>PVKB01001997.1:0-333179 GCA_004027205.1 Ctenodactylus gundi | reverse complement strand
CACCGCCACCATCAGGACAGCGTGGCCCAGTGCAAGAGATGCCTGCCATGTGGTTGAATGAAGAGGGGTCTGCATCCTACTGAGGGTCACCCTACACACTAGGAAACCACTAGTGGGACCTCCCAATGATCAATTTCATGCCTCACAGATGACACCCGGCTGCTAGCAGGGCCCCTTAGTGTCTGTCTGTACACTTTTCATGCAATTTTGCAAAAAGTATGTTGTGTTTTGGATCTGCAATGTGAGTACTGTGTACTACTGGGAGGTAGGGCTGGCTGCAAGGGGCAGATGCCTGGAGCTTGACCTGGGGGGTGGGGGGAGGGATGTGTGTTGGTACCGGCCTTTCCTCTGGGACTTGGCTCTATTCTACCATGCTGTGAGGCTCTGGCCCTCGCCCTGCCATGTGATTCCACCATTCTCTAGCCACCCACCTTGACCTTCTAAAACTGTGAGATGAAATAAATCTTTCCTCCTTAAAACTGGTGATGCCGGATAGTCTGTCTCAACAACAAATAAGTAACCAAAGCAAAGCACCTGGGTTCTCTCAGGGACACTCACCTTCTCCTACCGAAAATAACCATAGTTTCAATCTGGTTACAGCTCAAATTCTCTGTTTCTGATGATGTGAACATTGTCAGCTTTTGCTTCTGATAATCCTTCCCTTTCACCCCAAGAACAGAAACAGGCTCCCACAAAGAAGGATTGCACTGTTTCAGCTATTTGCTAAACCGTAAGTTCTCTCTGCCTTAAGCTGAGGTGAATAAGTAGTGGTCTGATAATGCTGATATGCTCCCCAAAAGTTTGTAGGGGAATCAAGTGAGCTCAAGCTGAGTGATACTAGCTACAGTCAGCATTATCGCTGTCCTCATTGTTCAGTGCTGAGCAGAGAACCTGCAGTTTTGAGCATGCAATTTTTATTTATGCATATACATCTACATGTATTGCAGTACTGGTATAAAGCCTGGAGACTTCACACTGAGCTCCATCCCCAGCCTTTTTTTTTTTAATTTGAATACAGGGTCTCATGAAATCAATAAATTGTCCAAGATGGACTTGAACTTTCAATCCTTCTGCCTCAGTCTCCTAGAGTTCTAGGATGGCAGGCCTGCTGCATCACTGGGCCTGCATGTATTTTGTTTTGCCTATTTGTTCTGTTGTTTTTTGAGCGTGCTGGACAAATATGTACAGCCGAGTCACTTCCTGAGTCTCATAGTTACTCTTAAAATGAAAAGGAAGGGAAGAAATATTTTAATACCCAGGTCAGAACAAAGCCCTGCTGCCTACCAGCCCCTTCTTGCTCAGCGCAAAGAGGAAGTGATGAAATCTTTCTCAAAATGTAAGAACGCCAGGACCCAGACTCAGGGCTGGCCTCTACCTCCAAAGCCCTCAGTGCTTCATGTCTCCAAAAGTCCAGTCACTTGTGAATCAGACCTTTAAGCCCTGTGGGAATTTGCAAGGTGCGCCTACAAACAGTTCAAGCAAAGCCATTTTCCTGGGGTTATGATGACACAGGGTGGACCCTGGAGGCCTGAGATTGTCACCTAGAAAACGCAGTTGCATCTCTCCCGACTTTGCGAGGAATGGGTAGCTCTCCCGGGCTCCGGAGCGTTTCCTGGCCCGGCATCTGCAGAAGGGCCGCTCTGCCTAGACAAGCCTTCCTGTGACAGGAAGCGTGGGCCTGGCAGACATGACCCAGAGAGCCAATTAAAGAAGGAAATCTGCATCAGGAGAGATCTCACTGCCTGATTCAATTAGGAGCTGCAGCTCTGTCCCAACCCCTTCCTTAGGAAAGAACCTGGGGACATAGCTTCAGATGTCTGTGGTGGGGTGGGGGAGGTGTCACTGCGCCCGACCCACAGCTGGAAAACGAGAGCTGGGGCTGGGCTGGCCACGGCCTCTCACCCAGCCCTCGGAGGCCGCCGAGGCAGGAAACCCAAAGCTGGGGCCCAGCCTGGGGCAACTTAGCAACTTGAGGGTGACTTTGTCTCCAAATCAGAAATAAAAAATAGGGTGGGGGACGGAGCTCTGGGTGGAGGCCCTGAGCTTGGTCCCTAGGGCCATGAAGTAAACGAATAAATAAATAAATATTTAAAAACTAGCAGCGAATGAATCTGCTCCTGAATCTGGCCGTGGGCCTGGGGTGATGCCGGCCTGGGGGTGAGGGTCAGACAGGCTGGCAGAGCAGAAAGGCTGAAGAAAGGAAGACAAATGCTCCCTCCCTCCCTCCTGGGCCTTGGGCTAGGCTGTTTCTGCTCTTTTTCTTTTTTTAACTCTTCCCTGCCTGGCTTGCAGGACAGAACCTCACCCCCACCTCACAGTCCCTCGCAGCTGTGACCTCTCCACGCTGTCAGCCTCCGATTAACTGATACTTCATCAATTCCGCCTGAACTGCGTTTGCGACCCAGTCTCCTGAGGATGGGCCGGTGCCCCGGCTGGGGTTCTGCTCGCCCACCAGAGCCAGATGCTGCCTGGGGGACCAGGAGGAGGGGTGGCGCGGGGCCTCCAAGGTCTGGCAGTGGCCTGGGCCACAGGCCTGTAGGCAGGGGGGTGGGGTGGAGAAGCGGGCTGCTGATTATTCCTGGTAAATTTTTCATGAGGACATCTGCCCGCAATCCCCTCTCCTCCTTCCATGCCTCTCTCTCTCTCTCTCTCTCTCTCTCTCTCTCTCTCTCTCTCTCGCTCTCTGCTCTGCTCTCTCCCCCTCTGCTCAGGCCTCCTGACAAAGCATGAAAAATGACACTGACTGGCCCTGAGTCCCATTCGCCAGGAGGTGACTGAGGAGAGGATGGCAGTGTGTGTGACTCCAGGGCTGGGGCTGCGGAGAAGGGACCTGGAAACAAAGGAGGGCTCCGAAATGGATGATGATGGCGAGGTGCGCTTGCAGACAGACAGAGGCCCACCCCTGGTAGGGCCTGGGTCTCCCAGAGCGCGTCCTGGTTGGCACGCCCAGCCCAGGCTGTGTCTGGACTGCAGGATCTGTGGAGAACAGGGCGTGGGAGACCCTGCCTCGGCTCCTCCAGCCCGACCCCTCAAGCAGGCAGCTTCCCGAGCTACCTCCGGCCCAAATCAAAATGGAGAAGAATTCAAGGACACAGACTTTGAGAAGGGAAGTTCGTCTTCATTTAAATAATTTCTATTTTCTGAAAAAACCAGAATCTAGCTCTATAGTCTTCGCTGGCCCTGAACTCAGTATGTATAGCTCAGGCTGCCCTCCGACTCGTGACAGTCCTCCTACCTCAGCCTTCCAAGTGCTGAGACCCCATGTCGGGCTAATTTTTATGTGGCACTGGAGAATCGAACCCAGCCTTGTGCATGCTCTCTGACCATTGGGCTAAGCACCTGGCGCCACAGGTAGGGCACCCAACCCCCGTCTCCCGGAAGACAATTCCAATCAAGAGCTGGCAGCTCCTCCTCATGAACGCAGAATCCTGCAGATGGCCTTCAATGGCCACCTTCGAAGAGATACTTTAATGATGTGGTCAGGACTGAGACAGCTGTTCACTGGGGCTTGTTGGTCTGGGCAGCGCCAGCAAGGCCCACAAGAAGCCGATGACCGGCCCAGACTCTGCAGGCAAAAAGTGACCTCATGCAAAAGGATAGCTGCAGGGAGGGAGCTGCCTCAGTGACAGAGACGTCCTGGGGTGCCCACTGTGGCAGCCCAGCCTCGACACCCGGGCCAGGCCTTGGGAAGGCGCCCCGGGGCGGCACGCGGTGGAGCCACAGTGCCACCCAGTGGGCGCCCCTGGCAATTCTGGCTCTCCCCCTCCCCCTCGGCTTCAGCCGCCTGGGAGGCGACAGAGAAAGAGTTGGTAGGAACGCCTTGCCCGGAGAGGCCGGACGCTTGTGTGCTCAGAGCTCCTCGGACAGGAAACCCGAAGGTGGCCAAGGGGAACGCGTGTGCATGGCAGAAGCAGTGACATGGTTCGGTGGCTTGGGGTGCCCTTCCAAGACAGCAGGGCTGACCCAACAATGCATGGTGTGTTTAAAAAAAAAAAAAAAGAGTGCCACAGTAAAAGACACATGGCCGTGAACCCTCCTTACAATCACCACGCTCGCCTCCAACACAGTCATCCCGTCCAGTCGCTCTTGCCACCTTCCGGACCAGTTCTGGAAGTCCCCTTTCCTGCGTGCCCTTCTGAGGTGTGATTGTGTGTGTGACTGTGTGTGTGATTGTGTGTGATTGTGTGTGATTGTGTGTGTGTGTGTGTGTGTGTGCATGGTGAGTGTTGCTGCCAAGTGCCATCCCAGAGAAAGGTGGCTCATAACAACACGGCCGTGTGTCCTCATCCACCCCAGCCGCCAGATCTGGCACCACCATGAGACTGCTGGCTCTCCCCAAAATCAAAACAACCATGAAAGGTCAATATTTTGAACCGATTCAGTATATCAAAGCAGTTGGGACAGTACAACTAAAGCAATTCACCTTTTTAATTTGAAACCTAAACCCCTTGAATGTGCAGGTCACAGGGGGGTTTGTGCTCCCTTGGGAATCTAATGCCCTGCTCATGGCCAGGAGGCAGAGCTCAGGTGGCCACCCAGTGGTGGGGAGCAGCTGTAAACACAGGGGAAGCTTCAGGGGCTGGCCCGATGCTATGGGGCCAGGTTCCCAGCCGGCTGCAGACCAGGGCTATGCCTGAGTGCCAGGGTCAGGGACCCTGGATTTATGGTGTAAGATGTTGATATTTCTTATTCTTCTTATTCTTCTTCTTTTATATTTCTGTTTTTTTCTTTTTATTTAGTAAAACAGTCTGAGAACATGAAAAAAATATACTTGTATTTGAATATTCTACTGAAGATGTTGCACATTATCTTGAATATATCTTGAATATAATATAGTCAACATACGTTTATTTGATAAAGGGATAACATACATATATTTGATAAAGGGAAAATGTTTCTATTAATATATATGCAATACATAATGCATACAATGAACTTAAATATTTTATGCACATACATATCATATCAATATTATGATCCCTTCCCCTTCCCATTTCTGGCCTTCCCACCCCCTCCCCTTCCCCCCATAACTCCCACTGTCACACCCATGTGCTGCTAAAGAATGCCTGTATTCTGGGTTTCCCATGTCAGAGAAACCATGTGATATTTAACATATTTAATCTTCTGCCTCTGACTCAGTTCACTACACACATCCCCACTCATTAGCTCAGCTTCCCACTCCTACAATGGGCCGCAATGGCCACATCTTGATGCCTCTTCTCAGTATTTATTTTTATAAATGGAAACAACAAATTCTGGGCTTTCATGTAGAAATGTTGCATGAGAACAATTTTAGTGGAAGAAACAGGAGACGATAATCATGTTGCTCTGACACTATTGAAAAGATGAAGGGTCCCAGTTCATTCTTTGATATTAAAACATCCTCACAATCAGCAAATATGTATCACAAGAGTACAGTCACCCGGACAGAAGGGAGCCAGTCATCGCACCTCGCCAGCCCTCGGTTCTGCCGTCCAATTCGACTTGGCAGCTGTGAGACAGTGTGTTGGTGGTGTTGTTGGGTCTGTCAAAACTCAGCGGCTAACTTTTCTTTTTCCTTGGTGTCCGTGGTTTTTCTTAAACAGATTAAAAAATTATAGCACACCCTCCATCTTATTTTAGGAAGGAACCAAAGTAAGCTTGCACATTTTCGTTTGGAAGCATTGTAGTCATGGTTAACATCTGTTTTGAAAACAAAATCACACCCTGAGCCGGACCCAGTGGCACAGGCCTGTCATCCAGTCTGGAAGGCTGAGTCAGGAGGATCACAATTCCAAACCCAGCCTGAGCAACTTAGTGACCTGGAGAGATCCTGTCTCAAAAAACAAAACAAAACAAAACAAAATGACCAGGGGTGTAGCCCAGTGTGAACACCGTGGGCTTGATCCCTAATAACCCACATATACAAAAAAATTAATTTCGAAAACTCTGTTGGTAGTACATGTTGGTAGACATGACTGATCACATGATTACCCTGAACATCCCTCATGTACTGCTTACTGCTTAGTTTGACGAGTCCAGGAGGGCAGAGGTCTCTGAGCCCTGGCCTGGGGCCTGGTAAGAGAGAGCTGCATCACGGACAAGTCAAGCAGCGGGTGAGCGAGCCACGCTTCCTCTGTATTTACAGCCACTTCCCATCACTCATGTTGCTGCCTGAGCTCCACCTCCTGTCAGATCAGCAGAACCAGTTCCTGGTACCAAAGTTTGGTGATCACTGTCCTAAATATGGCACCGTGTAATGACCAGCAAACTTCTGTGTGCAACCAGAGATTTTCACATTTACTCCCTGCTTCTTTAAAATTCTGCTCTGTGTTAGGTGACACTGCCTGGAGAGCAGTGCGATAGTTGAGCAGCCGTGGTCGTCAGACGGTGGTCCACTCGCTACCCTTCCATAATGTCCTCCCTGTAACAGCATTGTTGAATGGATTATCTGCTACCAGAAGACATTCTTTGATCCATCTTTCTTTACAGATCACAAAGAGGTAGATCTTTTTCTGCGGTTCAGGGCCTTCCCACTGTCCTATATCCGCAGCCCATTCTTATTTTAAATTTGGAGGCAGTTTTCACTAAGTCGCTCTAGGCGGGGCTGGAGCTTGCAATCCTCCTGCCTCAGCCTCCCAAAGTGCTGAGGTGACAGGCCTGCGCCACCAGACCTACCTTAAATTGTTATTTTTTTATTGTCGCTGAGCAGGACACAGAGCAAGTTGTACCTCACCCCATCTCTCCCTCAAGCCCCGTGGGTTTCACTGCCCAGTGTTGCTGGGCGTGCTGGGCTACAGAGTCAACTGTACCACTTACATTCTCGTCTTCCGGTCGTCGCTGGTGGTCAGAAGCATCCCTCACTTACCCTGGGAGATGAAGCGGGCGAGGGGAGCCAGGAAAAGCCGGCTAGGTGGATCAGAGCAAGGGAGCAGGAAGCGGGGAAGGAACAGGACGCCAGCCAGGGAGAGAGAAAGGCCAGTGTGCTTGTGTGGTGTGCCACCGGCCTCCTGTCCTTCCATCTTCCCAGCGGTCCAAGGGGCTGGACCCTGGAGACTGTGCACAGAACGCAGCCCACCGCCTTGCCAAGGAGGTTACTAAAGCCCCTTGTGAAATTAGCCGGGACTAGGAGGCTCTGCTGTGCTTGGCTGGTAGGGCCCAGCACGGTCCTGGGTGCTGGCCCCTGGGTGCCCCATAGAAACTGTTCTGCTTTCCCAGAAGGCAGTAACACAGCCAGTGCTGGTGGCACAGGCCCCTCCGTCATGCACTGCGGGCGGCTGAGGCAGGAGGATCACAAACTTAGGTCCAGCCTGAGCAGTTCAGCAACTTAGTGAGACCTTGTTTCATAAAGGGAGGGTGCGTGGGGTGCTGGGGTTGTAGCTCGGTGTGAAGGCCTTGGGCTGGATCCCCCGTACTGCAGACAACAGTTAGAAGACAGCAAGCTGGTACCTCCTGGACAGTGAGTAACTCCCACCCACAGAGCCAAGTGCCACGGACCCAAATGTGTCCCACCCTGCCCTGTCCTCCATCATGGAGGGGTAGGACGAGCTCCGGAGTGACACTCCCCTGGTGGCTTCTGCTTGTAACACCCTCGGTGCTAGCTCCTGCTGCCAAAGCTAGACTGGCAGCTTGGCCCAGGTGGCAGCCGCTTCAAGGCGGCTTCTGTTGGAGTCAGGCCCGTGACTGCTCAAGAGCGGCGAGAACACCTGGAAACAGCTGCTTCCAGGACCTGCCCAACGAGGCCACCCCCTGCACCTGCACCTCCCTCCAGCGAAACAGACGCTCCCTCGGCTGCTGGCCAAGCCGGCACCGCTGTCCAGAGAGGCGGCAGGCACCGGCCCGCCGCAGCTGAGGAGGGTGTCCTGACGCTCGGCTTCTGCTTCCTCTGACAGAGGATAGGATGGCCGGACAGGACAGAGCGGAAGGGACAGGGTAGGACAGAGCGGAAGGGGTGCGGTGGGCGGGGTGGGTGGACTGGAACGAGATGGAGCAAAACGGGAGAGAGGGGACCCTGCTGGGGTCACTCATGGAGTTTGGTCATCATCACCCTGACCCCTGGGAAGAGAAGGCCCTGCAGGACAGCGGCTCCTGCCTTGGCGAGCACAGGTGCACAGGTACACGGCTCATATGCACGGTACGTACAACACATGTGCACATCCAAATGCACCAGTATATGCACCCACCTATATGCCCAATACACACAATGCAAGCACATATCCAAATCATTCACATACACATACACACACACATAACACACATACAAAGTGTGATAGAAAAGCAGGCAAATGTTGAAGGTTTTAAAGCATTATGGTAAGGCACATTCCCACAAATCCTCTCAAAATCTCTCACCCTCTTTGCTTTGAAAACACTTGCCATTTTCTGAGGTAATTCTGGAAGTCCTCTTTCTTGAGTGACTTTAGGGGTACTGTGGTGGCTGCCTCAGTGTCCTGAATTGACTTAAAATGTCAGCTTTTCGCCATCACTTTGACTCTGGGGACGAGCTAGAAGTCACACAATGGCGCCAGATCTGATAACTAAGATGGATGGGGACATTCGTTCCACCACGTCTTTGTGAGCTTGCCTTTCCTTGGGATGGGACTCTGCAGCAGCAGTCACTGTATTTTTTTTTTTTTACCACATTCAGGAAAGAGGACTTCTAAAAATGTTCATGTCCTGACATATATTTGCACACACATGTGGCACACACACATACACAAAACACACATAGACAGTACACACAGCACACATCCAAGCAAGTCCTTGCCCAGCACATCTCCCAATGGCAGAAATGATGCTCTGTCTCCTTGCTGTCTCTGGGCATTCCCCAGTAAGGTCCACCACTTAAACCCTGTTGTGTGGCACTTGACCTGAACCCTGTCCCTAGTTGGCCAGCAAGATGGCAAGATGGCAAGATGCCAGCACTATGACATGGGGCTGGGCCGGAAACTGTACCAAGCTCAGAGTCAGCTAGTGAAGTTACCTAGCAGAACCAGCTGCACTTCCTATGAGACTGGGATTGAGAAGATCCAGCCCTGGTATCCCCATCCTGAGGGAGCCTGCTGGGCACAAAAAAAGACAACTAGTCCCTGGTGGCACCCTCCCCAGCCCCTCCTTCCCTCTTCCAACTGGGGACAGGAGGCCACTTCCTCACTCCCTGACAGGTGTCTTCAAAAGCTGGTGTCACCAGAAGACTTCAGGATGTGCCAGGGGAGAGGGAGCAATTTGTTCTTGGACTTTGGGGGCTTTCATGCCTTTCTCAAGTCACAAGGTCATGATTGGAGCCCACCTCGTTCCCACATAGCACACAGTGCTGCACAGTCTGTCCATGAATGAACCTCAGATTCCAGCAGCCAAGGACCAGGCATAGGCAAGAAATGCACCGTCCAGGAAAGGAGCAGGGGCTGAGGGCGCTTCCTCCCTTGTTTCCTGTCTCTTGCAAGTACATCAGGCTGTTGGGAGTTATTTTTTTTTCTTATTTCTTGTCTTTGGGCTCAAGTTCATTCTTCCGTTGATGGTAAACATGGCTTCTCAGGTCGGGCAGCAGGTACAGCTACTGTGCACCGAAATACGCGCCCTCCTATCTCCACCTGCACCCAGCCACCTGCAGGTCCCGATCCAAAACCACCCAGAGGAGCCTATGGGGCCAAGGGCCCAGTCCCTCCCCAGCCACTCGTGGGGACCCTGAAGAGAGAAATCATAACCTTTATGGTCGACTGCATTCTTCATCTCAGCATTTTGCATGGAAGTGCATCTCCCGGTGCAAGTAATTTGGCACACCTAAGAACATAATTCCTGCCTTTCCATTTACGAAAGGAAAAAATACAATTTACGGTGACTTTCTCTGCATACAAGGAAACCCCATGGGGTGAAGCATTTTACAGATAGCATTCAATCACTGGCAGCGTTTTAGAATAAAAATCTCATTGTAAATCATTCGAATGAAGAGAGACCTTCCCAGGAGGCCCGGGGCTTTTAGAGCATGCTGGGCTTCCTGGCGGTGGAGTCTTCACCACTCACTGGGCTGCTACAGCTCTGCCAGAGACAGGAGCACCGGGCCAAGAGTCCAAGAGAATACCTGGCTTCACTTACTGCTACTGCATGGCTTTGAAATGTCACTGCCTGATCTTAAGATCACCCTTCGTCTCCTCAGCCACACGTTCCGTGACGTTAGCTTGAGGAAATTAGAAAATGTGTAGTTAACCCACCGGAGGAACTTTGGGTGGGATTGAATTATGGGCCGGCCAAGGAGGTAAGAAGACCCACCCTGTGTGTGGATGGCCCAACCAATAGACTAGCAGCTCAAACTAAATGATAAGGAAGGAGGAAAGAAGATGACTGCAGCTTCTTCTCCCAGGGGAGCTCCAGCCTTTGCCATCCTCTCTAATGAGTGACCCGCCCCAGTCTTCACACTGCTGATCTCCACCACAGACTCACTCCTGCCCTCATGCCTCTGCCATCACCCCGGGTGCTGATCAGGGCACAGTCTCTGCCCATGATCATAGAGTCTCTGCCTGGGACTCCTGCTTGAGCAGCTACTTGACCCTCCCGCTCCCATAGGCAGCCAGTTGGGACTCTCGCTTCCAACTTGCAAGCTGTCCTAGTAGATCCACAAATACGAAGTGAGAGAAAATCTTTTCTCACTACCCTGAGAGAAGATTAATATCTAGACTATACAAAGAACACACAAACTTAATGCCAAAAGAAATCGCATAGCCCAATCACAAAATGAGGAAGTGAACTTCTCAAAAAAAAAAAATTACAAATGGCCAATCAGTATGTGAAAAAATATTCACCATTTGTAGCCAACGGGGAAGGTGGTTTGGAGACAGCTGCTGTGTAGCATGGGAAGTCCAACGATGGGGGGCTCTTGATCTTAACCCTTGAGTTTAAAGGCCAGAGGGGCACAAATTGCAGTGTCCAAGGGCAAAAGATGGATTTTCCAGCTTAGCACAAATCTGCTCTTCCACCATTTTGTTCCATCCAGGCCCTCAATGGATTGGACAGTGACACCCACACAGGCAAGGACAGATCTTCCCTATTTGGTTTATAAGTTCAGATGTAAATACTTTCTAGAAACACTGTCACATACATACCCAGAAGTCGTGTCTCCTGCTCTCTCTTGGCTGTCCTTATCCCGGGCAAGTAGGCACATAAAATGAACCGTTGTGCCCAGCAAATCCGAGATGGTGGCCATTGTTGGGCTGCCGTTTGAGTGGAACATCCACAGTGTGTCAGCAGCCCTGGGACCAGGGCCACGGGGACAGCCCTACTGTGAGCAGGTGCTGGGTACTGGAGGCACAGACTGGACGGAGCACTTCCAGGTATTGACCTGGAATCTTACCTTCATTTGTTGCAAAACTGATTTGGCTCCTCCCACTGGAGCCACAGAGAGGGTAGCTATTCCTGGTGCTGCTATTAAAATAATATTAAAATACTAGCTATTTATGAATGGCTATCAAATCAACTCCAAAATCATCTCAGGGCCTCCTGTTCATTACTCACCAAGGTTAAGTCAAGAGCACCCACCTCATTCCTGCTCTTGCCCGGCCCTTGGGTTCTGCCATATTGATTTTGCTATACTAATTATCCAAATGGGTGCATGGAGGCAGGAACTCCCCAGGCAAACACTCCTATCTTATTTACAGCTTGAAACTTCAAGAGGAGAACCTCAGAGTGCGTTTGACAAACAGCACGAGGCATTGGTGTAAATCAAAAGAATTGGTGGTTCTTTCGGCCCCTGAGAGGTTTTATTGGCATGGACTGCAACTGTTGGTCTCCTCCACATCTCCCAGGCAAATTGCAAAAGCTGGAGGTCAGCACTTGAAAGGTCACAGCCTGTCTACGTGAGCCGTCCATCACAGGCTACGCTGGGGCGGTGGCCCACAAGGGCACCGGAAGGGGAACTGTGCCTCAGCCGCTCCCGAGGACAAAGGGTCAACCAGCTGATAGAGACAGGATATTGCAGCCCAGCTGGCTCAGAGGGCTTCCTGGGAGCACAGCCCTGCCCTGACCACAGGGCTCTGCCCACTGACTGCTGCCGAGCTGGGGAGAGTGGGAGTAACGACCCCCGACCCCTCATTCCACTGCCACCCCGAGCCTCCCCACCTGACCCAGTTTCTCTCTCTCTCCTGCGTGCCTCTTGGAGGGTCCCGCTTGAGGCCCGCTGCACCCTGAGACTGCAGGGTGCTCCCGGGGGCCCCACACAGGTGGCCTGGAGGCCAGCGTGGGCAGTGACAGACAAGCTGATGTCCCGGGATCCTGAAGCCTCCAAGACGAGGCAGAGCATCACGAATCAAACCAGAGCCGCCGGTTGTGTCCTCTGGTCAGAGTGCGATGAGACTGCAGTGTGAGCCCCAGGGCAGGGAGACGTGGACACAAACACAGACAGTGAGACCAAACCAGGCCGATGGCCAGGCCTGTCGTCTCAGCCCTGGGAGGCTGAGGCGGGAAAATCTCACGTTGGAGCCTGGTCTGATCAAATGTAGCAACTTAGAGAAAACTTGTCTAAGTTATTTTTAAAGAGAAAAGAAGAAGGGGCTGGGGTCAGAGCTCGGTGCAAAGGCCCTGAGATATGCACCCAATCCCCAGAAAGGAGGAAGAAGGGAGGAACAAAGGGAGAAATGCAGGAGGAAAGGGGGCCCTGTCATCCATTGGTCACAGGTGTTTGTAAGGACGGCACTCAAGCTGGATTCGAGCCAAAGTTCATGGCCTCTGTAGGAGGCTTCTGATGATCGAGTTAGCAAACAATTATTGAATCAACTGTGTGCCTTTCTCTTTCTACGGGAGGGAAACTGAGGTACAGCACAACACACACATACCAGGCGATACTGTCTCCACTAACATGGGCGCCACTCTGTCCCCTATAACCACAAACCTCTCCCGTCCCCAGCGGCCTGGGGCTCACACACATGGCATCAGTACCTGCAGAGAAGCCAGATAGGTTTCCTCTCTCCACCTTCAGGACACATTGCTCCCTGGCTGTGGGCAGTCGTGGGGAATTGCATTGCAGTTTCCCAGCAACAACAAAATTCTCAAATTCCCGTTCCTTTCAGGAAAAGATTTGGCCTGGCTCCCTCCCTCCAAGTCCACTTCCTGCCTGGGACACCAGCTTCTCCATGAGGGCGGGGTGTTGCCTGTCCTTCAGCTCCAGAATAGCCCGGAGTGAGCGGCCTCCACCAACAGCCACTGCAAGGAAATAATCAAAAATGTGCCTGGACTGGAGCTGTAGTTCAGTGGTTAGAGCACTCGCCTCATATGTACAGGGCCCTGCGTTCGATTACCCAGCACCACATAAAAATTAACCAGGCATCTCTGTGTGCACACCTGGAATCCCAGCACTCAGGAGGCTGAGGCAGGAGGACTGTCATGAGTTCAACGCCAGCTTGGGCTACATGACAAGACCCTGTCTCAAAAAACTTTTTAAATGTGCCCTATTTTGAGTTAGGTTTAAAAAGAAAGTTCAGGAGAAACTGATGAAATAATAACCCTTCCTGAATTTTAAAATAAAATAAAACATAAATTCCACCCTACAATTTTCCCTGCATAAAGATTGTGTCTTCACTTATCTCCCAATCCCTGACTGTCTTCCTAGGTGCCCCAACTTCCTCCTATGCCATCTTTTTTGGGTGATGCCCTAGAACCGAGGGGTGCCAGATCCTGTGAAGGACTTGGATGAAGAGATGGGGCCACGGTATCTAACAGAAATTGCCATGAACCATTTGATAGATAAGAACAAGTGATTATAAGATGCAGGGAATATTAAAAATTAAAACATATATCGAAGTAAGACACATTGCCATCCATTTTTTCTCATAATATTCAAACCACTCCCCTGTTTCAAACATATTAACCCTACCACTCTCAGCCTTGAGGCTTTCACTATTCTGCTTGGTTTTTTTTTAATTTAAACATTCATTGCTGAGGGTGTAGCTCAGTGCCACCTACCATGTTTTGGGATGCTGCTATTCTCTCTTTATGGTAAGGGGGTATACCTTTCTTGCAAGGGGTTAGAGCACTTACTAGCAAGTACAAAACCCTGGGTTTGAGTCTCCAGCACCACCTAAGCTGGTCTGGTGTCATATGACTGTAATCCCAGAACTCCTGGAGGCTGAGGCAGGAGGATTGTTGTGTATTCAAGGCCAACTTGGGTTACATACTGACCTCAGGATCAGCCTGGACTACAGAGTGAGACATTGGTTCAAAAAAAAAAAATGAAAGAAAGAAGGAAAGAAAGAGAAAAAGAAAAGAAAAGCCACTCACCATTATTTACCATGTCTTTGTGTCTGTTCCAAGTTCTCACCCTTATGAAACCTCGCCAGAAGCAGAGCACTTGGTGACGCAAGCTCGCCATTTTGGAAGGAAGGATAGAAGAAATTGAAATGGATGAAAAAAAAAGAGAGCGAGGCAATAGCACATCTTTACTCCCATAAATCTGAGGGAGATGCTCGGGATGTCGGATAGGTCAACAGATTTCCTGAAAGACAAAAACCCTTCCTTAGCGTAGAAACTGACAGCTGGCCATGTGTACCTGAAGGCTGGGACAACAGCAAGGAACCAACAGCTTTCCCTCATACAGACAAAACAGCTGAATCATCTGGGTCCCAAACCATCCAACCTTTGCCCCAAACATAGGACATTTCACTGTCATTATCAACTAGCTCTTATTTGGGGCGTGGGGGAGTTACAGGAGGTCTAACCTCGTGCCGCCACATTAAGCTACAGCTTCAGCTCTTTTTCTTTTCTTAAGTTTGGAGCTTGAGACAGGGTCCCACTAAGCTGCCAGGTTGCTCAGATGGAGCTGGAATTTGCCATCCTCCTGCCTCAGCCTGCCACAGCGCAATCGACTTAAACATTACATCGGCACACAGGATGAGTGAGGGTCCTCAGCCGGCAAGGTGCTTGGTGTCGCTTACCAACGGTTTCACATGTCACAAACCTAATTAATTCAAAATCTATTTTGTCTGGCCCCTGGTGTTCCAAGTTAATGAGATTTCCACGCCGTGAATCCAAGTGACAGTTTCGCGTTTCTCTGTAGTTTTCTCAGACGCTCAGAGCCAGAGGGCTTCCAGCTAGAAGGATGAGAGGCGACATCCTCCGGTTCTACTCAATCGGGACCTTTTTGGCGCCCACTGGTGACGTACAGTGTTCGCACTCATTCTGAGGTGTGTGCACACACATTTGCACCTGACCGTCACTGACCAATTCCCTTCCTTTCCCTAATGTCCTTTCCCGTCTCCAGACAAAGCCTGCTTTCGTCTTTCCTACCATCCCTCCTTTCTTTTGCTCGTAAGTGTATTTGTAGTTTATGTTTCTCATATAAAAGAAGCCATGCAGTCATTTTATTTTTCAGTACTGGGAATTGAACCTAGGGCCTTCACACCAAGCTATGTCCCAACCCCCTACACACACACACACACACACACACACACACACACACACACAAAACACACACACACACACACAAAACACACACACACACTTTTTTTTTTTAAGCTAAGTTTGCTAAGTTTCCCAGGCTGAGCTGTCTGCCTGCCTCAGCCTCCCAGAAGAAACACCATTTCAAAGACAAAAACACCCAGGCCCACTCAGTATGAGTCAAAAATGAATGACGGGGCCTGAGTCCTGCCTCTAGGCCAGCATTGAATTCTAGCTTGTGGCGATTTGAAAGTTTTCCTAGAGAAGCTGGAAGTTTGGCAGAAGAATGTAGCAAGGAAAGGTAGGACTCTGCAAGTAGAAGACTGCCCCAGAGACTTAAATGTTTAATGTTTTCTCCAAAGTTGTGTTGACTTTTCCCCAAGGCCAGGAAAATTCCAAGCTGACAAAACACAGCATGTTCACTGATGGATTGTGCCCCCCGGGGGGAACAGAGGACCGACATAGTATATAGGGAGAACCGCACTGCGCACGTACCATGCCCCCATGTGGCTTTGCCTGTAGGAAATCACAACTTCCGCCGCCTCCTGAGCCAATAATATTTCAAATGTGTTAGCTAAGACAAGCATTTTTTTAAAATAACTCTTCAGGTAAATTTACTTACTTATTTTTTCAAGCAGATCTTGATCTGCAGTCCAGGCTGGTCCTGAGCTCTCTGTATAGCCTAGGCTGGCCTTGAACACATGGCAATCTGCCTGTCTCAGATATCCCAAGTGCTGGGATTACAGGCATACACCACCCTGCCTGGCTTATGTGACGCTGGGGAATCGAACTCAAGACCTTGAGCTTACTAGGCAGGCGCTCTAGGCGCCGTGCTACTCCTCCAGCCCCACCTAGTTGTCGGGGCCTTGCAGCTTTGACCTGGGCCGAAGTTCCCTCCACCTGCACCACCGGCTCCCACCCACCATCCCCTACCATGCAAGAGACGCTGGCAGCCCGCTGCTGCCCGCTGGTGGCAGGAGAACCTAGTGTCATGGTTCCTCCTGCCCACTCACGTTGCTGCTCTATTGGGTACGCATTGACATTCAGATGGAGAGCCTGGCCCATTTGCCAAGGTGCATTCCGGTAAGTGACAAATTCCGGGATGGCTGCGCATTAGTTACAACTGATTAGGAGGGAATTATCACAGCGAAGCCACTGCAGCACCTGCCCTGGGACAGGGGCCAACGTGTGACATATACGAGTCTTACCTCATCGGCACCGTGGATGGAGAAGAGGGTTAAATCTGCCTCCACAAGATGTTTAATGTAGAGCCCGAGCCTCCAGGGCTATAAATCTCAGCGAGGGGATGGGGAAGGGGCCGCTCCCCACGGCCACGCACACATTGTGCTGGGCACCTCCCTCCTCGCTGCCAGAGGACCCGGAAAAGTGGAGGCTCTGGCAAGGCTTCAGTCCAGTGCAGCCTCTTTTAAGACATGTGATCTCAAGGCTGTGTGTTGTGAACAGGCATAGCGGCCTAGAAGCCGGTCGTGCCTGCACTGCAGGAGGCTGAGGCAGGAGGATCAGAAGTCCAAGCCTAGCCTAGGCAGTTTAGCAACTTAGCGAGATCCTGTCTCAAAACTTTAAAAGGACCTGGGATGTAGCCCAGTGGGAGGGTCCTGGGTCCAACCTTCAGTCCTAAGGAAAAATAATCTATCATTTTGCAACAAAATTATTTACATAGAATATAAATGCACTAAAGTCCACCTTCAGTGGCTCAAGTGTGGGACAGTTCAGCCAGCCTGTAGTGGCTGCTCGGGAGCTGTCCTGACTATGTCTGCACTCCTCCCTGTTAGGGGACACAGCGCTCAGTAGTTACTACAGCCATAGTGTGGAGTTTCAGCTGAGTGGCACTGAGAGCCCTGCTTGTGCCGAATACCTTCCTGTGCCTCCCGCAGATGCCACGTGCACAGCATGGTTTCATGAGTGAAAGCTTCACGAGACACTGACGTGACCTCAGAGTAAGGGGCCAGTCACGGAGAAGCCACAGCTGACAGGACACAGCATAGTAAATTATGTTTCTTAAAGTTGGAAAAATGTTCTAAGCAAAGTGTAAAAGTCGGAAACCATTAATACACGTCAGTGCATGAAAGGTAGCACTTCTTCCAGAAAAAAAACCTTGGAAATTGGAAAGTATGTGTAGGACCTATGATCCTGAGCTGGTCCTTAGACACACAAAAACCAGTACCACACGAAGGCCAAGACTCGAAAGAATAATCATCAGCATGTGTAAAAAAGTATTTTTTAAAGACCTATTGGTGGGCCTGTTGGTGCAGGCCCGTCAATCCAGCAGCCTAGGAAGCTGAGGAAGGAGGATGGCAAATTTGAGCCCAGCCTGACAGAGGGAGACCCTGTCTCAAACTAGAAGATAAAAAGGGGATGAGGTTGTGAGCGGCTCAGTGTGAAGGTGCTGGGTTCAGTCCCCACTGAGAGAGACCAGAGAGAGAGCCGGATTATTTCATATTTTATAATTGCAAATTTTAAAATATAAAGAATTGTTTATGTGTGACTCCCAAAAGCTAAAATAGGGGCAATCATACATGCTGGGGGCATAACTAAAAGGAAGAGCTTTGCGGTTTGTGCAGAAATGACCGGTGGAGGCAGAAAATGCATTTTTTGCAGTGACGTGGTTGTGTGCTCACTGTGCGATGAGTCATGCTCATGGGGTGTACAAATGCACATGCACACACACACATATACATATACACTCATATGCACCTTCACATACTCATACACACACATGTATACACACCCGTACACATGCACACACTTGTACACACATATAGACACACTCATACACATGCACACATTCACACATCCATGCACACTCATATGTACATGCACTTATTCACAGGAACACACATATGCATACATTCATGCACACACTTGTACACGTGCACACACTCATACATGCACATCCATACACATATTCATACACACATTCACACTTGTGCACACATACACACTCATACACACTCATACATGCATACACACACACTTGTCCACACACAGACACATAATACACATGCACACATTCACACACTCATGTGCACTCATACACACATGCACTTGTTCACAGGAACACACATACACATGCATAAATTCATGCATGCACTCATACACTGTACACACATGCACACACTCATACACGCACATCCATATACACATGCACATTCACACTTGTGCACACACTCATACACACTCACATGCACTCATTCACAGGCACACATATATGCATATGTATACACACATGCACACACTCGTACGCATGCACACTTACTTGTACACACATGCACACATGCACGTGCTCATATATGCACATCCATGAACACTGTGCACACACCCATTCACAGGCATACATATACTCATGTATACACTCGTGTACTCATACACATGCACACACTTGAACACATGCATATCCATACACTCATATACACACAGATAAACACATATACACATTTGAAAATACTCTCATACACAAAACACACACATACACGCAAGCATACATGCTCACATTTGCGTGCACACTCATACGCACGCTGGTGCTCGTCTGCAGTGTTGCTGACTACACAATGGCGACTATCAGCCGGCAGTATTCAGGAACCTATGACGTAACTTTTTGATGAATCGATGTCATAAAACCTCACACAGATGTGAAAACCAATGAAGTTGTTAGGTTCTCACGTGATAAAAAACAGAGAGGTTTCCACAGTAGAGTTCTGAGTGAAATTCAACATCTACAGAAAAGAAAGTATGCCTGGCAAGCTGCCCGTGCTTTCCTGGCGAAATGTAGACTTTGCCCCTTATTCCACACATAAACGTTCCCGGGAAGGGCACACCCGAGACAGGGCCCTGAGTCCCGGCGAGGGCGGAGCGGTGGGCTGAGAGGAAGCGCCTGCCTCCCCACCTGCCGCCCACCTGCCGCGCTCCCGCCTCAGCTTTAAACTAGACAACAAGGATTTAAAAATATGAACCCGACCCACGGGAGGAGTTGAGAAGAGGGGGCCTTCTCCAGAAGAAGAGTTTTGTGGACAGACTCTCCCACATCCCTGCCACACCCGGAAGTGCTCAAGACATAATGCGTAAACAACATTTAGGACAATACTAGTCACAACCTGTCTACATTGTTAATAGTTAATTTGACTTATCTACTCCTGATCCTACTTAGAGCTAAACTTTACCATAGATGTTATGAGCAAGAAAAACAATGCGATCACAATGCAGCAAATGTGCAAGTTGGGTTTTTAAATTATTTCAGTGAAAGACACGAGCATGAATTCCCCCGGATCCCACCCCCTGGCTCCAAATGCCCTCACCCCGTCATCTTCACCGCTTCCCGGAAAGCCTCCTTCCCGATGGTCTTTACTGGCACTTTTGTGGCTGTCTCTGAATCCATCAAAACATGGACCTTTCGTGATGATTTTGACTTTGGGGAAGAGCCAGAAGTCACACAATGATTCCAGATCCACTGTCTCGTGTGCTCACAGGCCTGTACTTCTGTGAGGTGGCACACAGCAGTAGCAGTCACTGTCATTTTGATCACATCTTGTAAAGACACTCAGGAAAGAGGCTTTCCAGAACTGCTCCAGAAAGTGGCAGGGATCATGGATGAGCACGCTGGAAGCAGGAGGGAGGAATTTGCAGGGCACACAGAGGAGGAAACGCCAATCATTTTAACTCAGGGTGATTAGAGCTCTGAGCACATTTCACATTATAAACGCATTTTCACATTTCCTAACCCTAACCCTTACTATTTTTTTTTCTGGTACTAGAAATTGAACCCAGAACCTTCATACTGAGCTTCTTCCCCAGCCTAATTTTGATTTTGAGACTGATTCTTGCTAAGCTGGACCGGACTCAAACATGTGATCCTCCTGCCTCAGCTTTTCTGAGCGCTGGGCTCACAGGTTTCACCCAGAACCACCGGCCACAATGTTCAGAGGTGTGGGAGAAACTCTTTGGCGAATGGCCTTACTACAGCCAGTATGGAAAGGAAGAGCCTTCAGTGGCTTCAGATGTGCTCCTATTTCCTGACTACATTTATTTACTACAACTTCCCCATTAAAAAAAAAAACAAAAACAAAAACAAAAACGCCCTCCTCCTTCACCTCCTCCATGCCTGCTCAGAGAACAACCTTTCCGCCCTCCGAGATGAGCAACATGCGCCCTGGGTTTGGAAGCGCTCAAGACCAGGCGCAGCTGAAAGTGAAATCTGACAGCTCCCTTGAATGCTTTTGGGTTTGAGAGGCCCGAGCCGCACCCCGTTATGGCAAAAGGAGCACAGGCATTCACACGATGCATGCTAATAAAAACCTCGGCACCGCGGTGGAAACATTTACGATGTGTTTTCTAAACCAGGGTATTTTGATGGGGCTGCTTAATTGCAAGAGCTCAGGCCCTGCCGGTCATTAGCGTGTCCACCCGGGCCGCGCGGTGTGCAAGGGGGCTGGATAATGAAGGTGGGTGTCAAGGCCAATGAACAAAGATCCCAGAGAAGCTGACGCAGGAGGACCACAACCTCGAACCCAGGTTGAGCAACTTTGCCACTTAGGGAGAACCCCTCTCAAAATCAACACTGAAAAATGGCGTGGAGGCGTGGCTCCTTGCGAAGGCCCAGGGCTCCATCCTCGTGCCTTGGAAATAAACGAATCAGTAGTCCCGGGGGAAAGCTGCAGTTTCCTTCTCTTCTGGGCGGCATCTACTACTAACAAATGCCGCGACCCGAGCAGGGTAAGCTCTGCGCCGGGCCTCACTCTCCGCGCCTGGTACAGCAAGGCGTGGAGCTCTGTGAGCGCCGAGGTCTTCCTCCGAGTTACTTTCTGTCCCCGGGGCTGTGTTTAGAATTCTTAGAGCAAGAAATCGGCCACTTTTACAGACTTGCTCCTTTTGACCTAGAAATATTCCATGGTTTGTCTTTTTGTTTCCCCCTGGAGCAGACATTTGAGTAAAAAGGAAAGAAACCCTTCCCAATCTGATCTTTTTCCCAAGCACCATGTGGGCGTGGAGAGCAGATCTTGGCCATGGACCTGCTCCTGCGAAACCCTGTGAAGTTGGCGCTCTGCCTCCCTCTAGTGGACAGGTCGGGCATTGGCTCCTCACGCGTCAAACAGTATGAAGAGAAGGCCCAGCCTAAAGGAATCGTCACCCGGCAGAGCCAAATGCCAGTTATTACAAGCTTTCCGCAGGAGTGCCCTGAACATCTCACCTGCCTTAGAGAAACTCAAGAGCAGCAATGAACGCTACAAAGTAGATTTAGACCAAAGCATTGTGTTCAAACAAAGCACATGGGCCCAAAGGAGATGTTTTATATTTAATCATGCCCCTGGCATCTTAAACTCAGCTCAGAGAAGATGTTCACGCCAAAGCATGTAAGCAGACAGGGCCAGAGGTGCAGCGCAAAGCAAACAATGGGCTCAACCCCGCACTCTGGGAGGCTGAGCAGGAAGACTGCAAATTCCAGGCCAGCCTGCGCAATTAGCAATTTCAGCAAGACCCTGTCCTCGAATGAATAAGAAAAATGAGCTGCAGATGTAGTTCAGAGTGAAGGAAGGGCCTGTCTGCAATCCCTAGTAGCACACACACAGAAGACATAGAAGGGTAGAGATAACGGAGGAGAGGAAGGGAGGGAGGGAGGGAAGGGTCAAGGAGAGAAGGAAAGGAAAGAAGAATAAAGGGAGAAAAAAAGGAGGGAAGGAAGGAAAGAAGGGAGGGAGGGAAGAGAGAGAGCTAGCCTTTGAAACTTAGTAGTAAACGCACGGTTTGGAGGTAGTAAGCACTGCCTCCTCTACTACCGATCATTTACCTATCAGATGTACTGATAGGTAGGTTTTTTTTTTTTTAATCCCTTCCTCAGCCACAAACTCATTCAGTTGCAAAGAGCCTGTTTTTCCAGGCTGCCAGCATAAGCTTTCCAAAAATCTTTAAACAAAACTAATAATATAATCTAATAGCACACTGCCGAGAAGTCTGATTTTATTCATCAGCTTATATTTTCAACTGGAACCAATTACATAGATACACTGTGTACACGTGATCTATAGTTTCTCTGAGAAATAGGATGGTAAGGCTGAACTTTATTATACTTTCCAGATTCATCTGCTAAGCCCCCTAAGCTCTTCACGTTAATTATTTTGGGGTGAATTCTTCATCAGAAGTGGAGAACTAGTAGGCAAAATTAACATAGTTTATGGATTCATCTGCCTTAGAACTGGAAGACATTTTTAGTAATCATCTGGTTCAACCATCCTTACTTTGGTACTGGCCAGTTTTCTTCATTTCGATTTTGCTGTTGTTTCTGTGTTTGCTTTTGTTTTGCGACAAGGTCTTGCCAAGTTGCTGAGCTGCCTGGGCTGAGCTTGAACTTGCAATTCTCCTGCCTCAGCCTCCAGAGTCCTGGGACGACAGATCTGCATCGTCAGGCCAGGCTGGGCCATCACCTTACAACAGAGACTGAATACTCTCTCCAGACCAAGCCACATGGCCTACTTCTGCTCAACGACTCATCCCGGCGCCCGGGGCTGTGAGATGCACCCACCTCTCCACTGCTTCCTTTCAGCTCCGCAGATCCCAAAGCTGGCTTCATGCATGATCGTGTGGCTCTGGTGTGGCATCGTTCTGGGGCCCACAGCGCTTGCTCAGTGCCATAAGTTCAGCCTGTGTAACAGGAGCACGCAGGAAGTTGGCACAGAGCACCTTGGCTATGGCTGTTAGTAGTGACACAGGGCTGCTGCTCAGAGGAGGCCCGGGTGCAAGCGTCAGTATGACCTGTTCCGGGGGTCCTGTGAAGCGGATTCCAGGCAAACTGCTCATTACACTCAAAGCAGTATTTCAGAGGAGAGGGACAGAATATGCAAAAAATAAAAAATAAAAGCAGAATGTAATGACAGAAAGTGAACATGTTCACCCTCGGGGGAGCTCAGCTGAGATATCTCAAGGTCTTCCGTGGTCATATTTTTGAGACGGGGTCTCATTCTGTAGTCCAGGCTGGTCCTAAACTCCCTTCACAGTCCAGCTGGCCTGGAACTGCTGGCAACCCTCTTGCTTTGGCTTCCAAGTGCTGGGGTGACCGGCGTGGGCCCTGTGCCTGGCTGGAGTGTCTGGCGCTCTAAGGCAGGGCCTATCCAAGGTAAGCAGGGCTGGAGAGCAGCGCTGTCGCCTGGGACAGTGATCTGGCTTTCCCCGGCACTCGGTGTGCTCCGGCTAAGGAGAACCTTCCAGAAGCATGCTGTCAGGGAGCCCAAAGCACCACAATGAGCTGAAAACAGGGGCGGGGGGCGCAAGCTGGGGTGCTGTCTGAGCAGCAGCAGCCACAGCCGGCAGGGGCCATGGGTCAGAGGAGGGGCCGAGGGCTGATTCTCTGATCCTCTGCCACACAACGCTGTCGGTCAGCCATAGGAACCAGAGAAACCAGCACCCTGTTGGTGATCAAGAGCACAGAGCACGTGCAGGGCGGCAGGAAATGCAGTCGGCTCTTAAATAAGAACAAGACAAGAGCTCCAGTGGAGGACCTGCTTCCGGCACCCTTGCGACCCACCCACCTCCACCCCCACCCCGCCTTGCTGGAATACACCTGTCCCAGGTCTGGCCGTTCTCTGAAGCAGCTCTGGAAGTTCTCTTTCCTGAGGGTCTTTAAGAATTTTGATCACAAATATGGTGAACCCGGCTGCCGAGTGCCAATCCACAGAAAAGTGGGTTCGAACAATCACAGTAGTGTGTCATCATCCACCTTGGTCATGGGATTGTACTTACATATTCATTTATTTAATATTGAGTGATTGATTGATTGATTATGGGGGTGGGGCCCAGGGCCTTCCCACTGAGCTATACCCTTAGTCCATGTTTTTTCTTGCGGATTTTGAGACAGGATCTCACTAAGTTACTAAGTTGCCCAGTCTAAGCTCTGCTCTAAATTTAAAATGACTATGAAAGGTCCTTTAAAAAAAAAAAAGATAGGGTGTCACTCTGTGTAGTCCAGGCTGGTCCTCAAACTCACAGCAATCCTCCTGCCTCAGCCTCTTGAGTCCTAAGATTACACATGTGCGCCACCATGCCCAACCTAAGTGATGCTGGGGAATTGAACCCAGGGCCTTGGGCTTTCTAGGTATGCACTGTAACCACCGTGTTACTCCTCCAGCCTCGGGTCCATGTTATAAATAGACTGAGGACACTGAGGCTGCCAGGACAATGCAATCAGAGACAGTCAGGAAAGAGGACTTCCAGAGCTGCTTCAGAAAGTGGCCAGAGCAGCGAGATGAATGTGGCTGTAGCACCGGGGAGAGTTCTGAGGAGGATTCATGACTATATTAATGGAATAAATGTTTACTGTAATCATTTTTAATAAAGTAACCATTCACCATATTCTTGATCCCATCCACTTTTCTGGCAGGATGCCCTCCCAGCCAGAGGACCTACAACTATTCACAAGCAGTCTGGATCAAGCGTGAGACCCTCCGCAGGACCTCTTCCCTCGAGGGGCTGGCGTCCACCACGTGGCAGGCTGGGTTCTCCATCCGCTGGTAAGCCACTTCCACCCTGGGGCAGGCAGAAGGAAAAGGTGGACTTGCTTTTCCACACAGCCCTTCCCACGTGCTCCCATCACACACCACCAGCCTGGAGCAAGTTCCCCTCGTGTTCTTCTCTCTGCTGTTCCAGCAACCAGCTTTGCCCACAGACATCCACAATACGTTCTTTCCGCAACACCACTGGCTTGCTAGCATTTATTGAACACTCTTGACCTGCCAAGCACCACCATTCTGTCCAGTTCTCATTTACAGCCTTACAGCATGAACCACTGGGGCTGGGGGCTTGGCTCGGTGGTTAGAATGCTAGCCCAGCATGCACAAAGCCCTGAGTTTGGTTCCCCCGGCACCACATAAAACAGGTCAAGAGTGGTAGTACATGCTGGTCATTCTAGCACTTGGGAGGCTGAGGCAGGAGGACTGTTGTGAGTTCAAATTCAGCTTAGGGTTACATAGTGAGTTCAGGACCAGCCTACACTATAGAGTGAGATCCTGATGGGGGAGAGAGAGAGAGAGAGAGAGAGAGAGAGAGAGAGAGAGAGAGAGAGAGAGAGAGAACCTCTGCCATTCCCATTTTGCAGACAAAAAAGCTGAGGCTCCAAGATGCCAAGCAACTACCCCAAAGTCCAAGTGTCCCCTTATCAATTTTTTTTTCTTTGAGAAGAGGGTCCTGAATTCACTATATAGCCCAGACTGGCCCTAAACTCACAGGAAATCCTCCTGCCTCAGCCTCCCCAGTGCTGGGATTACAAGTCTGCCTATTTCTTTCCAGGAGGAGCCAGAGTGCCGCTGTGTCTCCTTGAGATTCTTACCCGCCCCCGCCCCCACCACCACTGGTTCTGAAGATCAAGCCCAGGCCTTACACCCTGAGCTCCACCTCCAGCCCATTTTTATTTCTGATCTGCAAACAGGTCTCACTAAGTCACTGAGTTGCCCAGGCTGGGCTCGAACTTAACCATTCTCCTGCCTCAGCACCCCAGATGCTGGAGCTCCAGGCACCTACTACCATATCCGTCTCAAAGTTCTCGTCTTTGCTCTTTGTATGACATTCCTGTGTCATAACAACGCCCCTGTTGTTTACGCATAGGAACTCGCGTGAGCCTCTGGAACCGGCACTACGGAGGGGGTCACGCTCAGCCACAAGCTGCGAGGCCGCCCAAGCCGCTCCTGTGGCAGTGACTCCACTTTCACTAAAACAAACACAGCCTTCCAAGGCAGGAAGACGGGGGCTTCAATCCGCTTCGCTACTCCCTGCGGTGGGACTGGAGTCAGACCAATCCTTTGAGACTTAGCCGTGGATAAGCTACGAAACTATGGCTAACGTTCCCCCTTGCAAGAACCTGCTAGGTGAGCCTGGCTGGGCAGTGCAGGCCTGTCATCTCAGCGCCCTGGGAGGCCGAGGCAGGAACATCACGAGTTCGAGCTCAGTCTGGGCTTTAGTGACTTAGTGAGACTCCGTCTTCAAGTCAAAACTGAAAAATGAGCGTGGGATGCACCTCAGTGTGGAGGCCCTGACCTCAATCCCCAGTACCAAACATAAAAAAAAAATACTATTAATAATGTGGTAAGATATGCCACGTCGTAAGTAAAATGCTTAACACAACGTAAAGCAAATCTGTAAAAGTTCCTCTGTGCCTATTATACCATGACTGGGGAAACTGAGGCATGGGACACTTGCTGCCGTACCCAGGTTCATACTGTCCTGGCACAGACAAGAGGAGAGGCGTCCTCTGACCTCTGTCAAAATCTGACACTCTCAAATATTACTGAATGCCGTGGCCTGAATATGGTGAGCTCCCAGGCGGGGACTAGAGCAGCCTTGGTTGGGAGTACCCACCCCTGGTCCTGGGCCTGTCAGGAACCCAGCAACTCATCAGGAGGCAAGCGGCAGGCCAGCCCGTGAGGCTGGGGGTGGGCGTCCCTGCGGGCGCCCTGTCATCTGTACTTTGTGCCACGCGCCATGGCTCAGACAACTACCCGAGCTCCGGCTCCCATCACAGCAGCAGTGGTGGCACGAGATTCTCCCAGCAGCACCCCCCATCCCCCCACCCCTACATGAGCTGTGCATTCCAGAGACCAGGCTGCGTGCTCTGTGTGAGAATCCAAGGCCCGATGATCTGCAGGAGCTGACATGGGGATGCTGGTGCCAGCCCAGCCCCTTCCATGAAAAAACTGTCTTCCACGAAATAGGTCCCTAGTGCCAAGAAAGGTTGGGGACCGTGGCTTGGGGGGATAGGGCTTTGTGCAAGTGAGGGAAAGGCATTCCTTCTTTTCACATTTGCAAAGCCTGCAGACCCCAGTTCCTTGTCCCCTTACTCACCACCCCCAGGGACACCCTCCCCTGCCAGGCGACACCTACTTCTGACGAAACACACTGTTGGCCTCCAGTTCGACCTCTTCTCTGGTTTTCTCCAGGCCCCGGCCCTGTAGCCTCTGCGCTCTCACCTCGGGACTCACAGTCAGCAGCAGGACCAGGTCGGGCTTCAGCAAGTCTTCTGGCCACTGGTACACGGGGTGGTGGGCTGGGGGCAAGTGCTGCAGGCCCCCACTCACCTCAGTGGCGATGGCATAGGTGGCTGTGCTGTGCCAGTACCTGAGGAGCAGAGCAGAAGTGAGTTCTCCGTCTCTGCAAGATTTCAAGGCAGTGCCTGTGCACAGGCTGCTCAGGAGGCAGAACGCAGGCTGGTTGTGCGAGGGCTTCCCCATGTGATACAACTAGATAAATAGAATCAAACTATTTCTAAAATGATAAAACAACTAAAAATAAAGATAGATAACAGTGGGCCCAGGGGCACAAGCCTGTCAACCCAGGCATATGGGAAGCTGGGGCAGGACACTCTCAAGTTGGAGACTAGCTTGGGCAACTTAGTGACTTATTGAGACCCTGTTTCAAAATCAAAACTAAAGATGGGTTGGGGGTCTGGTGGTGTAGCTCAGTGGTAAAAGTGCTTGCCTAACATATACAAGGTCCTGGGTTCAATTCCCTAACACCCCAGAAAAATTAGCCAGGCGTAGTGGCGCACGTCTGTCATCCTAGCTGAGGCAAGAGGATTGCCGAGATTTTGAGGCCAACCTGGGCTACACAGTGAGTTCAGGACCAGCCACCTATGAAGCAGGACCTCGTCTCAAAAAAAGGAGATGCTGGGGAGGTGAAGATTCTGGAATCCATCCCCAGTATCCCCTACAAAAGGACAAGTATTATTTTTGTCATAACTGTAATGTAGTTTTGCTTCATAAAAATAATTGTTTTTTAAATATGCACACACACACACACACAGTTGTGCACTAGCATGTACATGCACACACACACATCCTCAGGGTATTGAACAGAAAGTCCCCAGCTCCAGGCATGAGGGTCACCCACCTGTCTACAATCACTGGGGACCTGGTAGACATGTCAGCGATTTCAGAAGCTACAATATAGTTCCCCAAAGAGTAGAAAGCTCTCCGAATGATATTGGGTTCGTCATCGAAGATTTTCCTCCACTGGCCGAGGGAAGAGGGCGGTGACTGTAAGAGGACAGCATTGAGGGACTCGGACAGGGACCGGGTCACGGTGGTCTTACCTGCAGGTCACACGCAAAGACAGAATCTCTAATCACTACTCTGCACAGCCCTCCTGGAAGTTCATGCAAACTCAGAAAAAAGCAAAGAGATTCTTGTTGACCCATAATTCAAAGGATTTAATGC
Source organism: Ctenodactylus gundi (assembly GCA_004027205.1). Classification (NCBI taxonomy): domain Eukaryota; kingdom Metazoa; phylum Chordata; class Mammalia; order Rodentia; family Ctenodactylidae; genus Ctenodactylus; species Ctenodactylus gundi. The sequence goes on along the minus strand of PVKB01001997.1, from coordinate 304,581 downwards.
AATAACAAGGGTTGTTCACGGGGAGCTGGAGTCCAGGGTACTGAGGATGCTTACCTGTGGCATCGAGTCCCTCGATGACAATGACGGGGAACTTCCCTTTCTGGACCTGTTTTGGACACCTGTCCACCAGGCTGAGCACTGCCTGGGCTTCCGGAATAAAGGTACACTAAGGGAACAAAGAAGTCCCCACCTCAGATGTCAGGAAAACATGGGGCTTTTGGAGAATCTGCCTCTGACGATACCGCGAATGGTGAAGAGGCCTAAGGTAAACTGGTCACCGGGCCAGGTACATGGAACCCTGGGATTTCACAGCTGGGACAGGCTGGCTTCCTTTATTTATGAGTACCCGAGGGTCAAAAAGGCTGCAGGGACCCAAACCATGCAGCCTACATCCACCCAGGTGGCTTGCCTAACAGGAGGAAAGGCCATGTGTCTCCAGCTTGGGAAATGAACTTTCTTTGCAGCAACTGGAGCTTAAACCCAGGGCCGTCCCACTGAGCTACACCCCCAGCCCTTTTGCTAAATTACTAGGTTTTCAGGTTAATCTCAGACTCAGGATCCTCCTGCCTCAGCCTACTACAGACTGGGATGACAGGACTGAGCCTAGTTATTATTTGTTGGGATTCTGGGCATATGCCACCACGATACCTGAACATGTCTGCGGTACTGGAGACTGAACCCCATGACTTTTACAGTGAGCTACATACAGCCTCACACTGTATCTTTATTTTATTTTATGATTTTGAGACTGAGTCTCATTAAAACGTTAAGTTGCCCAGGCTGGAATGGAACTTGTGATCCTCCTGCCCCAGCCTCCCAGAGGATGCTGGGATTAAAGCCCTGCACTACCACTACCAGGCCTGGCCAAACTGTGAGCTTTAGCGGAGTAATCCCAACAAGTTCTGTCCTGTGCTAGCGCTAGCACAGCCATATCCAGCAGGGAAGTCAAGGTCGCTCAGGAAGCCTTACGTCATTCTGTCCCCAGGGCACCTCCACAGGAGTTCCGTCCTGTGTTTACTTAACACACTTGCTCTAAGCAGAGCACTTCTCCTGGCACGCCTTGCGAGCGCTCAGCTGGCCAAGGTCCCTGCCCTTTTCCACAGCGGGGCCACTAATATCCCAGCTTACAATTAAGGAAACTGAGGAAAAATCTGCTGGATAAATTCACTGAAGGAAGCACAATGACTAGACGCCACAGATGGAATCCAGCCCCGGGGGTTTGGTCCCGAGCCCTCTGCCACCCTAGCAGCCCATAAGCCTCTAAAGTAGATCCAGGCCGCACGCACAGCACCCGGACCTTGCACATGCTCAGACACAAATAAATAAGTAAACCACCTCAGTTTCCTCCCTTGAGCACCTGCTATGAGTCATTTGCTTCCGGACTCATCAAAACCACACTGCAAAGCAAATGTTTTGCAGATGCAAGGAAAGCAAACAAACAAACCCCACATCCAACTCAGTAGCCTGACCGCACAAGGCTGTCGCCGCAAGGGGACAGCCCCCCCCCCCCGAGTCTAAGCTTCCTACACCCCCAAACTTTACACCCCAATGTCTGGAAACTACCCTCTAGCTGGCTTTCATGTTCCAGCCTTCTTGGGGGGAAGGGAGCTCTTCACTCTCCCGTGGTTAGGTGTTTGGGCCTTGGTACTTTCTTGGTACTGGGGCTCTGCGCTCGGGAGTGCAGCAAGACTGCACTCTTGGGGCTGGGGTCGCTCCCGCATCTGCCCAGAAGTTCTCTGCCGATAAGAATCCCGAGGGAACCACAGTGTCTAGTTCAGAACCTGGCTCAACGGTCAACTCCATTTACTGACTTGAACACGAAAATAACTTCTCCCCACCCTGCTCTGGTCCCAGTCTGGGTGAGGTTTGGAGAGGGGCGACCCACCTGTCACCCCTTAAAAAAAAAAAAAAAGAAAAAAGAACTCTTACCGCCTCCAAAACCGCCCGGGCGGCCTCGCGGCTGGGGAAGACCGCGGAGCTGGGCAGGTCGGGCACCGCCGGGTGCAGCCCGGGGGCCGGGACGGGGACGATGCTTGTGCAGCTCCCCGGCAGCTCTGTGTCCCCCTGCAGGTCCCAGTGTCGCCGCCAAAGCGCCCCTCGCGAGTCTGCCTGGAACTCGGCCAGCTGGGGGCGCGCGGGCCCTCCACACGGGCGCAGCAGCTCCAACAGCGCGGCGCGAGTGTCCGGACCGGCCAGGGGGTCGCGGAGCAGGATGCCAGGCCAGGCGCCGTCCGCGCGGCCTCCCGGGCTGTAGCACAGCAGCCTGCGCACTTGGCACCGCTGGAAGGGACCGTGGCGCAGTTGGCGGAGCAGGCGCTGGTGCAGCCGGGCCGCGTGGACGCGCGCCCCGCAGCCGCCACCCGGCTCTGTCGCCTCCAGCACCACAGAGTAGCTGCAGCCCGGGGGCCCCAGCAGCTCCGCCAGGCGAGCGTTCCCGGGGCCATCCGCGTCCCCTGGGCCACCTGCGCCCCCCAGGGTGAAGTGGGCCAGGGTGCCATCCGGCAGCTCCACGGCGAAGCGTGGCGGCGGGGCCATGACTGAGGCGCACGTCCCGAGCCACTCGCGCAGGGTCCCCGCCAACCGCCAGAGCAGCCCGGGGCCGGGCGGGGGACGTGCCGAGGCCATGGGGGCTCCGCCCCGCGCCAAGGCGCCTGGGAAAACAAAACCACGGGGTGGCCGCGGGAAACGAAAGCAAAGGGCCTGCGCGATCGCAGCACTCTGGGAGGCTGAGGCAGGAGGATCTCAAGTTCAAGTTGCGAGACCCTGTACCTCAAAATCACAAATAAAAACGAGGTGACGGCGGAGGTCAGTGAGAAAGCACTGAGCTTCCCTCCGCCAGACCCTGGCCTGGCCACTTCCGCACCGCCAGCCCCGCGCTGCCCTCAGCCGGCTCACGGGGCGGAGACGCTCGGCCCGGGCCCCAGGCGCGCGTGGCCGCGGCCGCGTAGTCCCCGGCGCCGGCTCCCCAGGTCTGCACGGCCCGGCACGGTCCTGCGCGCCGCTCAGGCAGCCCGCTGGCGGCCGCACGGTGGCGCCCGTCTGGGTGCTGCGGAGGCCCCCAGACCCAGGGCTTTGCGTTGTGTTTGTGTTTCTTTCTTCCTTTCTTTTCCTTATTTTATTTTATTTTTTTTTTAACTACTAGGGATCTAGCCCGGGGCTTTCCCACTGACCTACACCGCCAGCCCCTATTTATTTTCGATTTTGAGTTAGTGTCTCACTGAGTGACTGAATTGCCCAGGCTGTGCTCCAACTTGACTGATCTCCTCCTGCCTCAGCCTCGCAGAGTGGTGAGATGACACCTGCGCCCCAGGCCTGGGCCCTGGCCCCAGCGCTGAACTTCTTTAGGTAGCTTAAGCCCTGTGCTCGAGGTCAGGCTGCGAAGAAAGGTCCAAGAGGCGACTTCCGGCTCAGTGTGTCCCCTCCCACTCCCCCGGTGGGATTTCTGTGGCCTGCCTCTGCAGACCCGCCATCCCTGCCCCACCCCCACCACCCTACAAGCACGCGCGCGCGCGCGCGCACATACACACACACACACACACACACACACACACCCCACCCCAGCGCCAGAAACCCTGCTGGCCACTCCTAAGGACCGGGACTGTCACCCGAGGTGACAGTAGCTCAAACTGGAAACTGGGACGTGTCTCTCGCCTTAGCCCCTCAAGTAAAATTTGGCACATCCAGGTGAAATGAGCACTCTGAAGACCCGGAGGGGCCGCAATTTGGCGACTCAGTACAATAAAAGCCTGCCTTAATTTTTAACCAAAGGATCGTCAGGCTGAAGGTGTGGCTGAGTGGGAGAACACTTGCCTGGTATGTGCAATTCATGAATTGTGCTGAGTGCATACAACGGAAATCTAGGCAGCTCTGAAAAAGAACACATCACTGTTCACTAAGGCAAAAGGGCTCAGTCCGCACGTTCAGCACTGAGAGACGTTAGGTGTGAGAAAATACAGGTGCGTCGTCGATGAACTACAATTAAGCAGGAACTTAGAAAAGAGGACTGGGTTTGCTCCCGCCCAGGTGGTGTGGGCCTGTCAGCTGGGACGGTGAGGCAGGGAAATCTCCAGTGTGAACCCCACCTAGGCGACTTAGTCACTTAGAGAGGCACTGTCTCAAAATCAAAAAAATTTTTTTTTTCTTTTTGGGTTGAGGATATAGCTCAGTGTGAAGGTTAGAGTCCATCCCAAGTGCAGATGCGGAGGGGGGTGGGTGGCAGGATTGCCTCTGGACTCATGCCTGGGGAGGGCACTTGGCGGTCCCCAGGTCCCACCCAAGGTCCATTTCTGAATTCATGTGGCCCTTACGCCTTCATTCTGTGCACACGCCGGGTGCCAGCTAATTATCAGCTGTGCACTTCCGTCTGTCTGTTGCACTCTGATAAAAGATTTATCAAAGAAGTAATGGGACGGTTGAGGGAACAGGCCTGCTGCCCACCAACGCTTCTGAGGGAGGTGGAACCCTTTAGGAGAAAGGTTTCCAGCCAAGGAAAAACACTGGCAAGGCTTGGCTGTTCCCCTGGCTCGCTGGGCTTGAATTCCTCTAAAGGTGATCGACCACCAAGGAATAGAGAGCAAGTGGGGACAGAAGTGAGCCCAGTCCCAGGCCGTAGCCATCTTGACCCGGTGGGGGAAACAGCCCTTTCTGACCTTTGCTGGCCAGGGCTTAGAAGTGACCGCCCCTCCACTCCCGGGGGTCACTTCTTTCTCACTGGCCTCTGACTGCAGGGAAGGCTGGGGCCTCCTTCCAGTTACCAGCCTTTAGCAGGTTCCTCAGTAGAACTGTAGAGTGTCTGGAGGGGGGTGGAGGGGGGGGGGGGTCTGCAGTCTAGTGGTCATCGCCACAGCTGGCCTCTACGTTTGCTGCAAAGGCAGCTCCAGAATCCCAGCACTCCAGGAGGCTCAGGCAGGAGGATCACAGGTTCCAGCTCACCTATGGCAACTTAGCAACTTAGAGAGACCCTGTTCAAAAAGAAAAGAAAGAGAAAAAATGGGAAAGGGCTGGGGATGTAGCTCAGTGTGAGGCCCCGGCTCAGCGCCCGCCACTGAGAAAGGAAGGACAGGTGAGAATAAGGGACTGGACAGAGAAGGCAAGGAAAGAAGGTGACAGGAAAAAATAAAAACCACAGGACCTCAGGTGGCTCTTGCCTGGGGACACCCTGGCCCAGCACTCTGGCTGGTGTCTGTGCCTGCAGGGTGACAGCACCTGCTCTCTGTAAACCAGTCAGAGCAGAGAAGGTCCAGGCTCCGAGTCCTCCCTTGGCAGGGCGCTGTGATCAAGGACAACCCACGTGGCTGCCCCTTTTGTGACCTTGACAACACAGGTTTTGACTTAACTTGTTTGCACTTCACTCATACTGACTCATCAACTCATCCAATAAATAGGAGGATTTAAGTAAGTGCTTGCTGAAGGGAGGGAAGGAAGGGAAAGGGAAGGCGACAAGGGCACGGCTGAGCGCGCGAATGAGTGACTGCCAGGGGAGAGTCGGCCCAGGAGGGGCGAGGCGGTGCGGTGCGGTGCGGTGCGGTGCGGTGCGGTGCGGCGAGGGCCGAACTGCGAGGGTTCGCGTCCCAGGTCACGACTTCCGGGGCCGGATCCCGTGCACCACGAGCCCTGGCTAATTTGTACGTGGTGCTGACAAGCAGAACCCAGGGCCTTGCAGGAGCCCGGCAAGAGCCCTAACCACTGATCTGCACGTCCAGCCCTTCCACACGTGGTGACTCGATGGGGTAGACGCTTGTTTATCCGAGGTGACTCAGTAAGAGGGGGCGCTTCCCTTTCTGCTGACTGAAGTCTAACTTGGTTTCCATTTCTTCGTGCCTATGTACAGTGCGCAAAAGGCCTTTACCCTGTGAGCCTCGCCCCGCCCATAGGTGGGGTTAAATGCCCTCAGCTAAGAAGATTTCAAGGACTGGCTCCGCCCCTTTGCAGGACTGGCTCCGCCCCACGCCTGCTTGCGTAATCGCCACTACTACCAGCACTCTGTTGTCTGCTTTCAGTTTCCCGTGCCAGAAAAAGGAGTTGTTTCGGTTTCCATTCACAATAATAACCATAGTAAAAGCTAGCCCTCAGCACTCCCAGTTGTCACTCACTCCGAGTCCAGCTACTTGTTTTTTCCCACTACTTTTTATTAATACTTATGCAATACATAATATTTGAAGTTGAACTTCAATGAACTTGAGTAAGCTCACGCAGCTGCTGCACCCCGAGTAGGGGAGGCGGCAGGCCCGTGGGCCCCAGGGGAGCCCCGCTGAGCCACCAACACCCCTCACTTCTGCTCATGCCTCCAGGGACTCTTGGGGTCCCCGGGCTGGCGAGCACCGGAGGACACGCTCTGCGCAGGAGCCCCGGCTTCCTACGGAACTACACACACCCAGGTCGAACCTCAGCGGGATCGATCCCAGAAAGCATCTGACTTTTCCAAGCTGAGGATGCCCAGTAAACACGGTGCATCACATCTACCGTTTTTATTTTTTTCAAGCAACTTCTGTTGGCTTAAAAAAAACTACAATCCTTAACTAAGTCATTGCGCTATGGAACAGATCTCTTGAATTCACTCCTATCTTACTGAAACTTGTGAAAGGCCTTTCACCCACATTTCCCCACTTTCTCCTGTTAACCGTCGCCGCACTTTCTGCTCTTTATGAGGCCAAGGGACTTCCCTCCTACTTACAGGGGAGGTGGCTCCTCGCCGGCTTCTCTGTGTCCAGCTGGTTTTACGGAATATCTTGGTCTCCAGAGTCATCCATGTTGTTGCAAAGGACAGGGCGGTTTTCTTTTTGAATGCTGAATAGTACTCTATCCTGAGCACCTGTCTCATCCACGTACGTACCACCAGGCATGCAGTATACCTCCAAGTCTCGGCCATGCCCACGGTGCTGCAGACCACATGGGAGTGCAGGTGTCTCTTGGACACGTGGATCTTCTTTTTTGGATAAGACCCCCCGGCAGGATTGGCGGACCCTAGGCTGGTTCTATTTGTTTGACTTTCAGGTCATGCTTTTTCCGAGTGCCCACCAAAGAGAGGACCGTGGAGTCGGAAGTATCCCTTGGTTATACAAATTTAGCATCTCAAAAATTTTTTAAAAGGTTGAGAAAGTCTCAACTCAAAAAATACTGGGCCCCAGCACCATCGCCGCACTTGGAAAAGGCCCCAGCGGTGCTTTGCTTCAGGCACGAGACGGCCAACCGTGTTGTGTGAAAGATTCTCAGCTGTGTCCAGAAACACACGGATGTCACGGTTAAACTAAGCGAAGATTGACACCAGGCCTGGTGGCACAGGCCTGTCACTCCAGCATTCGGGGAGGCCGAGGCAGGAAAATCACCAAGTTCAACCTGGGCAATTAGTGACTTAGGGAGACCCTGTCTCAAAATCAAAAAATGGCTGGAGCTCAGGGTGAAGGCCCTGGGCTCCATCCCGAGTGCCACAATTTAAAACAGAAAAAAATAAGGGCTAAGCAAAGTTTGCAAAATCTACAACAAAAAATCCTAATCTGAAACATATTTTTTATTCCAAGTCTTTGGGTAAAAGATGGTCACTCTGGATAAAGAATAACCCAATACGATCCAGGCATGGTTGTGCACACCTGTCACCCCAGTAATCAGGAGGCTGAGGCAGGAGGATCACTGTGAGCCAGGCTGGACTATGTAGAGAGCTCAGGGTTAGCCTGGACTGCGTAGTGAGACCCCCATCTTGAAAGAAAGAGAGAGAGAGAGAGAGAGAGAGAGAGAGATAAGACAGAAAGGAAAGAGAAAGGAAAAAAGGAAGGAAGAAAAAGACAGCTAGGCACAGGTTGCTCTGGCTGCAGAGTCTACAGCTGGACCTGGACGCACAGTGCCACCCTCACCAGGCCATCGAGGTGGACAGGCCACGCCCGATGCGGTGGACGGCAGCACAGGCCTGAAAGAGGCTGTGTGCTGGCCACAGTTCTGAGGCTTTCTAGCTGGCTCCATTTCAACTTTCACTTTCAGAAAGAAGGAAATCGAAACTCTGGCTTCGCTGAGAGTTAGTCAGAGGAGGTGTGTGTCCTCCCCTCCCCTGTGACATGATGCCCAGAGGTGTGGCTGGCTTCCACTCCTGTATAAGGTGCAGGGGCAGCTGCAGATGGCTGTGAGGTCACCATGAGGATGCTGGTGCCCACGGCTCTGCTGGGCGCCTGCAGGCAGCCTCTGGGCTACCTCTGGACCAGCCTGGCTGTGCTGTTCTGCTGGCTGAGGGCAGCCTTCCAGTGGCCAGGCTCCAGAAGGGGGCAGGGGGAGCCTGGGAGCCCACCCCCGCAGCTCCCAGAGGAAGCGGAGCTGGACAGCGCTCCGTCCACCACTCCCACCAGCGTCAACTACCACTTCACGAGGCAGTGCAACTATGCGTGTGGCTTCTGCTTCCACACGGCCAAGACGTCCTTCGTCCTGCCCCTAGCGGAGGCCAAGAGAGGGCTGCGGCTGCTCCAGGAGGCCGGTGAGTCCCCGCCCCAGGCGGAGACCAGGGTGGTGGCAACACAGACCTGTCCTTCCAGCACGCTGAGGCAGGAGGACTCCAAGTTCGAGGCCAACCTAGGCAACTTAGTGACTTAGTGAGACCCTGTCCCAAAATCAAAACCAAAAAAAAGGGCAGGGATGGAGCTGAGAGCTAGGCCCTGAGTTCCACCCCTAGTACTTTGCATTCACAAAAAGGATCATTTAAATAATGATTCAAAACAAGTACATCACATCACCTCGGGACCTTGTTCTTTGAATGTGCTTATTGGACTTGGCATCTCAGAGCCGGGTCAAGAGGCCTGGCTCGGAGTGGGCTTCTTGCCCCTTCAAGTCTGTGGGGTCTCCCTCCGATCTTCCCGTCTTTTCTAGAATGCCTCCCCCCAACCCAAGAGCAATCCCTTGTAGTCACAAGCTCTTTCAATCCTCCTTTGTTGTTGGTGGTGGTTGCTGGTTTGTTTGAGATAAGTTCTCGCTCTGTAGTCCAGGCTGGTCCTGAACTCACTATGGAGTCCAAGCTGGCCTCAAACTCACCACCATCCTCCTGCCTCCGCCTCCTGAGGGATTACAGGTGGCACCTCCACGCCCAGCTTCCCTGCTTAACCTTCTAGCTTACACCAGGTGGACCGCATCTGCAGGGCACGACCTGCTGCTGTCACCCAGAGGACGCTCAGGGTGTGCAGGCCCCGGGTCGGTGCCCGATGCCATGCTTTGTGAGTGCCAGGCGGTGTGGGCTTCCGGCTCACGGCTTTGCTACACCAGGGGCTTGCTCAGCTGGCTCAGCTAACGTCACAAGCAGAGACGCTGCCTGCCCTAGTCCCTGTGGTCCCCCTCAGGATATCCTGTTTTCTCATGGGATTTCTTTTTCTTGTGGTCCTAGAGATCCTCCCAGGGCCTTCACCCTGAACTCCATCCCCAGCCCGTTTTTTGTTTGTTTGTTTGTTTGTTTTACTTTATATTTGAGACAGGGTCTTGCTAAATTACTAAATTGCCCCTGCCTCAGCTGCCCAGAGTGCTGAGGTGACAGGCCTGCCCCACAGGGCCGGCGTCTCCAGGGTGTGTGACCCCTCATGTCACTGCTCCTGCAGCGGAAGGCCTGTTCTCATATAAGTGCTTCTCCTTCACGTTCACCTCGCCCACACGAACGCCTGCTTGTGTCCCCAAAACCCAAGGAGTGAGCGCTGGCTCCTACTGGGCGCTCTCCACTCCTCAATTCCACTGAGTGCCCGGGGGCGTGGGTTGTGGCTTTGCGCATCTCTGCTGAGCATCGGACTCCAAGCAAGTGTCTTCAGCTCTATAACATGTTCTGTTTTACAGTGTCTACTTAAAAAAAGGAAAACCAGAAACAAAAGCTCCAAACATGATTTGTTTTTCTGCTTAAACCCTGAATAAAACATGTGTCTGTGCCTGTAAGATGGGGTGGACTTTGGGAAGCAAGACTAGAGAACAGGAAGAGCAAGAGGAAATGTTTGTTTCTTTTTTTAATTGAGGAAATGTTACTGTAGCCATGCGGCAGGGGAAAGCGGATGGTTGTGGTGCATGCTTGTCATCCTACCGCCCTGGAAGGCTGAGGCGGGGGGTTGCCGTGAGTTCAAGACCAGCCTAGGTTACATAGTGAGTTTAAGCCCGGCCTGGACTACAGAGCAACACTCTGTCTCAAAAAAGAAAAAGAAGACTGGGGAAGTAGTCACTGCAAAGGCCCTGGGACCAGTTCCCAGTAACACAGACACACGAAAAGGATGATAACTCCGTGGTAAAGCCCTCACCTCACATACAAGAAGTTCGAGTTCTAGCACTGCAAAAACTGGATAAAAGTCAAGTATCTGTGAATCAGAAAAGTTTGCCTCTTCTGTCACAGGTATGGAGAAGGTCAACTTCTCAGGGGGCGAGCCCTTCCTGCCGGATAGAGGTGAATACCTGGGCAAGCTCGTGAGGTTTTGCAAAGAGGAACTTGGCCTGCCCAGTGTCAGCGTGGTGAGCAACGGCAGCCTCATCCGGGAGAAGTGGTTCGAGGACTACGGTGAGCAACCCGGCAACATGTCACCTGCTGCCCCTGTCGGTCCCTGTATCTCCTTCCACCCTGAGGGGTGGCACTTGGGCCATCTCGGGGTGGGGGGAGAAGGAGTGGTGATAACACATGACTGTAAGCCCACATCTCTGGGAGGCCGAGGCAGGAAGGTCACAAGGTCCTCAGGCCAGATCTGAGGAGTTGGAAGGGAAGAAAAACACATCCTGTTGATTGCAGTTTCCTCCCAGGCTGTGCTGTGGTGAGGACTGGGTACAGTTTGTAGGTCTCTGATTAAACAAGCAGGCCCTTCTGCAATTCCGTGTTAGCAGGAGGCCAGGCCCGGGGGCACAGGCCTGGCATCCCAGCACTCGGAGAGGCTGAGGCAGGAGGAACCCACCTTTAAGCCTAGCCTGGGCAAGTTGGTGACAAGTGCGACTCTGCCTCAAAATTAAAACAAAGAAACAAAGGCTGGTGATGAGGCTCAGTAGGACGATCCTGGATCCAACATTTAGTACCACCACCACCCCCCAAAAAAGTAAACTTTGAGAAGTCACAGTAACTAGGAAAAGTCAGCTGAACCAGCTGCACGGAAGACCTGAGCCCACTCATGCCTGCTCTTCAGAGATAACTGAGCAGCCCGAGACAGCAGTGGGGGGTGCGGGGAGAGGCCTGGGGAGCAGAGAAGTGAACGTGGAGGAGAGGGGTGGAGGCGGGCCCACAGGCAAGGGCATTCCCCACATCTTCGGTATCTCCAGAGACCCAGTGAGGACTCGCGATCGCAGCTCAGAATCGGGGGGTTGAGCGGCGAGGTGGGACTTGTCTATGATCTGTCCCCTCACCCCACTTTCTGTTAGTTCGATTTTCTTGGCAGTTAATCCAGTTGCCCTTGACCTGACACATGGTCGTCATAAAGTTAGATAGTGAGTCAAACGCGCAAGATGCGTCAGTCAGAAGAAGCTGATGAAATCGGTAATTAGGAGGAAATTCAAGATCTTCTGCAAAATGACTTTATGTGTGTGATGGGAAAAAAGAATGAGGTCTGTGATTGTTCACAGCCGACTCTAGACGCCCCAAATCCCCACGTGCTGCACGGTGACACAGGATGGTCGGCTGTTGTGCAGAGTGGAACCCCAGGACTCCACACTGAGCTACATGCCCAGCCCTTTTATTATTATTATTATTATTATTATTATTATTATTATTATTAAATTTTAGTCTTTGACCAAAGCCCCACCAAGTCAGTAAATTACGCACGTTGAGCTGGAGGGTATTTATGACCCTGCCATTCAGCCTGAAATTAGCGACCCAGAATGTCTATACAGACATAAACCTAAAAGCCTCAAATGTGCATATTTTAAGTTTTCTGTGTTTTTTTTGTTTTTGTTTTTGTTTTTGTTTTTGTTTGTATTTGAAACAGGATTGCTCTAACTTGCTAAGCTGATTGGATTGGCTCAAATTTGTGATTGTCTTGCCTCGGCCTCCCAGAATGCTGACATCAGAGCCCTGTGATTTCTATTCATGAATACATTTAAAAATCTCAAACAAATATATATGTATATATTCTTAAGGGGCTTTTTCGACATACATGGGTCGACACACACTGCAGAGCCTTAGGGAGGCAAGTCTCTGTCTGTCCACCATTGCGGGATGTAGACTTGTTTAATGGCAATTTGCCACAGTATCACATCTAATTCACATCTCCGGAAGTGGTTAAATGTTAATCTTGTAAGCTCAAGACCCTGGGCTCCTTCCCTGGTGCCATGTAAACTGGGTGTGGTGGTACACACTTGTAATCCCAGCACTGGGGAGGTGAGTTCAAGGCCAGCCTGGGGTACATAGTGAACTCAGGACCAGCCTGGACTACACAGAGAGAGAGAGAGAGAGAGAGAGAGAGAGAGAGAGAGAGAGAAAGACATAAAAAAGTAGCCCTTAAGGAATTATGGGCTATGGGTGTAACTCAATGGTTAGAAAGCTTGCTCAGCCTGGGGTTGATTCCCCAGCACCACATAAGCCAGTCGTAGTGACACACAACTATAATCCTGGCACTTCGGAGGCTGAGGCAGGAGGATTGCTGTGAGTTCCAGGCCAGCCCGGGCTACACAGTGAGTTCAGCAGCAGCCGGGACAGAGTGAGACCCTGTCTCAAAAAAATGCTTACAGCATGTTTCACCATAAAGAGAAATCACTGGCCTGAAGGGTTTCGGTCCTTGAATGGAAAAACTTACATGTTCCTTTTCTTCTGCAGGTGAATATTTGGACATTCTTGCCATCTCGTGTGACAGCTTTGATGAGCAAGTCAATGTCCTCATTGGTCGGGGACAAGGAAGGAAGAGCCACGTGGAGACCCTCCGGAAGCTGCGAGGGTGGTGTCAGGATTACAGAGTGGCCTTCAAGGTCAACTCTGTCATTAACCGATTCAACGTAGATGAGGACATGAGCGAGCAGATCCTGGTGCTGAACCCTGTGCGCTGGAAAGTGAGTGCCCCATCTTGCCTCTGCTGACTTTGTCGTTTAATTTTCTATATAATTTTTTCTTGCTTTGTAGTCCAGGCTGGTTCTGAATTCACTATACATTTTAAGGATAAAAGGTCAAAAGCAAGCTAAGGGCTTGGAGGTGTTTTGAAGAATTTCTTTCTGTAAAATCCATTTTTCTTCTTTAAACTCCTTGGCAGAGAGATGGACAGATGGGTGGATGAAAGATGGACAGATGGATAGATGGATGGATGAATGGACGGGTGGGTGGATATACGGTCTTTGTAGATTCTGATGCTCCTGAATTTTCACTGAAGTGTTTGAAGACGTAGGAGGAGAAACTGTCCCTACATTGCGTCACTACGAACTTGGGCCTTTATTCCAAGATTGGTGCTTTAGGATGGGTCCTCTGCCAGCCTATTATGGTGTAGACCTAGCATGTCCCCCAAAGTCACCTGCATGTGGAAGGTGGCCGGATCGCATGGCCACGGGCTCAACTGTGGATTCATCTGTGGATGAGCTCATGGTGGCCTGGCCCATTGGGACCCAGGGCTGGCTGCAGGCAGGTCCCTGGGGGGGTCTGTGGAGGGGGTTTCTCTCTGCCCAGCTCCTTCTCCCTCTCTTTTTCATTTTCAAAGTTATTCTTTTATATTATTATATATTTGCGATACATAATCATTCCATGGGGAATTTGTTCATACACTGATTCCATCCTGATCATTTTGTCATCCTGTCCCCGTTTCACCCGCTTTGACCCCCACAGCCCTGTCCCTGAGCCCTGCTCAGTCGACCTCTTTGTTTCCTACCATCTTTCTTGTAGTTTGCTCTTCCAATTATTTATATATTTATTGACCGACTTACTTTCTTACTTCTTATTTGAGACAGACTCTCACTCTGTGGTCCAGGCTGGTCCTGAACTCACTACGTAGCCCAGGCTGGCCTTGAACTCATGGCAATCCTCTTGCCTCGGCCTCCCGAGTGTTGGAATGACAGGCATCTGCCACCACACTCAGCAAGCACTTTGAATCATTTCTCATGTAAAAGAAACCACACATTATTTTGAGAATATTTGTATTTCTTACTCCTGATTCCTTTAATATTTTTTGAGACAGAGTCTCACCAAGTTGCTAAGTTCCTCAAGCTGAGCTCACACCTGTGATTCTCCTGCCTCAGCCTCCTAGGGGCTGAGATGGCAAGCCTGCCCCTCCAGGTCTGGCCCTCATGCCCTCTGCCCAGAGTTCAGGCTGGTCCTCCTTTCCCAGGGCCAGGGAGCCCAGGACAGTAACTCAGCACGGGGCTCTTCCTTGCTCACAGAGACAGACGTGGGAAGCTGGAGTCACCGTGGCCTGGGCAAGAGGGAATGTCTCTGCCTAGCTCTCCCCCCTCTTTCAGGTCTTCCAGTGCCTGCTGATTGAGGGTGAGAACGTGGGGAAGGACGCCCTAAGGGAAGCGGAGAGGTTCGTCATCAGTGACGCAGAGTTCGAAGGGTTCCTGGACCGCCACAAGGATGTGCCCTGCTTGGTGCCCGAGTCCAACCTGAAGGTCGTACCCATCAAGCGCTGGCTTGTCCCCCATCGTGGGTCTCCAGGGGGAGTCCTGCTCAGGGTCACCTTCGTGAGAGGGAGGACTCAGCGGGGGAGTGGGAGGAGTCTATCCTAGGGCCACAGCCAGGCTGAGAGCAACGCAGGCCCACACCCAGCTGTGGGGCCTTTCACAGGCTTCAGTTGTCCTCTCCAGGAGTTGGTAGAAGAGCCTCCTGACTACATCAGAGACAATCTCGTCAGTTTTTGTCTCAAAGTCAAAACTAATAATTGGGCTGGGGATGTAGCTCAGCAGACAGGCCCTGGGCTCAAAGGAGAAAAAAGAAAGAAAGAAAGAAAGAAAGAAAGAAAGAAAGAAAGAAAGAAAGAGCAAGAAAGAAAACAAGAAAGAAAGAAAAGAAGGAAGGAAGGAAGAAAGGAAGGAAGGAAGGAAGGAAGGAAGGAAGGAAGGAATCCCCTAGATAAAGTGGCCTTCAAGAAAACAGAGAACACGTAGAAAAATACTCCTTTTATATGGGTATTTTTTTGCTTGATTTTCCTATCTTCACCTTAATTCAAAAATATATTTGGAATTCATGCTTGTTTGATTTCTTTTTTGCAGATGAAAGACTCCTACCTTATCCTGGATGAATATGTAAGTATTTTTCATGACTTAAAAGAATGCTTAATGAAGCAGCTGCCCCAGGCCCGCCGAGCCAAGGGGACACAACCATTCTCACATGTATGTGTCCCTCTTCAGGGACACTCCACGGTTTTGCCAATGGTGGTTTTGATTAACATGATAAAGCACTGACTTCAAGAGTTCAAGTTCTGGGTTGAGGACTTTGGGCGGCCAGGCCCAGTGGCCCAGGCCTGTGGCCTCAGCACTGGGGAGAGGGAGAAGGATGCGAGACTCCAGCCAATTTACACCCAGCCTGGGCTGCGTAGCAACCCCGCAAGATCCTGTCTCAAAATCAAAACCAAGAAAAAGAGCTGAGCATTGAGCTCATTGTGAAGACTCTGGGTTGAGTCCCCAGGTACCACATAAATAAATAAATAGATTTAAAAAGAACTTCCACAGCGTTTTGTGTGGGAGCCCCACAATCATCACCGACCAGTCTCCCAAGCAGGCACATGTCTGTGGACACCCCACGAAGGCCACTGACACACAGAAGAGTTCTCTCTGTATGGTCATGGGCTGGAGGTTCTTTGGTGACATGGCTGTGTGACGTCAGAGGTCACAGTACCTTGAACAATCCAGAATCCCCCAGCAGTGGGTCACCCACTAGCTAACTTTTATTTTGAGACAGTCTTATTCAGTGATCCAGGCTGGTCTTGAACTCACTGAGTAGCTGAAGCTGGTCTGGAACTGACAACGATCCTCCTGCCTCAGCCTCCTGAATGCTGGGATTACAGGCATATGCTACCTCACCTGGCTGATTTTCTATTGTGATACTGGGGCATCCACCCCAGGGCCTTGTATGCTAGGCAAGTGCTCCAACCACTGAGAAACCAGCCCTGCCGGTTAGCCTCTGCAATGGCACCAAAAGCTTTGCTGCCTTCTTCACATGCCACCAACTCGTCTCCTCCACCCCATCACCTTCTGGGGGAAACGGAAACCCAGCCTATTGCAAAATTAGAAGGTCTTCACTCTGTGTTCCTTTTTTTTTTCTTAAACTGTTATTTTTCTAAACACATGACATGACCTTCACCAATATCTCCCAGAGTTCAAATAATCCCATTCAAAGCTGTTACTTTTTAAGGAGGAAGTTCTGATAAGAACCAGGGGTTCAATATTTAAATCAGATTTTTCTGATGGATGTTCACAATAAGTTTTATTATCTCCTTATTTTCAGACTTTTCTTCTTGAGAAGAATCTTGCTAAGTTACTAAATTGTCCAGATTGGGCTTGAATTTGTGATCCTCCTGCCTCAGCCTCCCAAAGTAATGGGACTACAGGTTCATTTTCTTTGCCTTTTCTCGTTTCTTTTTTCTTTCTTTCTTTTTCCTTTTTCCTTTTCCTTTTCCTTTTTTTTGTGGCATTAGGGATCAGACTCAGGGTCTTCACACTGAACTACATCCCCAGCCCACTTCTCCTTTTGCTTTGGAGACAGGTCTCGCTGAGTTGCCCAGGCTGGACTCGCATAGCCAGTTCTTTCTCAGCCTCCAGCGCCACAGGCCTGCACCCCTGGCCCAGCTCAGCATAGCTTGTTTTCGGTTAATATCCCGCCCAGGGGCATCAAGGGGCAAAGGGTGTGAAGACGAGCTGATTTCTGACTCCTGTCTCCTAGATGCGCTTCCTGAACTGCAGGGGCGGGCGGAAGGACCCCTCCAAGTCCATCCTGGATGTGGGCGTGGAGGAAGCCATAAAATTCAGCGGTTTTGATGAGAGGATGTTTCTCAAGCGTGGGGGGAAGTACGTGTGGAGCAAGGCAGACCTGATGCTGGACTGGTGACGCCTCCCCCTTGGGGCCACCCGGTCTGCTGTGCTGGATGCTGGTGTCTCTCAGCGGCAGAGACCTGTTCGTGTGCTGTGCTGCCCAGGCAAGCGGTCAGTCTCTGGGCGGACTTGCAGGGTGCACACAGCACCAACGCTTTAGGCCCAGGGGCTGCATCTGAGTACCTGGCCATGGTTGACACACCCCGGTTCCGATCTTGATTTCACCAAAGAAGAGAAACAGCAACCAATTGGACGAAAATTGCCTCGTCAGGCATGGTGGCGCAGGCCTGTCACCACAGCCCTCTGAGAGGCTGAGGCAGGAGGATCACAAGGGCAAGCCCAGCCTGGGCAACTTAGAGAGACCTTGTCTCATGATCAAAAGTAAGTGGGCTTCTGGGATGTAGCTCAATGCAAAGGCCCTCGGCTCAATTGGCCCTGGGACGTAGATCCGTGTGACGGCCCTGGGGTCCATCCCCACACCACACACACATGCGCAAACGTCTACCTATGGACAGGACCTATAACCTGGTTCTAAGGTGCGTCCGCCAGAAGATCCAACGGTACCTGCAGGGGTGGTCGGCCTTTGGAGCATACTTTTACTGTGACTTTTGCTTTGCAATTCTGGAGCTATTTTTTCCAGGTATTTTTTTTGGAAACATTTCCATGTGTTCTTTCCCTTTTGGCTGTTACGCTACTGAAACCTGGGAATTATTTGTACTCAGGGAGAAGCAACAAAAATCTCAGATGCAACGAAAGGGTCCTCATTGGCTTCCAGGCGGCCCCAGGCGGAGGCCGCTGTCCATGCTGGGCACTGCTCTCCAAAGATTCATAGGAAAGCCAACATATGTGTTCCACGTATGGCCCGGCCACAAGGGCCATGCCCAGGTGCTGTACCAAGCTACAATTTAGGCTGCAGGAGTTTGCCAGACAAAATCAAGAGTGTATGAGTAGGTGCTGTCACCATGTCTCTGAGGGTGACGTGCTGTTGGGTTGGCCTTAGAGAATCTGGGAAAACGTTGAGATTAATGGACAGAAAAGACAGATGAAGATGCTAAAGCTTGCCTAAAATCTGTGCAAATAGACTGTGGCGTTTCGTAATGTCCTCGATGATTCTTAAATCAGGAGAAGTAAGAGATAGTTTAGGTCAACAAGAGGAGATCAGCACCTCTCTCCCTGCACCCTCCCACCCACCCCCCTTAGATCTAGCTCCAACAGCTCAAGGAGGAGCAGGAGGCAGGAGAATCTCAAGTTCAAGCCTAGCTTGGGCAACTTAGCAACTTAGGAAGACCTTGTTTTAAACAGACAATAAAAAGGGGCTAGGGATGTAGCTCAGCACCAGAAAAAAGAAAAGAAAAAAAAACAAAAAGAGAATGTCACTTTATCAAAATTGTCTTGTGACAGCCTGTAACGTGAAGTTTAGCTATGTAAACTGGACAGTATCTCATTGCCAGGAAAAAACAAGCATTTCCTTTTATTGTTTCAGAAAAGCAAGATTACGGGGGAAAACATTTTTTTTTCTTTGTTTTGTTTTGGCCAGAGTAGATGAATTTAATTCAGCTGCAAACTCACTATCCGTCAGTAGGGGGCGGCGAGGAGTCTGATTTCATTAAGTATGTTGCAGAATATCAACCTTCTAACCAATTTTCAGGATTCCCTGGCTCCGTCCATTGGCTTTGTAATTTTTTTTTTTTTTTTAGAGAAGACAGTCCTACTTCAATTGTAAGTCACTCTGCTGCAACCTGAATGCATTGGCAGTACACGCAAAATAGAAAAGTTTTTCTTGGATTTTTCTACTTAATGTATTTAAAAAACAGATAAACATGATTCACAAAATTTTGTCTCATGGGTTTGGATAAGATCCAACATAAGATGATAAGCATTAAATATTTTTTAATCATCATCAGTATATTCTAATACATATTTTTAAAAAGCACAAATACTGTCAGGTATACAGCAGGTGCTCAATCAATGTGATCTGCAAGCCAGGGTGAGTCTGCAGCCTCTATGTCCTGAGAATGAGTGAATTTCATTTTACAGCTGGGGGGCCACTGTCATTCTCTTCCCTCTAAGGAAAATGCACCATAAGACAGCAAAACCACATAGAGTGATAATCCACTGTCACTGCATCCCAAGTGCTTCCTTTCCTCATGCCCTCTCCCCCACATGTTTTACACATTGTTAAGATCTTCAGGCTTTTAGGATTCAAATATTCAGATGTTCCTTTGTCTCAAAGGGGGAGAAGGAGAAATACTGTTAAAATCCAAGCTTGTAGTCCATCATGTTTTGGTGTGTTTTTTTCAACTGTAAACATGAGTGTTGGTTCCATGAAACATGTTCCTTTTTATTGGGAAGTTAAGAATAATATAAATGGGGTATCTTAAGTGTAAAGGCAGATGTTTCATAGTGAGTGAGCCATTTTCAATGTTAGCTGAAGCTTGGGTGGAATTCGATCTTCGGAAACCTGGAAAGTGAGGGCACACCTGAGTCACAGCATCCGGATCCCAAAAGTTCTAATCATCTCTGTTACTTAACCATGAAAGATATGAAACTTAGCTATATCTGTCAAGTTTGAAGGTAGTTGAGCTTACTTGGTTAAATGATCCGAAAAATGATGTCGTCTTTTACCTCAGTCAGCATGTGAAGCCTTAATGGCTTCAGACATGGTGACACAGGCCTGTGAACCCAGAAGTTCTGGTAGGCTGAGTCAGGAGGAACATGTGTGTGACCCAGACCTGAGTGCTTCAATGAAGTAGCAGAATCCTGTCTTAAAATGACATTTTTAAAAAAGGGTGGCAATGTGAACATAGAAGGAAAAAGGGAAATGAAGAAAGGAAGGAAGGGAAGGGAAGAAAAAAGGAGGGAAAGAGGGAGGGAGGGAGGGAGAGAAAGAAAAGGAAGAAAGGAGAAAAGGAAAGAAAGAAAAAGAAAGAGAAGGAAGCCCTGATGCGGGGACAGTGCATCATTGGCTTTCCTTTCTGCAGTCCTTCATCCCCTTACAACCCTTGCTGAATAAACCATGTTTGATAAGTTGTGATTGAGCAGAGATCCATCGTGTTCTAAGATTTGGGAGCTCTGAGGGCATACAAGACTTTTAGGAAAATGACTGTATTCATACCTGACGCCCTCAGGCACTGGCTTAATGTATTGTGACATGCTGTGATATATTAAAATATTTTTGTATATGGCCTGTCTTAGTTACTTTTTGTTTACTGTGGCATACACAAATTAGGGGAGGAAAAGTTTATTTTAGGTCACAGTGTCAGAAGGTCACAGTCCCTTCACGGGCGCTGGCAACAGTGGAAGCGCTTGGCAGAGTTGGAGGTGGAGGCTGCTCCTCACACCGTTGTAAACTGGCAGCCCCAGTCCCTCACTGCATTACAAAGAGGAAGCCAGGTCCCTGGAGGAAGAGAGAAAGTCACATGTATCCTTCCAGGGTCTGTCCCAGGCATCTGCTCCTTCTGAGTCCCACCTGCATGTTCTACCCCTTCCAGGTTTGAGGCCCTAGTCTACTGCACACCTGTAATCTATAATCCACTACACACCTTAATCTATAATCTAACCCACAGGCCTGAAATCTAGAATCTACCACACGAGTGTCGTCTACCACACACCTATGATCTACCACATACCCAGTGTCCATCCCGTCAGACCAGCTCTCATCCCTGAACAGCCGAAGGTTCCATGGATAATCCATAACATCAAAATACATGAGACCTTTGGGGGACATTCCAGATCCAAACCACGATAAGGTGCCTCTTTCAGAATCTATATGTTATAAAGTCTCTTTGGGGTGTGTTATAGTTATGGCATGATTTTGATAATGAATGTGAGAGGCAAATGCATTGTAAAAATCAACAAAGACTATGTGCAAGACTGAAGCAGGAGGACCACGAGTTTGAGCCCAT
Source organism: Ctenodactylus gundi (assembly GCA_004027205.1). Lineage (NCBI taxonomy): Eukaryota > Metazoa > Chordata > Mammalia > Rodentia > Ctenodactylidae > Ctenodactylus > Ctenodactylus gundi. The sequence continues at coordinate 283,765 of PVKB01001997.1, read as the reverse complement.
CTTGGGCAACCTGATGACTTAATAAAAACCTATCTCAAAATCAAAGAAATAAAAGTGGTTGGGGATGGAGGTCAGCATGAAGGCCTGGGCTCCACCTTCAGTATCAAAGAAATGACTAGAAAAACCCACAAAAGCATTAGTATTAATAGATCCACTCAGACCACCCACTCTACGGCAAGCTGGTGTATAGCTGGCATCTCTTGGAAATGAGGACCTGGCATCCAAAAACATAATACTCTCAGAAAGATCTGATTTTGCAGTTGGGCAGCAAAGAGGACACCCCAGCCCTGCTCACAGCCACTAGAGGGTCAGGTGTGACCAGATCATCAGTCCAAACAGAAGACAGGACTGGGGCCAACTGAAGCCCTGATTCTAGCCCACCCTGGGGTTAGCCAGGGCCAGCCGATTTTGGCAGTGCTCCTACAGGGCGCTCTAACCACAGGGACAAGCCATCCACACTCAGCACAGAAGTCATCAGATGAGCTCTTCCCTGCCTGTGGCTCCACCTCTTAGCAAGCAGTCCACACCAAGTGGGATGAGGTCTCCACCAAACCCTCAAGTCTGGCTGAGTCTCTAAAATGATCAGGCTGGGCTCAAACTTGAGTTCCTCCTGCCTCAGTCTCCCAGAGTACAGGGATGACAGGCCTGCCTCACTGGAACATGATCTGGACACCCCACAAGAAAAGATGCCCTTTATTCCCGTGGCACAGACTCTCGGTTGAAACAGATCTATAGCATCTCGGGAGCTGCATTTGTTTATCATGCTGTGACTGGGCCCAACTCCACCTGGGCCCCAGTGGCCCTGCTCAGGGCCCTTTTCCGTGCGGGGATCGGGGAGCCTGAGGTGGCGCCACCCATTGTTTTCTAGCTTTGCAGGTATTTGCTGGAATCCAGGGTGATCTTCAGTTAGTCCACTGAGAACTCTGCATCCACAGGTGGTATCACCATTTTTCACTAGTTTATATCTGTGATGTGTAATAATCAAACTGAGCAGGGCCCAGGGGTGCATGCAGGCCGCCACCCCAGTGCTCTGGGAGGCTGTGGTAGGAGCACGGCAAGTCTCAGCCTGGGCGACTTCCCGACTTGGAGAAAACCTGTCTGGAAGTTTTGAAAATAAATAAATAGGGCCAGGGATGTAGCTCAGTGCAAAGGTCCTGTACTCGATCTCCAGTATCAAAATAAACAAAAAATAAGTCAAGTACTGATATTGGGCAATCAGTGTGTACTGTGTCTCAGTCCGTTTTAATCCACTTCTTTCCCACTCCTCTGCCAAGATCTCCTCTCATCACCAAAATGTCTCTCTTGGTTACTTTCTCATTGCTATGACAGAATACCCAACATCCAAGACTTAAGGGAGGAAAGATTTTAGTTCAGTTTCAAAAGGTCTCAGTCCATTCATAGGTAGCCGGCATGGGGGAAGCACATAGCGGGAACCTAGTGAAAGAAAAGCTGTTCATTCAGGCAGACAGGAAACCAAGCTTGGGAGGAAGGTGGAACTAGGGAATATACTTCCGGGTCATGTCCCAGTGATATATCCCTTCCGGGTCAGGCTCCAGTGATCCACCCCTTGACACCTTCCCTATCACACGCCCAGTAATGTGCCACGTGTTTGTAAGCCATTACCGGAATCCACCGCAGGGCCGAAATCTACCGCTCTTGACCTGGACCCACCTCTGACAGCACACGGTTCCATAGCTACTCCACCATGAGGAGCACCCATTCTGGAAATCACTGGAGATACCTCTAAAAACTGAAAATAGAATTTCCTAGCCAACCTACAGTCTCCTACAATCTGGTGGGGATGACCTACCCTGTTGCACTCTGGGCCACTGAGGCAGGGGGATTGCAAGTGGGAGACCACCTTGGCAACCTAAGGAATTTGATTTTTGTTTCAGAATCGGAAAAAAAAAAGACTGAGGAATGTAGTTCATTGTTAAGGCCTTGGGCTCTAATTCCAGTGTTTAAAAAAAAGGAAATGGCATTTAAGCCGGCTATCCGTGTCCTGGGTCATCTTATCACGACACATGTACACCGGTGTTTGTGCGGTGCGCTTCCCACCCAGGAGCCCGGGGCGGAAGAGCCCCGTGGGGGCGGGGAGCGGGCTGCGCGGCGCGGCGGCGGCAGGGGGCGCCAGAGAGCAGCGGCCGCCCTCCGCGTGCCCGCGCTCCCGCGCCTCCCTCGCCCTCTGCGCGCGCGCGGCCGCTCTCGGGGCGCAGGGCGGGGACGCGGGAAGCTTTGGGGTGCTGCCTGCGGCGGGCCGGGCTGGAGGGGGACCCTGGCATCTGCGGCCGGCCCGAGAGAAGCCGTGGAAGCCTGGGCCGAGACCGCGCCGGAGTCTGGGTGGCGCGGGACCAGGTGGGTGACGCGCCGGTCCCTTTGTGTCGTCGGCATCCCTCGGGGAGGCGGCCGCGGGCGCACCGGCTTAGCGGGACCTCCCCCCGTCCCGGCGCCGCGCCGCGGGTCTCGCGTGGGGCTGCCCGCCGTCCTCGCGGCGTCGCCCCCGGGGAGACCTCGCGGCCCCTCCCCCTCCCGCGCGCGTCTGCGGCGCCCGCGGCCGGTGGCCTGTGGGGACGCGTGTGGGGCCGCCTGCGGACCTGGCCGAGCGGTCGGCGGCCGGACCCGCGCGGCGAGCGCGCCTCGGCGCAGGGCACGCCCTGAGCGGCCACCGCCAGCCGCCTGGAAGTTCCCAGGTGTGGCCCCCGCAGGGTCCGGGTGGCCCTGGCCGTGCCCCGACGCCGGGGCACAGGTGTGCACGCGGAATCTCCTCGGAGAGGGGGAAGGGGGGGCCCGTGGCCCCTGTCCGGCTGCCTAGGCGGGGCTCCCCCACAGTCTCTCCAAAAGTTTGTCCTCTCCGCGCCTTTGGAGGAATGAAGGAGATGCCCGTAGTGGCGCTGTCCCCTGCCTCCTCCGCGTCCAAGGTCAGGGCCCGGGTCAGCGCGCTCAGCTCCACCCTGGGAAGCGCCTCGCTGTCGGGAGGGGCCCAGGACCCCCGGTCTAGGAGACCCCACGTCTTGCATAGGCCATTTGGGGAAGGCAGGCTTTCCGGGAGCTGGGACTGGCCCCGTGAACCGGCCAGGGGCGAGAGTTTAGCCAGTAGCCAGCTGTGTGTCTCCTAGCTTTCTTCCATTCTTTCTCTTTTCTTTTTGGCACTAGGGGTTGAACTTAGGGCTTTCTTTCCTTCCCTAGTTCCCGAGGAGGCCTGTTTGTTTTTATTTTGAGCCAGGATCTGGTTAAGTTGCCCAGGTCGGGCTTTAGAACTTGAAATCCTCCTGCCTCAGCCTCCTAGAGTGCTGGCACGAGGGGCACACATCCTAAGCGAGATGTGTGTTTATAAATACAGGAGAGGGCAGAGGGAAGGTGGGCCAGGGAGGCCAAGGCAGCACGGAAGGAAGGAAGCAGAGGCCTTCACTTCAGGAGGAGGAGGGGGTACAGAGTCAAGACTGGGGGTGGGGGGTGGGGTTAAGACACAAGGGGCGGGGCTGCTCCCCCCCCCCCCCCCAAGGAAGAGGGGGCGGGCTGCAGGGGCATTTCTGACAGTCTGGCTCCAAGGATTGTGTATCTTACCCCCGTGGCAGTCCTGGGCAACTTTTTTCTTATTTTTTGACAGAGGGCAAAGTAAACGGGGCTGGAGAGGTCGGCTGGGGACACAGCGCGGGGCCTCAGCTCCAGGCCAGGACGTCTGGGATTGAGCTGTGGCCATGGGAACTATGGATGGTTCAAGAGGAGACCAGCTGCTGTGTGTGTGTGTGGGGGGGGGGGGGCGCTGGGGGCGGGTTTAAAACTATGGCAGGAAGGGTCGGGCCCTGCTGGGGGTGCCAGTGTGGGTGTGAGAGTCAGGAGTCATGTTTAATGGGTGCGTGTGCATAACCATGTTTAGCAGTGTGTGTGCATAACTGTGTTGGAAGGGGGTCGATAACTCCCACACCCAGTGCAATTTGAGTTTTGTCATTGACTTTTTAAAAATTATTATTATTTTGTGGTACTGAGGATCAAGCACATGCCCTGTGCACTGAGCTATATCCCCAGCCCATTTTTTAAAGTTTGATTTTTGAAACAGTCTCTCCAAGTTACTGGGCTCTAACCTGATGATCCTCCTGCCTCAGCCTCCTCTGGTGCTAGGATGATAGGTAATCCTCACTTTAGCAGACCCTGAGGGAGAACTAATGAAGGACATATGTGAGTGAAGGATGCGTGTCACACGGAAATCCAGAGCCCTGTCACGTTAGTGTGCTGGACAGGCACACCGCAGTGTCCCCGCTGGGCTTCAAGACCCTTTCTCAGGCTCTTCCTAGACTGCAGGACCTCCCCTGGGGACACGGTGGTCTGCGACTTTCAAAGGGCCTTGCGGCTGGACCTGGGGCCACATGCTGCCTGTTATCTCAGCACTCTAGGAAGCTGAGGCAGGAGGATCGCCACGTTTGAGCCCAGGCTGGGCAACTTAGCCACTTAGAGAGACCCTATCACAAAATGAAATATTACAGAGAGAGAAAGAGGCAGAGAGAGAGAAGGAGGCTAGGGATGGAGCTCAGCATAGGGCCCTGGATTCAATCCCCAGTACCACAAAAAAGGAAGAAAAAGTGAGAGGGAGAAAGAGAGGAGAAAGAAAAAGGAGGCAGTGAAGAGAGAGAGAGAAAGAGAGAGAGAGAGAGAGAGAGAGAGAGAGAGAGACGGACAGATGGACGGGCAGCCTCAGCAGTCTTGCCTGGAGCTGCTGAGCTAAGGTGCAGGGTGCGCGTGCGGCTCGCTTGGCAGCTGCCGGGCAGGAAGCGCAGGGCCACGTTGCCTGACCGTGGAACGCAGTTTTTCCGCTGGGCGATTCCCGAGCTGGCCTGGCAGCCCTTCTTTGTTTGGGTTTCTCCTCCCTCCCAGGGGCCTGTCTATCTGTCTCCTCCACAGTCCGTGGAGGCAGCTGGTCTGAGAGCCCCAGATCTGTTGCGTCCCCGCCAGGTCAGCTCCCTCTGTGTGACCCAGGGACACTCCGCCTGGAGGAGCTGAGTCAGGACAGCTTTTTCTAAACAGCCGTCCCAGCTGTGTCCAGGGCCCCCTTCTCCCTGTCCCCATAAAGTGTGGGCTCCCCTGGTCCCTGGTGGTCTGTACCCATCCAGGGGGCTGCTGAGCTTCAGACCTGGGCAGGGCACAGGCCACACCAGTCCCCTGGTTCCAGGGTGTGAGATTCACCGGTACCCACTGGAGTCTTCTCATGACGCAGATGCCCTTCTTACTTCTGAATCTGCCTGAGTTAGTTTCCTGTTTCTGGGCGAAGAATGTATCTGCTCACAGTTGCAGTCCATGGTGGGCTGGCTCTAAGGCAGAAACAACATGGCGGACCTCATGGAGGACAGCCTCTCCTCCCATGGCAGCCAGGGAGCAGAGGGAGGAGGGAGGAGCCACGAGAGCACACCCTTCCAGGCCACACCTACTCTGTGATGCCCCTCCCACCAGGCGCTGCCTCCTCACAGCACAGTCAGCCATGCACTCACACATGGATGGAACCACTGGTGAGCACAGCGCCCGTGATTCAGTCGCCTTCCACACACAGGGGTCTGTGGGGGGCACTGGAGATCTGACAGGGTCTTTGTCTTCCTCTAAGACCCAAGAACTAAGTCTTGAAAAAGCCACTTGAGGTGGCATGTTTCAGAGAACCCCTCCCCCCTACTTCTGCCTGGCCCATACATAGAGGCATCTTAATTAGATGGAGACATCAACTTAAAGCTACAGCCCCATCCCTGCAGATGGCTCAGGCTGCGAGGCTTTCTGGCCAGGCTCTCTGACCTTGACCATGGCTTTCCTTACCTCTGTGGGTGGCCTACTTCCTTCAGGATCACGCCAAAATCTCCACCTAAAATGGTTTCCTACATTCAGATTCATAATGTACTACCTTGGTGGTATTTTTTCCCAGGAGAATTCAATAACTGATGACCCCTTACCAAGTGTCAACCATTGTGAACATGTAAAAAAAAAAAATACCTATGTCTAATTTTCCTAGTCCTTGGAAGGCTGAAGCAGAATTGCCATGAATTTGAAGCTAGCCTGGGCTATATGGTAAATTCAGGGCCAGTGTGGACTAGTGTTTTTTTCTAGGTGGATGTGTGGGAAAGTAAGGCTTTGTGGAGTGCTGAGAGCTCAGTCTTTGGAGCTTCTGTAGCTCTAAAGCCTGGGCTGGAATGTGGCTTAGCCTGTCTCATGCACAGACCTGGCAGAGAGGCAGTCTGGTGCAGTGATCACCAGCTCTTTTGGTACCAGGGACTGATTCTGCTGATGTGCTGTGAGGTGGAGCTCAGGCGGCAATGGGAGTGGTGGAGAGTGGTTGTAAATGCAGATGAGGCTTAACTTGTTCACCAGCTGCTTATCTCCTGTGGTGTGGCCCAGTTCCTAACAGGCCATGAGCCAAGAGTTTGAGGCTCCTGCTCTAGGGAGCCTGTGTACTACTCATTGTGGGCAGGCTCACAGGAAAAAACCCAGCTCCCCAAGTGTCCTGCAGAGGCACATCAGAGTCAGAATGTGTTCGTCTCCTGTGTGGTCGGCCCTGGGTTCCAAGACAGACATCGATATTCATTGTACGTGGGGGCTGCACAATCCTTGAGTGCTGGAGTTTTGCACGAAATCTGGACACAGTTCTCAGTGCCCATGTACACCCCAGACTCCAGGGGACAGGAGAGAGTGCAAGGCGAAGGGCAGAGGTACAGAGATGTCACCTGAGGTCTCCCAACTACTCAGCATCAGAGCCTGGTTTGAAACTTACGGGCATAATATTGGACAGAAGGCATGACTGGGAGTTTATAGCTGGGGAGGGGTAAGCAAGTCCATGGCTGGGTCTCTGTCACTGGGGGGTCAGGGCAGCCTTTGAGGAGACCCCTGGGGGGACGTCTGCTAAGCCTTGATGGGGAGGGAGCAGCAGGCTGGGACTTGCAGAGTGATTAGGAGCTCGCCTGGCAAATTAGAGGGTCAAGGTCCAATTCAGGGCCTGAGAGCAGTACCAGAGGTGCACAGGGAACAGAGGGGCAGAGCTCCCCTGGCTGGGGTGACAGCCACAAGTTCAGGGGTGGCTACCTGTCCCCAAGAACTGTGCAAACCAAGAACCCCTTTGAGACACAGTTGCTCTCATTGTATTTTATTATTTCTGGAGCCTTCCGTATTTCCTCAGTTTTTCTTCCCACCTTTCCACTTTGACTTGGGAGGGAGAGCAGAGTCAGGAGAAGACTGGAGCAACTGCTGCCCTAGCCGCTGTGAGTTTGCAGTCCGGGAGAGGGGACCTTGTCAGATGGCTGACAGGGCTGGAAGGGGGACTTCCCTGGGCCCACAATAACTCCAGGTCCAGCATCAGTGACTTCTGCCAGGAACCACACATAGCTCTGAAGAGATGTGTGGAACAGATGGGATGGGTCTGAGAAAGGGGGTTGTGGGGGAACCTCTCAATCAATCTTGGGCTATTGGTGAGGTCTCTCTTTGACCTGGAAATACGCACACCTCTTGCAAGACTGTTGTTGTGACCTTAAGCTTAATTGTTGACTTTGCTGATTTGGGAGCCACCTGAGGGATCAGAAGGACATACTCCTGGATGTGTGTGGGTGGACCATGGAGGCCTGACCTTGGGGACTATCTGTCTGGTCCTTGGTCCCTTCCTCTCTGGCGTTCTTTCCCTCTTCTGCTTCCTGGCTGCTATGACCTAAGCATCTTTCTTCCCTCATGCCTTCCCGCTATGATGTTCCTTGGAGCCACTCTGCCATGGACTGAACCCACCAAAACTGCGAGCCAAATTAAAGCTCTCCTTAAGTTGTCGGTGTTGGGTGTCGTGCCCAGCAATGGGAAAGTGACTGGTAGAGCCCTTCTTCTATAGGGCTCTAGAATCACCCATGTGTGTGGCCCGCCAAGAGCCACTGTCCCAAGTCTGGTACTTTTCAGATAAGAAGCAGAGGCGCTCAAAGCCTGAGGGAGGTCGGGGTGGCAGTTGAGGCTTGGCCCGCCCCTTTGCTCTCAAGCCACACGCCTACTTCCTGCCGTCCTCTGACACTAGGTAGTTTTCTCTACCAGGGGCTTCCATAGCAACTTGTTTTTCGCTCCGGAACCTATAATTGCATCCATCTAATCTAATTTTAGTGATTTATGTAACTCTTATTTTCTCTACTAAATTAGATGCTCTCTGAACATAGGGACTCTCTCATTGCTGTGTGCCTTCTGCACTCACTGCGCTTTCTGTGAACAGGCTTTTGTCAGGAGATTGATACGTAACAGAGGGAAGCTGGGGCAGGTGACCAGAGAAGGTGTGGGGTTTGGGGTTGAATTCTGGTGTTCTGGATGATCCCAGCATGTTGGGCTATGTGGGCTCTGTCTTGGGAAGGTCAGGTCACAGAGTGGGACACTGTAGAACCCTGGGGATGTGAACTTGCTTCCACAGGGGACAGTAATTGCCCAGTGTGGTAGTGCACACTTAGATAATCCCAGCACTCTGGCAGGCTGAGGCAGGAAGATCATCAAGTTGGAGCTCAGCCTGGTCAATTTAGGGACTTAGCAAGACCCTGTTTCAAAATAAAAACTAAAAATGGGGTAGGGAGGTTGCTCAGTATAAAGGCCTTGGAGTCAATCCCCAGGAAAAAAAGAAGGAAGGAAGGATGGAAGGAAGGAAAGAGAAAGAAAGAGAAATCCTGGTTGTCACACTATAGGGTATCTATTTCTATGAAAATAGAAAATGGAATAGAATAGAAAATTTTGTTTGCTCAGGGTGAACCTGTCATAGTATTGGAATGAAGTTAATGCTATGAGAGAAATTATGCAAGCACTAAATTGAATGTACAGGGTGCCCTAAAAGTTGCCCTATATTAGGAAAAAAAGGACAAACTTTTGGGACACCCTGTAATACTACGTATTAGTCTTTATTTACTTTTGTTTCTGTGGTCAAATGGGGCAAAAATTCACCTCCTAACCCATTGGAATTGTGTAAATTCCAGCTTCAAGCCTAGGAAAAGCATCTGCCGTGACCCCGGCAGCCCTTGGCTCAGGATTTGTCTCTGCTCATTGTAGAGTGGCAGACGTGCAGGTGTGGGGCTTTCAGTGAGTAAAGATCCGCCTGTCATCTCAGCACTCTGACAGGCTGAGGCAGGAGGATGGCAAGTTTAAGCTAGCCTGGGCAACTTAGAAACTTAGCGAGATCTTGCTTCAAAATCAAAACTAAAAATGGGGGGATGTAGCTTACTGCAAAGGTCCAGGGCCAGCAAAAAACCCCATTCCTTCCCCGCACTCCTCGGGGCAGGAGTAACCGAAGAGCTGGGCCTCCCTTCCTTCTGGCATGAGCTCCTGCGATTCCTGTGGCTATGGGGGTGTTTCTTATCTGTTGATGCTTTCAGCACCCAGGGGACTCCCCCCTCTGGCCTTACGCTCTGCTCCCTCACACTGACCTTGTTTTTTCTCCTTGAGCTGGCCCTGGGCAGCGAGTCCAGCTCTGGTCCAGCTCTTCCCAGAGCCCCAGCCAGAGCCCAGCAGGAGCCATGCCTGCCAGGGTGACAGATGAGGCCTTGGAGTGTCCTTGTGGCCTGGAACACCAGGGATGTTTCCTCTCTTTTGTTTCTTCTTCTGTTTGTTCTAGTAAGGGTCAAGCCCAGGGCCTTGCACTGAGCTACATCCCCAGCCCAGTTTTTAGTTTTGACTTTGAGACAGGGTCTCGCGCAGTCACTAAGTTGCCCAGGCTGGGCTCTAACTTGATGATCCTCCTGCCTCAGCCTCCCAGAGTGCTGGGATGACAAGCCTCTGCCACTATGCCCAGCTGGCCCCATGTTCTTTTTGCACATTCAGAGCCGGTGGCTTTCCCTGGCTGTCCTCACTGGCTGGCGTCCTGATCTCTTGTCACCTGCCTCATGCCTGGCTCGGTACCTCCTGGCAGAATTCCTGTCCTCTGGCCAAAGCTGTTCCCTGGCTCTGATGATCAGAGCCTAGCGCTCCCACTTCCTGCCTCTTCCAGGGTGCTGTGGGCAGCCCCTGCAGGCCTGGCACTCCCTTACGCTCCCCTGCCCCCCAGCAACTCTGGCACTGTGGAGATGGCACAGAATGACCCCAGCATTCCTTCCTTCCTGGGCACCACAGGCACAATGCCAGAGCTCGTGACTTCTGCCAAGTGGAATGATTTTAAAACCTGGAAATAAGTATTACCTCCAACACACTTAAAAATAAAAGCCCTAGAATTGATGTTAGCACGTTTGTTTTATTATATCAACAAAATATGACTGTCATTGAGCCAAGTGAACCTGAACACAATTAGTAAGATGTTACAGTTACCCTGAAGTGACGTTGTTTGTTTATAGTGGTACTGGGGATGGAGCCCAGGGCCTTCAGGCTGAGCTATATTCCCGGCCCCCTTTATTTATTTATTATTTTGGTACAGAGTATCACTAAATCATGTAGACTGATACTCAACTTGGTGACTTTATTGCTTCAGCCTCCCTGAGTGCTGGGATGACAGGCCTGTGTCAACTACCATGTCTGGCTGAGGGTGTGTCTTAATGGTTGGCCTGACGTGAAACCCATTTGAGGACGTAGTAGCATGTCGTCTGGCTCTCCTGGAAGTTATGCCCTGACTCTGAAACACCCAGGTCTGCGTCTCAAGATGAGTGAGAATCACCGGGACTGCAGGGGCTGAGGGCTGCATCTCACAAGCTCTGTATTAGTTAGTATATGGTTCAGCATGCCAGGCTTAAGTGTGAATTCAGTGATGAGCTTAGTATGCCTTTTTTTTTTTTTAAAGAGGGGTTTTATTAGGGTTTTGCCTGAAGATTTATCTTTTTTAAAAAAAATTCAGCCTGGTGTGGTTTTCAAAACCAATTATCTCCATAAACTGACCTTAAATGACTTCCTAATAAAAACAATCCCCTGGGCTGGGTGAGGTGGTGGACATCTGTAATCTCGGCCTTCTGGAAGGCTGAGGCAGAAGGATTTTCAGCTCCAGCCTAGCATAGGAAAGTTAGTGATTTAGAGAAATTGACCTAAAATAAAAACATAAAAAAGGGCAGGGATGTTGCCCAGCAAGGTTCTGAGTTCAGTCCCTAGTGCACTGGTGCACATACACAAACCCACAAAAAGAAAACAAAACTATCCTTTGAATGCTTGCATAATCATTGTTTGGGTAACTTGAATTTAAATAATCTTAGAATGTTTCCTTGAATTGATACATTGTGGCATGATACTGTTCTGGTAGAGCCCTGCTTTCTTACAATGCACTACATTCTCTGATAATAAATACCCCTGGGAAGAAAAGGTTTTCTTGGTAAACATGGTATCGCTATTATTTAAATTTGTTTTTCACGGACCGATGAACTACGAGGGACCTTTTGCTAGCGCTGTGCCGTGGGCGGAGCGTCAGGCAGGATGCTTGGCGTCAGGCGGGCTTAGCAAGGTGAATGAGTTCCAGGATTCAACTGGGTGCAGGCTGGCTGAAGGATACATGCGTTATTTTGCTTTGCAATGACGCGGCTTACTTCAGATGGTTGCCTTTTGGGCAGCTGAGCTCTAGGAAATGATGCTAAATGTGGAGAACAAAACTCTTTGCATACAGGCTGCTCTAAATGTTTTTCTTTAAAATGAGTGTGTGTGTGTGTGTGCGTGTGTGTGTGTGCGTGTGTGCGTGTGTGCGTGTGTGTGTGTGTGTGCGTGCGTGCGCGCGCCAGTCCTGGGGGCACAGGCCTGTCATCTCGGCATTCTGGGAGGCTCAGGCAGGAGGGGCAATGTAGCAACTTGGTGAGAGCTTGTCTCACAAAGAAAGGTTTTTAAAAAATGGACTGGGGTTTTTAGCTCAGTGTGAAGACACTGGATTCCAAATCCCAGGACAAAAAGAAAGAAAAGAAAAGAGAAAGAAAGAAAGAAAGAAACCCTCTACATGGAAAACGTGCAACTGCAGTTAAGAAAACATCCTCTAAATAGATAATTTTTTTGGAGATTTATGTCCATGGGAAAACGTTTCAACTCTATTACTGAGTGGCAGTAATTGAGAGAGAGAACTGTTGGGCATTGTGATTTATAAACATGGAAAATTTGCTGAGGAAAAGAATCCTAACTCTCCAGGATCCTGATTTTTTTTTCTTCTGGTTTTGAATATTTTTTAAATTGTGGCTTTAGAATTGGTTTCTGGGCATCTTCAGGTTCATACAGCCATCTGTTGCAATTACTTTGCACGAGGGGCGGGGATTTTCCTCTGGCCTGAGTTGGGTAAACTTTTGTTCATGTCTTGAATCCCCGAGCTACACTGTCGCAACTGTCTTCATACCATTCATATCGTATTAGGTGTCATTGGTAATCCAGGGATGGTGTAAAGCTGGTGGGTTCAGCCTGTAGCCTGCCGATTCTTTTGTCCTTGATTTCTATTTTAATGTGATAATTTAAAATGTAAAAGCTTTGGGGCCTATACACAGAACATTAGTTATGTAGTTAGGTGGGTCTTCTTCACTCAAGAAAGGGGGGAGGGGACATGTGCTGGACACATGTGATTTTAAAGTACATCAGAAAATCTCTGCAGATTATGTGTAAATGCTGTGCTGCGTTACACACGGGGTGGGTTGTCTGGATTTGGGAACCCAAGGGAAGGCGGGAGCTGGAACCCATCCGTGGCTGGTACTGTTTAGTGACTATAGTCCATATTATAATAACCTGTATTATTTTAGTTTAAATGTCTTTAAAATGTAAAGTCTGGGCTTCTCTAATACTCACACAACTGTTGTCTATAATTACATAGTTTGACAAATTGGGCCTATACTATTTTTTTTTTTTCTGTAGTACTGGGGATAGAACCCAGAGGCTTTCACACTATCTACATCTCCAACGCTGGATTTGTTAGTTTGTTGGTTGTTTTTCTGACAGGGTCTCGCTAAGTCTCTTAAGTTGTCCAGGGTGGGCTGGAGCATGCAGTCTTTCTGTCTCAGCCTCCCAGAGTCCTGGGATGACAAGCCTGGGCCACTGGGCCCAACTCTGTAATAATTTAAAGACCAGTGAAGATTCACCTACAAGGTGGTTCACAGTTGAGGTGGAGAACACTGCAAAGACGGGCCTTGAGGACTGGGAGGAACAGGCTGTGCTCGACGTGTTCAGATGCCATCTTGAAATGTCTTCCATGGGTGAATCTGAAACTGCTCTTCCTACCCACAAAGATGGGAGGAATTCAGGGCTGGTGTATAGCCCAGTGATGGAACACTTGACTCTCATGCTCAGTCCCAAGCACTGCAAAACAAACAAATAAAATAAAAATAGGACAGAGTTAGACCCATCGAAACTGGTAATTATTTTTTGGTAAAAATAGACCAGTCTAAATGAAATAATGCCCTATTTCTTCCTCTCCTGGGTGTTTTGTGTGTGTGTGTGTGTGTGTGTGTGTGTGTGTGTGTGTGTGTGTGTGTGTGGTTGTTTTGAGGTAAATTTCTGGGGGAGGGGAATGCCATCCATTGTCCTCTTGTTTATCTTGAGGATGCTGTTGGACCCCAGCAATCTGGAGGATTCCCCAGGTGTCCTTCTGTCTCTGATTTCTCTGTAGAATGACAGCACAGTTTGTACACTCTGTCTGGTTTTGTTGTTGGTGTTTTTGTTTTGAGCTTAAGGTGTATCCTTTGGCCCTAGGAACTTCTGAGGGTGCCAGGTGTGTGTGTTGTGGTACTGGCTGGGTTATTGTCTGTCTGCTACACCAAGCTAGTGGTTGGTGCTGCTCAGGCCGACCTGACATGTCTCTTCCTCAAGGACTTGTCTGGTAAAGAGGTGGTAAGATCTCTAACTGTTTAATTGCAGATTTCTCTGTTTCTCTCTGCAGTTTTTGCTTCATGAATTTCGGTAAGGGTGTGTTCTTGTTTGGGTTTTTTGTGTCTTATTGCAGAATGAGGATTTTTGTAATGTCTGTCTTGGTCCCTTTTGCTCTCAATTCTTCTTCCCCGCCCCGCCCCCCCACCCCCCCTTCCTGATACTGGGAATTTAACCCAGAGCCTTTGCATTGAGCTGCATCCCCAGATCATTTTTTGGGTTTTGCTTATTGAGGCAGGGTCTGGTTACGTTGCCACATTGTTCCGGTTGGGCTTGAATTTTCATCCTCCTGCCTCAGCCTCCTGAGTGTTGAGATTCCAGATGTGCACCATTACGCCTGGCTTATGTGGTACTGGGGAATCGAACTCAGGGCCTTGTGCTTTCTAAGCAAGCGCTGCTGCTATGCTATTCTTCCAGCCCCTCCCTTTAATTTTGACTTGAATCCTCACATTTAAGGTTTTTTGCTTTTTTGAGACAGCACAACCTCTCCATAGGACTGGGGATCGAACCCAGGGCTCTTCACACTCTACCTCCCCAGCACTGGTTTTGTTTGTTTTTAATTAAGTCTTGTTTTGAAATTTCATTCTGTAAGTCTGTGTCTTCTAGTTAGCGTATTTAGGTTGTGTGTGTTTAGAGTGATTATTACTGTGGCTGGACTATGATCTTCTGCATTTGTAGCTGATTTCCATTTTCTACGTCTGCTGCTGCTTTTCTTGCGGGTTGTGTTTCTGTGTTTCTGTTTTATCTCCTACATCAGCAACGTGGTTGTGCTTGGTAGGTTCTCCCACCCCACCTAGTGCTAGAGATTGAGCTCAGGACTTTCATACTCAGCTACATCTCCAGATCTCTAACCTATTTTTTTTTTTAATTTTGAGACAGAGTCTTCTGAAGTCACTAAGTTTTCCAGGCTGACCTTGAACTTTCAATCCTCCAGTCTCCGCCTCCAGATTCCTGAGATTGCAGACATGCACTGCCATGCCTGGCTGGCGTAGTTAATCTTACGGTATATGAAATTCAGTTTGATGGAAAAATATACATGAGATACATCAATACTCTGAAAATTCAAATACCTTTTCTTTGTTTTTCAGTCTGGAGTCCAGGCTGGTCCTCACTGTGCATAGCCCAGGCCGGCCTCAAAGTCACCACCATCCTCCTGCCTCAGCCTCCTGAGAACTGGAATTATAGGGCACTTGCCTCCATGTCCTGCTAATTTTCTTTTTAAGTGGTGCTGGGAAATCAAATATAGAGCCTGCGCGTGCTAGGCAAGCACTCTAACACTGAGATACACCCTCAGCTCTCAAATACTTTTATAACATAAAAAAATTTAAAGGGCAAGCCAGCCCTCCTTCCCTGGGCAGGTTTAATCTTCTGAACCCATGATATATTATCCTTCAAGTTTCAAATTCTTCCTCCTTATTTTTTCCCTTTTTTGTGAAACAAGGTCTCACTCTGTATCCCAGGCTGGTCCTAAATTCACTGTGTAGCCCAAGCTGGCCTCAGAAAACAGGGTAGTACTCTTGTTTCAGCCTCCTGTGCTCTACCACACCCAGTTTATGCTCCACGCAGGGGAAATCGAACCCTGGGCCTTGTGCGTGCTAGGCGCGTGCTTCACCCACCGAGTTACACTCCCAGGCCCGACCCCCTTCTTGGTTCGCTGCTCCCCGCCCCGCGTTTTCAATAGAAAATATCTTGCATTGCTATTTGGAGATTTTCCTCTTCCCCTAATTTCTTTTCCAAGCTACATAGTAGAAGAAGTTGCTTTCTAAGTACTTTAAGTTTGTGTGTATGCTGTGTCGCAGTTCTAAACAAACTGTTGTTGTTCTGGGATGGTGCCTGGCGAATCTCCCCCCCCCCCCCCCCAGGGTAGATGAATTGGTTCTTTGTGAACAGTTTTACATCTTAAGAGCCAGCTTCCCTTTTCCCAGTGATTTCTTAGAATTAGGAATGATGGGAGAATTTGCTCAGCGCCTTTCATCCCTAGAGATTTAAAAGAACAGAAAACACTTCATTTACTGAATTGATCACCAACACACCAATGCGTTTCTTCCATTTGACAAATGCCTCTTTTGCCCAAGAGCAAGTGGGAACTGACTGTGAAGCCAGTGTGGAGGGCCGAGCGCAGAGCCCTGTGTTTCCCAGCGTGCGCCACTGTATGCACTGCCTGCAAACAGAGGAGCTTTATTGCGGCGAGACAAGCCCGTCATTCATGCTGACGTCACGCAGAGCACATACGTGGATGGCTTCCACCCGCGGAGGCAGCGTGAGCTTCACTGCACAGAGCTGCACTGTTCTCCCACGGCGAGCGAGCAGAGCTGAGCAGCTGCTGAGAACAGACGTAGACCTGGAGGAACGAGGGGTTGGGAGAAGCAGGGGGCTCCTGGGGAGCCCAGCTGGGCACAGGTGTACAGGGAGTCAGAGATCTTGCCTCTGCAGGGGAGTTTACAGAGAGACGTGTTGTGGGCAGCTCGGTACTTGGCAAAGTCCCCACATCTCCCACGGAGAAGAGACACTGGGAGTGTGGAGCTTAACTGTCAGTGTCTTTAGTTTGGGAATTCCTCAAGGCACGCTCCTGGGCTGTCGTGGAAGTGTGGCCGTGGGGACTCCACCTGGTTCCTGGACCCCTGCTCTCGGGCACTGTTCTCTGACTCTGGTTCCCAGCCACCAGGAGCTGAGCCTCTGTGCTGCTCCACTTCCTTCGCCTTGATGTTCCTGCCCTGAAGCCAGCCCACCATGGACTGAATCCTCTAAAAGCACTGAGCCAAGGAAACCTGTACTCATGGAAGCTCTGGGTGTCGGTCGCGTACTGCGTCCCAGCGAGGCAGTCAGAAGAGAGCAGAGTTCCTGCTGGCTCCGATGGCTGTCATGGCTGTCTCCGTAGACCAGAGCACTTCAGAATATTGACCTTACCTGGTCATTTTAACTTTGAGGAAGAGCCAGGATGTGCTAGATCCAGTGACGAAGGTGGGCCAGGACATGCCCCCTGCTTTCCCAAGGCTGCCCGTCTGTGGGGCAGCGCTCGGCAGCTGCTGACCCTGTGTTTGTGCTCACGCCTCGTGGAGACAGGAGAGAGTGCTTGCAGAAGGCCTTCCGAAAGTCGCAGGGGCAGCAGGGTGAGTATGTGCGAAGAGAGGAGGAATTTGTTGAGGTAGATTCATGGCAGTTTGTCTTTTACTGTAACTACTAAAAAAATTGAAACATCCACTGTGTTTTTGGATCATACCTCACAGGAGGGAAGCACTGGCCACGCCCACTCTGAGCTGTGCCATCACTGAACAGGTTGAAGGACCAGTACTGGAGACCAAAAGGCCTGTGGCTGGGGGCACGAGGATTCCACCTGACAGACACCTGCGCCAAATGCTGCCTCTCTGTTGTGCCTGTTTGCTGCCTTAGAGGCTGGGCAGATGCATGCCACTTGCGTGGTAACGGCTGCCGGAGATGTGGGAGCAGGGGTTTGCAGCTTGCCGGTAGCCCGAGTGGTGCCCTAGGCCCCCACCTCAGTCCCTGGGTGGGAGCTCCATGGGCAGAGATGGGCTCTGTGTCCTCAAGCTTTTTATTATTCTACTGTTGGGTGGGAGCAGGAGGGAGCATAGCTGAATGGTTAGAGCACTTGCCTAGCATGGACAAGGTCCTGGGTTCAGTCCTCCAGGACCACAGAAAAAAATTAGCCCAGCATGGTGGTGCACACCTGTAATCCCAGCACTGATAAGGCTGAGGCAGGAGGGTTGCTGTGACTTTGAAACCAGCCTGGGCTACATAGTAAATCCTGGGAGTAGCTTGAACTAGAGGAGAATGAGACCCTACCTCAAAAAAAAAAGAGAAAAATAAAAGAAAAAAGAAAAAGAAGAAATGAAAAATGGCTGCTCTTGTGGGGGCACCTGCTGAGCACCAAGCCTTACCTTCTGCTGGAAATGCAGCCGCGAAGGGGAACAGACGGAATTGTCTGGTGTCCAGAGGGATGGAGTTTACTGGCCCGGAGGGTGGGGGGGTGGTGTGGTAGGGGGAAGGTCGAGGTGGGGGGTGGAGGTGGGGGGGAAGGCCTGCAGCCTGGCGCGCAGCACGCAGCTGTCTGGACACAGGTCAGGAGGCAGGAGAGCAAGTGGGGTGCAGGAGTCAGGGAATGGGCGGCTGCAGGCCTGGTGAGATCTCTGCACGACGGTGCAGGCTGAGCCTGCAGTCGCGCAGTCTCTGGAGTTTGCAAGGCAATTAGCAGGTTCCCAGGCCCAGGCTGAGTGCAGGGAGCGTGCTGTCTTCCCGAGAGACTGCTGGGGGAGTGTACCGGGGGAGGAATACTACCGAGGTGGCGTAGGGTGGGACTCAGGGCTCCGTGACCCTCTCGCCTAAGCCTCCACGTTGCCTTTCTTGTGCTGCAGTTATTAAGTCAATAATTTCTGTCGCACCACTGTGACTTATGTTGTGTTACTCAGTTTTGCGTGTTCTTCCTGAGAAGTTGCTCTGGGTGGGGTCGGACTTTATTGTGGACTAACCCTTTCCCAGAAGAAGTCCCTTGGGATGGAGCCGGATGGTTAGAAAGGACGAGAAAGGTGGGAGATTCGGGGCAGTTTCTATTCTGAGAAGCATCTGTATCGACAGACTTCCCTGTGAATTAATGGATAGAATTTTCTTCACCTAGCACACCTCAGTTCGTTCTCCCCTGAGTTAGTACACTTCATTCTTCCCTGCATCACCAATATTTACTGTGGTAATATTTCAAATAGTTGGGGTTGGTGGCTGGGCTCAGTGCTTATCTCGCTTGCCTAGCACGTGCAAGGCTGCAGGTTCAATTCCCCAGCACCTATAAAAATCAGCCTGGAGTAACGGTACATGCCTGTCTCACCACCCGTTCTTTTTTTTTTTTTTTAATTTTGCTTCCCAGATCCCTTGCACTCTTTGGAGCCCGACGCTCCTGGCGACCGCTCTTCCCAGTCTGGAGGGACCCTGAGTGCCACGACCTCCCAGGTCCCCTCACGGGCACCTGGCTACGTAAGGGCCGAGCCTGCTGAATGCACGTGAAGAGGAGAAGCAGCACGTGGGGCCGGGCTAGGCGTCTCTTCCCCTCTTCTGGGCACCTCACAGGTAACTGCACGCAGACAACACAGGCCTGGATGCGGTCACTGGACGGGTCCCTGGAGCCCCCTGGGGGTTCTGGGACTCACCCCACCCATGGGGCACGTTGCAGGTTTGCTGACCTCCATCCTGAAAAGGGGAGTTTCGGGTGCATCAGTGAGAGGCACAGGGGTTGTATTAGGAGGAAAGCCTACAGTTGGATTAAGTGCAGAGTGGACCCCTGGAGGCAGAGAGGGGCCTGAGAATCTCGGATTGGGTGTATTTGTGGGGATGTGGGGGACCCTAAGGTGGGTTATCTGGTGTGCGCATTCCAGCATCTGCTCGTTTGGCAGACTGTGTAAAGTGTGCCCCGTTTGCACGGGTGGAGAGCTGAGATCAGCCCCCTTCTTCGGTGCTTTTGAGGAGAAGGTTGGTAGAAGGCGCAGGGATTCCAGATGAAAGACACAGGCCAGAGCCCAGCTCAAAGGCTCCTTGTCTTTAAGGCCCTCAGGAATTTGTTTTTTTCATGGGTTTGTGTTCTAAAGCTGCCATTTTTATTAAAAGAACAAATTTCCTCCTTTATGCCTGTCTTTACTTACTATTTTTGTTTGTTTGAGACAGCATTTCACTTTATAGTTCAGGTTAGTCCTGAATTCACTGTGGAACCCAGGCTGGCCTTGAACTCAATGCAGTCCTCCTGCCTCAGCCTCCCCACTGCTGGGATTATAGGCATGCAGCACCACACCTGGCTAATTTTTGTGTGGTGCTAGGGATTGAACCCAGGGCCTTGTGCATGCTTGGCAAAGGCTCTGACCGTGCCAAGGCTCTAAGCACTGAGCTATGCCCCAGCACCTATATATTGTTATTTTTTACTCATACATCTGTAAGCCGTTGTCTCTTTAGAGTGGAGTCCCAGCCCTTGCTGTGAAAGACAGTGGTACTGCGTGCATTGACTTTTCTGTCCTTCACAAGGCACAGCGTTGGTGCTATCTCCTTGAGTCTTCCCGGAAGGAGCTGTAGGGCCTGATCTCAGTCCTGGCTGGGTGAAGCTGTGGCCAGAGCTCTCTGTGAGCCCTCATGGGCACTTGGCGAGAGTGGCGCGTGGGTGGTCTCCTCTGCGCAGGCCACTTAGGTCAACGTGCTGAGCCATGCTTATGCCCCTGATCCCATTGGATGAAGCCATTTACTATGGTAAGCAGGAAAAACTAGGATGTATTCAGCGCTAGCTCTGAGGAGACTGAGGGGTCCATCTGCCTCGGATTACCACATGAGGGGTCTTTGGTAGCATGGAACAGAAGGAGGCCAGCCACACAGAGATGGGTTTTGGTGTTTTTGTTTAGTTTTATTTTTTGAGACAAGATCTTACTCTGTAGTTCAGGCTACTCCTGAATTCAGGCTGGCCTCGAACCCACAGCAATCCACCTGTCTCAGCCTCCTGAGTGCTGGGATGACAAGCGTGTGCCACCATACCTGCCTAATGAGGTAGCAGTATCTTTTTGGGCTCTTGCTTCATTGCATTCTCTCTCTGTGTCAAAATTCAAGTTGTTACTGCGTTTAGGACCCTCCCAGCTCACATGAAGGCGGAGGTCGAGTTTGCTTCTGTCAGAGAGAAGCTTTGGGCTTGGGAGGTCGACGTGACATACTTGTCTCCTGGAGTCACCACATCCTGAGGACATGCCGATTGAGCTCGGGTGTGCACACGGTTCTGAGCCCCTGTACTCTGTGCACATGGTGCCTCTGGTGCCTCCAGTCGGGGGAAGGGGGGCTGCTTTGGCTGCACACAGCCAATAGGAAGGTGTGAAAAGCCTGTCGTGTCAGGTGACAAGGGAGGTGTGCGGGGGAGAGGAGGAAAAGCAGACGAGGCCTTGCAGGGCATCCACTCGCGGCTTTCAGTGGAGTGGCCAGTGGCCAAGCAGGTCGTGGACTGGAGATCCAAGGCCATGTGAAGTCCACGCACGCACCTCCTCTCTCAACGTCGCCGCCAGGATGCAACTTGGGCACCTGTCCCAGGTAGGTTCTGTGAGCTGGGGGATGGCTTCCTAGTTAAAAACCATGCAAGGCAAAGAGGCCAAGAAACGACTTTCCAGAGCAAACTAAAGGTATTTTTTGTATGTTTATGATGGAAGCAAAACCCTTTTCATGACTGTATGTACATCTCAATTCAAGCTTCTGTGACCAAAACAGATGTATTGTCCTGAACTTGCTACTTAGCCCAGGCTGGCCTCAAACTAATGGCAATCCTCCTGTTTCAGCCTCCCAAGTGCTAGGCATGCATCACTGTGCCCAGCTAATCTTTATGTGGTGGGAGGAAATTGAACCTGGGGCTTTGTGCATGAAGGCCAGAGCTCTGACCTCTGAGCTACAACCCCAGGCCCACAGACAGGCGCTGAGACTTGCCCAAGGCCTGCTGTGCACGTGTCAGTGACTTACAGGCCCCAGGCCTTCTCTCTTCCTGTGCTGTGCTGTTACGCTTTCTGCCCTGCCAGGGCTGGACTCCAACACTGATGGAAAAACCAGTGTGTTTAAACATGCGTCTGATACACATCTGGATTCTATTTGCTTATATTTGGTTTTAAATTTTTGTTTCTTTACTCATGAGTTTGGCCTGTATTTTTTCCTTACTTTGACTGCTTTAGTCTGATTTAAGAAGGGGTTCTCTCTCTGTCACACCCACACATTCCCCCTAAATATTTTGTGTATGATGCAGTTCATCTGCTGTTGAAATTTTGGTGACACTCTGCTGCAAATAGGACCTAATAATTCCCTGGCGGGAAGTTTCTAACTATTGAATCATTTTTGAAACATGATTATTGCACTTTTTTTTCAAGTCAGTTTTCTTAACTCTTGTAGGAGCATAGTCGTAGATCCTTACTTAAAGTTCACTAATATAATAGTATTCACACAGTTTTTATCTTTTCTGTTTTTTTTCCACTATAAATACAAGTTAAGGAGGTGAGGCATATTGCTCAGTGATTAATTAGAGCACTAGAGCACTTGCCTGGCAAGCACAAGGCCCTGAGTGGGATTCCCTAGCACCGTATCAGCCAGGTGTGGCGGTGTGTGCCTGTAACCCCACCATATGGGAGGCTGAGGTGGGAGGATTGCCATCAGTTTCTAGGCCAGCCTGGGCACCAAAGTGAAATTAAAAAAAAAAAATACAATTTAGGCCATCTGTCTTTTTAGGGGGATGGAGGCTGATTAACCTGCCAGGAAATATATGTTCCATTATTTTGTTTTGTTTTGTTTTGTTTTGTTTTGTTTTGTTTTGTTTTATTTTATTTTGAGGCAGGATCTTATTCTGCAGTCCAGGCTGGTTCTGAATTCACTATGTAACCCAGGCTGCCTCTAACTCACTGTCATCCTCCTGCCTCAGCATCCCGAGTGCTGGGGATTACAGGCGGTGTGCCTCCACATCCAGCTGGCATGCTGGAGCCTCAAACTCAGGGCCTTGCACTTTCTAAAGAGGTGCTTTAACTGCTAAGCTATTTCTTCAGCCCCCTATTATTTTTAAATACTTTTGTCTTTGTTGGTCTTCTCTATTTTAATTGTATTTTAAATAATTTTCATAATTTTTAAATGGAAAAATTTTGTTTTTTTATATTTGTTTTTATCTGTTGGAGACCTTCCCTTCCATCTGTGCCTTTTTCTTTTTCTCTTTCTTTCTGTTTTTTTTTTTTTTTTTTTTTTTTTTTTTTTTTTTTTTTTTTTTTTTTTTTTTTTTTTTTTTTTTTTTTTTTTTTTTTTTTTTTTTTTTTTTTTTTTTTTTTTTTTTTTTTTTTTTTTTTTTTTTTTTTTTTTTTTTTTTTTTTTTTTTTTTTTTTTTTTTTTTTTTTTTGAGACAAAGTCTTGCCCTGTAACCCATGCTGGTCCTGAACTCACTGCTATAGCCCAGACTGGCCTTGAACTCAGGAGAGTGCATGTGCCTCAGCCTCCTGAGTGCTGGGATTACAGGCGTGCCCCACTATGCCCAGATTTAGGTCGTGCTAGGGAATTGAACTCAGGGCCTTGCGCTTGCAAGGCCAGCATCTTAACGGCTGTGCTGTTCCTCCAGCCCCTCAGCTGCCTTTCTGTCTCGTAGCTAGAAACAGCTTGCTAAATGTCTGGCTCCTCTCTGATGCGGGGAATTGAACCCAGTGCCTTCATGTTGAGCTGCATCCCCAGTTCGTTTTTAAATTCTTGTTTTGACACAGAGTCTTGCTCAGAGTTGCGCTCCTCCTGCCTCAGGCTCCTGAGCCCAGGCCCGGCTGTCACCTGCCCCCGTTGGAACGGCAGGGTTGCTGCGATGGAGTCCCTCTCTGCCGGGTTACCGCATCTTCCTGGCTTGTTGCCTTCTGTTCTCATTACTGCTTGCTTCTGCATGTTTTTAAATTTTCTCATTTTCTCCTCCAACCCCTGAGCTATTGGTAATTGTCTCAGGGTTTTTAAACATGAAGAATCTTTTGTATTTTTCCCCTGTGGAAGAATCTTGCCGTAACTGATGTCTCTGATTCCACTGAGTTTGAGGTTCCTTGAGGACCCTCAGGAAAGGGGGCTTCCCGTGCTGCTTCAGAACGCAGCTAGCCGAGGCGCCGGGTGCGTCTGAAGCGAGGGGAGGACTTTGTAGGGGAACTTGTGGTCAGGTGTCTTTTACTCTAGCAAATTTTTAAAATGCTTAATGTCAGTATGCACTATATTTTTGATTATACTTTCTAAGTAAAACAAAATCCAGCCAAGGCTCCAATTACACTAAGCCTCAGACTTGGGGTGCACTCATACTCAGGCCTCCCACCTGTGTTCCCCAGGGAAACTGGGGACCACAGAGTCCCAGGAACACTTCACAGTTGGCACCCTCCTTCTGCAGAGGCAGGACCCACGCTGGAGGAATCCCAGCAGGGTCCCCCTAGCCCAGACCTCCGTTGCCCCTCCTGTGGGCCTGCTGCCGCAGCCCACTCATCCAGCAGACAGACTGCCACTTCCACGAAGCCAGTCAGGAAATGCTTTGTACGTATCCACTTTGGTGACTTCCTTTAAAGTTGGCATTGTCCGCAGGGCGTGGTGGTGCACACACAGCTGTCATCCCCGTACTCCTGGAGGCTGGGGCAGGAGAATCTCAAGTTCAAGCCCAACCTGGGCAACGTGTCCACTTACTGTAATGCTGTCTCAAGAGGAAAACGTAAAAAGTGCCAGAGATGTAGTTCATTGCAAAGGCCATGGGTTCAAACCCTGGTGCTGCAGTAGGTCAGTCAGTCAGTCAAGGCAGATCACCACCACGTCTAGAATTTCTGCTCCAGTGGCCTCCTACAGGTCAGCACCTTGGCCCAGCCTGGGGCAGCGCCTGCCTGTGATCCTCAAGTGTCTCCCATGCTGGGGGAACCACTCCGTGTCCCGTACCCAGGACACAGAGACAGCTGTCCGGCCCTTCACCCTGGCGGGTCTGCTCACTGTTCGTCACGGAGGAACCGTGCTCCTCAGCAGACAGACCTCATGCTATTCCTGGGCCGCGAGTTCCCCAGCTCCTCTCCGTGGTCCGCCCCTCCGACCACACGCTGGCAACAGAGGTGCTTTGCAGCTATAATGGGCTCCCTTAAATGCTGGTTAAATTCGGAGAGAGTACAAACTCCGCGCAGCTCCTGCTTCTAAAAGAAGCTATGCAAAGAAGCCGTGGTCGTGGGCCCTCGGGGCCTTTAAAAATACGGTGCTAATTTGTAAGCTTTTTAAAGCTTTTCAAGAGTTCCAGAATAGACCAGCCACGTGGCCAGGGAGGACTGTGTGTGCTCCGTGGCAAATTCCTTCCTGGGTTCTGGTTTTTCCTGGGATGAGAAGCACTGTCATAGCCCTTTATTTTTATTTTCTGGTAAACTCTTTTTTAACATGGTGTTGGGGATTGAGCCCAAGACGTTCATGCTGGCCTATACCCCCAGTCCTTAATTTTTTTTTTTTTTTTTAATATAGGCTCTTCTTAGTGAAGTTGCTGAGTTGCCCAGATTGGGCTTGAACTTGTGATCCTCCTGCTTCAGCCTCCTGGATGCTGGGTTGACAGGCCTGTACCACTGGGCCCTGCTGAGTCTGTAGGTCCAGTTCCCTTCTGTTCCGCACAGAGCTGGGTCTGTCTCCACAGCAGCCCTGTTTTCTGTCTTGTGGCACCCTGCTGTGCCGTGTAGCTCCCACATGCTGGAGGGCTTCGAGGTATGTAGAGAACAGGGCACATTACGTGGTGACCTGGTCCCTGACCTACATATGCGGTGGGCTAGAAAAATATGGTGTGTGTTTAGATACATAAAAATTATTACAGTAAAAATTACACTGCCCCTCAAAACACACTTAATCCATTACCCTTGGTGCTCTCTGGAGCAGTTCTGGAATCCTCTTTCCTGAGCGTCTTTAGTGGCGTGATTGTGGCTGCCTCCATGTCCCGAATGGACTCAAAACATTGACCTTTCTTGGCCATGTTGACTTTGGGCAGGAGCCAGAGGTCACACAGTGGTGCCAGGTGTGGTGAACAAGGTACACGAGGACACGGCGTCTGTTTCCAGCAGCCTGCCTGTCTGTGGGTGGCACCCGGCAGCAGTGCCCACCACCAAGGGCTCTGACCTGTGAAGGCACTTGGGGGTCTTGTACCCCACTGCTACCTCCCCATCTCCTCTGGGGAATCAGTACCGGGCAGATGGGATAGGTACCCTGGGCCACTTACGTGGCACCCACTTTCCTGAGTCACTGTGGTCAATTAGTGGGGAATTTTGTTGCGGTTCCTTGTGTGCCAAGCCACAACCTGTGTGTCCACTATTTTGGGAAAGGCCATGTGACCATAATTGACTTTCCAGAGGGTCCCTGCGGGCCGCTTCTTCCTTGTGAACAGTTGCTTGTGGGACTGTAAGGAGGATGAGGAGGAGCCTGGGGAGTCGCTCACTGGCGAGAGCATTTGCTTAGTGTGGGCAAGGCCTTGGATTCAGTCCTCCAGTATCACACAGAAATCAGCTGGGAGTAGTGGCATGCACCTATAATCCCAGCTCTCAGGAGGCTGAAGTAGGAGGTTGCCTCGAGTTTGAGGCCAGCCTGAGCTATAGAATGAGACCATCTCTCAAAATGTAAATAAATAAATAGAAGGCTGAGGAGGGCCTGAGACCACGGAGACCCGAGGGGAACACCCTAGTTTCCTGCAGCCCTGGCGGGTGAAGACCTGAGATCCGCTAGGTCTTTCTCCTTCTCCCTCATCCTCCTGGCTGTCAGGGTGGGTGGCATTGCTCCACACATCTCTGCAGACCCACAACAGCCATGTGAAATCACAGCATTCCAGTTTTGGTGGTGCCTCCCCACCAGCCACTTTCTCATTGTTGGGGCCTGACTCCCAGCACCCACAGCGTAAGGCAGGAGATGTTTATTGTAGCTCACAGTTTCAAGCAGCCTCAGCCCATTCATGGGCAGCTGGGAAGGGGGGTGGGGGGGACCTAGAGGGTCCTGAAAGAGAGAGGCCTGCATGTTCACTGCATTCTAAAACAGGAAGCCAACGGTGAATAGCAGCCAGGGTCAGTGAATACCTGTCAGCTGGGTCTCGTGGGCCTGTAATCCTAGCACTCTGGGAGGCTGAGGCAGGAGGATCACAAGTTCAGGCTCAGCCTGGTCAATTTAGTGGGGTCCTGTCTCAAATAAACAAAATTAAGACCTGACTGGGGATATAGCACAGTACAAAAGCCCTGGATTCAATTCCCAGTAGCGCAAAAAAACTAATTTAAATGAAATTAAAGTAAAATTTTATACCCTTCCATGTTGCTTCTCCAGTGACCCCTCCCTCCATCCAGGCCTGTCCCTAACGACCCAGGAAATCACCAGTGGGTGAGCCCACAGCCACTTTCCAGACTCGCGGGGCTTGGGGGACACGCAGATCCAAACCCTACCCCCCTTGGGGGACACGCAGATCCAAACCCTACCCCTGCTAGGACCCGCTTTGGTTTGGACAGCAGGTCTTTCTAATCTTGAATTGAGCATCTAAGGGAAGGCAGAGATGGCGGCACCTCAGCCCCCCACTGGTCTCCCATGCCCCCAGCACTGTGCATCCTGCTGCCCTTGGGGATGGTGACCCGCGCAGGCATGTCTGAGCAGGACGCCCAGGGTCTGCCCGCTGGCTGTCCAGTCCGCTGGTCTGCGTACTGCTCAGCTCACGTCATGGCAGGACTCCTCTGCCCGTGAGTCCCTGAGGATGGACACGCCGAGTGTCCCTGCCGCTTCTCCTCCTGTAGCTGTCACTCAGCCAACAAGGGGCAGGGTGTCAGGATACCCCGCGTCACCACAGCAGCTACCGCCACTGTTTTCCTTCCTTCTAATTCGCATTCACACCAGGGTTCATTTCCAGTTCTTTTTTAGTTTTTGATTTTAAGGTGCTCTCCCTAATTCCCTAGGTTGCCCAGGCTGGGCTCCAGCTTGCGATCCTCCTGCCTCAGCCTCCCAGAGTGCTGGCATGACAGGCCTGTGCTTGGCTACTACATCCGCTTCTTAAAAGCACCACAGACCACATGGTAGCCCACACCTGCAATCCTGGTGTTTGATCTCTGAAAAAGCAACAATAAAAAGAAGTACTTGTAATTACAACGGGATGTGTTTTTATTAAACATTAAGGAAATTCAGGTTCTGTATTTTTATTTTGTGATTCTGGCAGTGGAGTCCAGGTCTTCACCTTGAGCTGCATCCTCAGTCCCTTTTTCTCCATCTTTGATTTTTGAGACAGGCTCTCTCTAAGTCACTGAGTTAACCAGGCTAGGCTGGAACTTGGCATCCTCCTGTTTCAGCCTCCTGGAGTTCTGGAAGGACAGGCCTGCACCACTGAATTCAGCCACTACCTAGAACTTATTAGTTTATATTTGCCAGATAATCAGGAGGTCCTTCTGCATCCAAAGGGCCTCAGCAGCCAGTATGGGGTATGTGGACCCTTCTCTCTTTGGCCACAGCGTTCTCCCACAGCTGGCTGCGATACCTCCATCAGGTCACAGGACGGACGGCAGAAGGTGCCTGCTCTTGATTTTAAAGTTGGCAGCTTGTGGCAGCACCATGTCATCAGTCCATAGGGTGCCCGTGTAGGCTGCGTGTCTGAGAGAGAGGAAGGGGGAGGGCCGGTGGGGAGGAGGAGGGGGAAGAAGAGGGAGACGGAGCAGAGAGAGAGAGCCTGTGGGCATAGGGTGTGCGCGCTTGTTTGGTTGTTGTGACAAAATCTGCTTTGCTTGAAATGCAGTCGGGTCCCTTGGATGTCTTCCTTCATTCATTGATTTATAGTTTTTCTGTTTTTCTCATGTCTTTCCCTGAGTTGGGGAGCCAACCCAGGGTGCTCACACTGACTTGCATCCCCAGCCCCTTTCTCTTAGGCACTTTGGTTTTGAGACAGGATCTCACTCAGTTATTAGGTTGCTAAGTTTCTTGCACTTGAACTTGTGATCTTCCTGCTTCAGCCTCCCAGAGTGCTGGAGTTACAGGGCTGCCCCACCAGGCCTGGCTTCCTTCTTTCAGGACAGCCTGTGATTCTTTCACAGCGGGGACAGAAAGCATGGGTGGCTTTTCCTTCTCACATCTGGCATCAGATCAGCTCGTGGGCCTCTGTTTGCAGCCCCGGCGTGTGCTGCTTCCGAGGTATGGTATTTCTGTTCTGGTTACGTTTTTTGCCTTGCCTGTACCCACATGTTAGGATGACAGCGGTGTCTCCGCAATCTCACCAGGGAAGACCAGGCTCTTGCCTTTGTTGAGGGCAGTGGGATACTTAATTTTTGAGGCCAAATTCATGGAAAAGTTTATTTTCTATCTTCAAATGTTCACTGCTCACTCCAGACCTTAGTTAGTATCTGCTGTGCTGAGGGGATTGTGGGCGGAACCCTTGGGATATGATGGTGCGAGATACCCATCTGGTCCTCCAGATTTTAATAGGTCTATGGAGATGAACTCTGTGTAGTGATGATTTCTTCCTCCGTCCCTCCCTCCAATCCTTCTTTTCCTTCTTTCTGTTGTTGTTGCTCCAGTACTACAGAATGAACCCAGGGCCTTGGCGCTGAACTAGATTCCTACCTCTGTGCCTCTTTCTCTTTATTTTGAGACATGGCCTCACTAAGTTGCCTAGGCTGGGCTAGGACGTGTCCTCCTCCTGCCCCAGGCTCCCGGAGTGCTGAGGTTATAGGCGGTGCCACCACAGCCAGCTCTCCCTAATTTCTTGACATGTCATTTAGCAGTAGGAAAAAGCGCCATTGGGAGTTTAAATAGAGCTGACCATATTGGCCAGAGAACCTGGGGAAGATTTAAAAATTTGAACTATTCTGCAGGTGTTGGCTAGTTCTTGCCTCTTGCAGCTTGGGCATGAAGGTGCCGAAACAAACCCACCCTTGCCCAAAGACCCAGCAGTCTGTCATCGTCCGGCAGAACCATCCTGTCTTCCCAGAGCCTGCTAATTGTGTGCCTGGGGTTTGTTGGCAGGTGGAGATGTCCCAGTCCCCAGAGTACCCAGGATGGCTACTGTGAAAGACGTATTTGAAGGCGGAGATTAATAGAAACTAAATCCCTTTCGGCAGCCTCTCCGCCCGAGTTCTAGAGTAAATATTGTGTCACAGGATGCAAGAGGAGGCGGCCGTGTGGAGACAGTGTGGAGAATCTCAGCCTTGGTCCCCCATGATTATTACTTTTATGTGTGTGTGTTTGTCACACATAGTAATTATGTTCACCATTGGGAATCAAGGTGTGGGCATAGCATTCAATCCTTTCTGCTTCCCTTCCCCGTCCCCCCCCCACGTCCCCCACGTCCCCCACCCTGGGGTCCTCTGGCGTCCCCACAGCGTCCGCCGCCCTGTCCCTCCACGTCCCCCACCCTGGGGTCCTCTGGCGTCCCCACAGCGTCCGCCTCCCTGTTCGGCCATGTCTCCTTTACGTTGCTCTTTTGATCACTCGCAGCTTGGGTTTCTCCCGGAAGAGGAGCTGTGTGGTACTCTGCCTTCTGTGTCAGATTCCTTTCACTTAGATTGTGGTCTCCAGGTGCATCCATTTTTCTACGTATGAGTCAGGTTGATCTTTTATTATTATTGTCCCTTTTTATCTTTGGTGGTGGTGGTAGTAGTATTAGGGACTGTGCCCAGGGCCTTCACAGTGGGCCACATCCCCAGCCTATTTTTGATTCTTTGAGTCCAACGCAGAGTTTTGCTGAGTCTGTAAGTTGCCTAGGCTGGGCTGAAACTTGCGATCCTCCTACCTCAGCCTCCTGCAGTGCTCAGATGCCAGGCACAGATGTTCTTGGGGAGCCAAAGCTGGCCTCCTCACTGCCTCTGCCCCTGCCTGGAGGCTCACTCGCTCCTCTTGGAAATTTCAGCACCAATGGGTTGGGCCCAAGTCAGCATAGGACCTCAGTATTCCAGGTTTAACGAGCAGTGTCATCATGCTGTGGGGGAAATCAGAGGTGTTGCTAGCACTTATCAAACCATCGACTCAGTAAATATTTACCAGCACATGTAGTGACACAACAGCAAGCAGCAGGTGGGACGTGGGCCTGGGCGCTCAGCTACAGGAATTTCCTCGGGCTGGGCACGAGGCCCGTTCGCCCTGTGCCTGGCGCGGCTTCCTAAATTGGCTGAGTCCCAAAAAGCTCCAAAGCATCAAGTACATTTTCTTGACCTTTTTTGAGGTACTGGGACCTTCCTCTTGAGCTGCCCCTTCAGCCCTTTTTGGATTCTGAGACAAGATATTGTTAAATCACTAAGTTGCCCAGGCTGGGCTTGACCTTTGAATGCCCCTGCCTCCCAAGGTCCTGGGATGTCCTGCACCACCAGGTCTGGCTTGTTTTGTACTTCTTCTTCATCTCTTTTTCCTCCTTCCTCACACTGAGGACATCGAGGCAGCCAGGACAGCGCAGCTAGTGACCCTCAGGAGGAGGACTTGCAGAACTTCTTCAGAGACTGGCAAGAAGATGGGATGGGTGTGTTCAAACTGAGGGGGCCTTCTGAGGAGGATTCAGGGCTGGCTCTGGCTTGTACTGTGATTATCCGTTTATATGTAAATGTTCAATCTGTTTATATTCTTTCGTTGTTGTTGTCCTGGGCTTGAACACAGAACCTCCTCACTGATCTGTGTCCCTGGCCCATTTTTGATTTCTGATTTTGAGATAAGTTCTCTGCAAGTTGCTAAGGGGCCTAGGCTACCTTCAAACTTATGATCCTCTTGCCTCTGCCCCCCAGAGTGCTGAGATGACAGGCCTGAGCCATTAGGGTGGGCTCACCTCATTTCTTTTTTCTTTTCTCTCTCTCTTTTCTTTTTCTTTCTTTTCTTTTTTTTCTTTCTTTTTTTTTGAGACAGGGTCTCGCTCTGCAGCCCCGTCTGGTCCTGAACTCACTATGGAGCCCAGGCTGGCCTTGGACTAGCAGCAATCCTGCCTCAGCCTCCCAAGTGCTGGGATTACAGGTGTGCGCCACCATGCCTGGCTTATGTGGTGCTGGGGAATTGAAATAGAGTACTTAGCACTTGACTTAGTGCTTGTTAAGGAAGCGCTTTCTCAGCACTGAGCTGTTCCTCCAGCCGATCACCCCATTTCTAACCAGACCTTGTAGGTAGCAGCGGCAGTGGAGATAGTGGGTGTGATGTGGGCAATTGCATTTTCTGGGCCCCACTGAACGGTCCCGGGAGTTCTGCGTGGGGCCACCCAGAGACCGATGGTCAGGCATTGCCATGGGTCCTTAGTGGCCCTGGGGGGCAGACACCCACTTCCTCCTGGCACATCCTGGAAGCTAGTAGCTGTCCATGCACGAGCATCAGCCTCTGTCTGGATCTGGTGAGGTGGCAGCTCCCAAGGTGCAGTTTTGCCCTTACGAGTTCCCCGGTGTGCACGCCTGCCCCCGTGAGCCCTATTACCAGCTCAACAACTGTGTTCTTTCCCGACCGGGTGCCCCGGCCCATGGGCCCTGAGGCAGGAGAACCAGGTGTGATCCAAGCGGGAGCGGCTCTGCTTCCCAGGTTGCCCTAGGATGGGTCTCTCCCGCGGCCCGGGGGCGCCTTGAAGACGGTCCCAGTCGGCACCAGGGTTTTCTCGGGAGCAGTGACGGGAGGATACCTCTGCTTCCCTTCAGTCTGGTTGCGTCAGCTGTGCCAGGCTGCCCAGCTCCCCAGTGCGGAGCTGGCGAAGCTTGGTGTGCCCGGAGCTGCACAAGCTGGTCTGCCTCGTGGCCCGGGGTTTGCTCCTCTCTTGGTGGCTGACCCCCACACCACAGCTGCGTGCACGCGCGAGATCGCAGCCACCATGTCAGAGCTTATTTTGAGTAAGTGTCATGGCATGCTTTTCCTGTCGTGGAGTTTCAGTGACACTCCGGGAGGATGGGGTGTGAAGGGTATGCCGCGGTGCTGACTGCCGGGCGTGGGGACGCAGGGGACTGTGGGTGCTCGGCTGGGCAGTCTGAGTTTGTCTGGGGTAGGGGGTCTCCTCAGCAACTTGTCTCCTTCCTTCCCCGCCCTCCTCCCCCTGCATTCCCTCCGCCTACGTCTTCTCGTTCTCCTTTATTGGGGGTCAAATCTTGGACCTTTGTACAGGGCTACATCCCCACTCCGTTTTTGGGGACAGGGTCCAGCCAAGTTGCCTAGACTAGGATCAAACAGTGTGAGTCCATGTGGCCAGCTTTTGTGCGTCTTCCCAAAGCCTCAGTTCTTAATCTGTTAGGTGAGGTTAATTGAATTAACCTCGCCTCTGTTGAGCAGACTGGGAGGTGCAGGGCGCATACCAACACCCTGCCGCGTACACACAGTGTGCTGGGTTTCAGCGGGCTGCTGAGGGCCCACAGTGGTGCTTGGAGCCCGAGTCCTGTCCACGGCCAGCCGGGGCACCTGGTGTCACACCGGCTTGTGACAGGTGCTGGGGAGGAGGAACTGCCCTCCTCACTCGAAGGAGGCCCGGCCTCTTCCGGGGGAGGCTGATGTTGTTTCCAGTAGGGTAGTTCCAGGTTTGAGAAGAACAAAGCAGGCCACTTGCTTTCTTTGAAGAGGGATGGTAAACACATGCATGATGTACTGACTCCTGGTCCAACTTGTAGGTAGGGGTTTTGTGTGTGTTGTTTTGTTTGTTTGTTGTGCTGGGGATAAACCCCAGGGATTTCTGACTGAGCTCCATGTCCAGCCTATTTTGTAGCGTTTGACTTTGAGATGAAGTCGTTCCCAGTTGGCAGGATGGCCCCAGGCTGGAGCTTGCCTCAGCCTCCCAGAGTGCTGGGCTGACAGGCGTGTGCCACCCAGCAGAGCTAAATAAGATGAAAAGCGGGGGGTGGGGGAGTGGGTAAAGTCACCAGGCCACAGTATGTACCGGCAGCGGCTTCCCAAAGTGAATGCAGTCATCATGTATTGCAAAGATACCCAAGGCCAGGAGCAGGGGACTGTTGTGCTCTTCCAGCCATTATCACACTGGAGAAGAGTGGGAACCCCGTGAAATAAAATGCCATGGAATTCGCCTAGCAGTGGCATGATGAGTCGTAACAGCAGTAGCTGGGCCCTGTGGGGCAGGCCTGTCATCCCAGCAGTCTGGGAGGCTGAGGCAGGAGGATGGAAAGTCAAGTCCAGCCTGGGCAATTTAGCAACTTAGTGGGTCAAGTCAGGCCGTATACCCAGAGGTGAAAAGGAGACTCTGGAGGTGGTACAATGAAGAGTTTTGCCGCGAAGGCTGTCACGCTTCCTATTCAGTGAGACCCGGGGTGTCCCTCGGGTGGGGTGGGCAGGGCTGCTGTGCCGCAGGTGTTGCCGCTCTGCCTCTGAGGACAGGGCAGGCTTTGGTCGCCAGGGGAGGTGGGCCTGTGTCTGCCCTTGGGCTCCAGTGGGAGCCACCCTGCATCCCCAAGGGCTAGCAGAGGCCCAGGATCCAGATCGTTTTTTCTTTATGGTACTGGGGGTAAAGCCAGAGTCATCCCATTGAGCTCCATCCGTAGCCCTTTTTTATTTTCCGTTTTGAGAAAGGCTCTTGGAAAGTTACTAAATTGCTCTGGCTGGGCTTGAACTTGTGATTCTCCTGTCTCACAGCCTGTGCCTGGAGGCCTGGCTCCAAGTTTCTTTCTTAGAAGTCCTTGCCTGCGTCTCCTTTCTGGAATAGGATTGGTGGATGGGGCAGGGGGCTGTGCATCCACACCCTCATTGTTAAGAGGGAAAAATGCGGAATTGACCCAGGGCTGCGGTGACAGATGGCAGAGCTCTGCTGAGATGAGCCAGTCAGAGCCTCAGGCCTTGAAGGCCTGGAGGGGAGCTCCCATCCTCCCTGTCTCCCTGTTTTCTTCCGTTTCTCAGCAACAGCAGATTCTAGTGGCCACCTATTGTTATGCAAATTTTGCATGACATTTCCCGGATGCAGGTGGCCCCCTTCTTTTCTGGGTGCTGACCTCTATCCCAGATTCCTGGAGGATTTCTGGCCTCTGCCTGGAATTTCCTGACTCTGAAGCCCACTTAGGAATCCTGCCTCCAGCCAGCCGTACACACAGTCTCTCTGAGGCCAGACCCATGCAATAGGGCCTGCAAATTCTTCTACAAAGGGCCAGGAATTAGTTCAGGGCATCCCAAAAGTTTAAACTTGCCTATGTGCGGTCACTCTGGGGGATATTCTGTACATGAAACTTAGTGCTTGAGTGACTTTTATCTTTCATTCTACTTCAAATACCACACATGATGAATTAATCCCAAGCAAACATATATTATGTTCTAGTATAATGTTTAAGAAAAGAAATTTTGAGGTAGGAGAATCACAAGTTTGAGCCCAGCCTGGGCAACCTAGTAATTTAGCAAGACCTTGTCTCAAAAATCAAAAATAAAAATGGGCTTAGAATATAATTCAGTGTGAAGAATATAGGTTTAGTCTTCAGTAATACTACCCCCCCAAAAGAACATACATATATTTAAATATGGATGGTAGCCCTGGGACACCCTGCTTAGTCTCTAGTGCTATAGGTCTCCATTTCTTTGTTGACTTGTGTACGTTGTTGCTTTGGTTTATAGCCTTGGCCTTGAGAATCTAACCCAGAGCCTTTGCCAGGAGCTGCACCTCCAGTCCTGGTTTTTTCATTTTGTTTTGTGTTGTTTATTTGGACACAGAGTTTCCCTGTGCCAGTAAGTTGGGCTTTTGAACTTGTGGTCTTCCTGTCCCAGCCTGCCGCAGTGCTAGGATAAGGCATGAGCCTCAGAGCCCGGCTCACAGATAGTTTTCGTGTAAGTAACATGTTACTCAAAACAGATCACCTCCGAGCAGGGGGCCTGTTCTTCACTCCTTGTCCCCGCGGCTCTTCTTGTACCCTTATCTGAAAACAAACCAACCAAACAGGCCCAAGAGCAACACCAGCTCCATCACGAGCCACACTGGCAATTCAACATTTTCTCACAAAGAGGAGAGAGAGGTGGGCGTGGTAGGTGGGGACCCCTTGGCAAACCTGAAAACGGTTCCGAGTGGGGAACTGTTCCCCAAAAGACAGAATCACACCCCACCTCCCCCAGAATCCCTTTTTACGTTCTCATTTAGTGACTATGTTTTGATTTTTTTTTTTTTTTCTTTAAGCATTGCTCTCTGGTAGTGCCTTGTTTATCTGGGCACATACATTGGAGCTGAGATAATGGGCCCTTTATGTCTTCCTCCCCCATCTCATTCCTGGACCAGGGGCCAAGGCGCGGTGGTGTCTGGGGCTGTGCCGTGGGAAACAGATCATAAAGAGGAAGACACCCAGAAATCTCAAGCGGGTGTATGGCAATGGGGAGTCACAGGGCTGATCCTGGCGTACCGCGGTTCCCCACAAGCAGGCTTCCCCCGGCTGCTGGCCACTCTGCATTTCCAGGATGCAGGAGGGGCCTCAACTCGGAAGGGCTGCAGCCCTCAGGCCCAGCTGGATGGCAGTGACAAATCCTTAAGGCCTCTGCACTGAGCTTTGTCCCCCTACCCTTTCCTCTCCTTTCCCTTTTCTTTTTCCTTTTCTGAGATGAGGTGTCTGCTTTGTAGCCCAGGCTGGCCTTGAACTCACAGCAGCCTCCCGCACCTGGCTAGTTTTTCTGTGGCCCTGGAGGATCAACCCCAGGGCCTTGTGCGTGCTAGCCAAGCATGTAGCCCTTGAGCACTCCACTTCCCAGCCTTCCCTGTCCTTTCTTACATATTTAGAGATGCATATTCTCACTAAGTTGCCTAGTCTGGGCTCCCACTTAAAATCCTCCTG
This sequence comes from Ctenodactylus gundi, assembly GCA_004027205.1. Classification (NCBI taxonomy): domain Eukaryota; kingdom Metazoa; phylum Chordata; class Mammalia; order Rodentia; family Ctenodactylidae; genus Ctenodactylus; species Ctenodactylus gundi. The sequence goes on along the minus strand of PVKB01001997.1, from coordinate 247,820 downwards.
CCTCAGCTGCTGCTGGTCTTCCCAAGTGGCTGGCCATCTCTCAGTGCCTTCTGCAGGGTAATCCCTCCCACCCCCACGCACAGCCCTCTGGGTAACCTCAGTCATGCTTACTAAGGAACTCCTCGTATAAACATTTTGAATTGCTTCAATTGAATAATAACTGGTAATTGACCAGATGTTCTTAAAATAGTCTTTTGTTTCCTGGGACTTGACATTCACATTAAGAAAACAAAGACTGTTTTTTTTCTTTTCTTTTCTTGTGCATTGTGATTCTCTTAGCAAATTCCTATTGGAGTTCACAGCTGTTCAGTGTTTGCAGAATCCTGAGAAGGACCTTGCTGCACACGGGAGGGTTCACAGTGGTCCTGTAGAATACAAGGTGTTCCCTACGTTGCCACACATATGAAAATATTAAAATCTAAGCTACAGTGTGGTCATAATATAAAAATTCGTATGCTCACAATTAATTTGTCATGATGTTTGAATCAGAAGGAATGCTATAAGAAAAATTGTGCAAATATTAAATAATCCAATGTACAGGGTGTCCCCAAAGTCACCGTACATAGGACAAATTAAATTTTTGGGGCACCCTGTGTCGTGGAAGAAATCTGGGCCCGGTGTTACAGACTTGTCATCCCAGTACTCTGGGAGGCTGAGGCAGGAGGGTCACAAGTTCAAGCCAGCCTGGGTAACTAAGAGAGACAGTGAGACCCTGTCTTAAAATCAAAACTAAAAACTTGGGCTGTGAATATAGCTCAGGGTGAAGGCCCTGAGCTTGATCCTGAGTAATATAAAAATAAAACAAAAAGTTCTGTGGTCAGCAGTTGAATCATAACTATGTACTAGAAGGCAGCAACCACCAACCTTTTGGTACCAGGGACCAGTTCTGCTGATCTGGCAGGAGGTGGAGCTCAGGCGGCAGTGGGAGTGATGGATGGGTAGCCGCTTTAAGCACACCTTACTGGCTGTTCGTCTGCTCTGTGACCCAGTTCCTAACAGGCCATGAGCCAGGATTGGAGACCCCCGGCCTAAGGGGGAGGAATACAGATGGGGGCCCCGGAATGGGAGTCTTTCGTTCTCTAAGTGCAGCTGTGAGGACTGGGGTGTGAGCAGAGGTGAGGCCAGGACTGACTGGTGTCCAGGGCAGAGGAGCACCGCAGTCTGTGGTGGCCATGGAGGATTCACGTCTGGGAAGACAGGAAGCCAGCCAGGTCAAGTCCTCCAGACTGCCAGGGGTCACCCCGGAGAGGGAGAGGCTGCAAACGGGAGAAGAGCCCAGCTCCCAAGCTGGGTAGCAAGAGGGAAGGCTGGGGCTGGGCCAGGGCTGCAGGAGCGCACAGGCGCAGAAAGCAGCGCGCCTCTTGCCCCGCCAGGGTCCGGGTGGGACGTGGGTGGGATTCAGGGACTCCCTGGGGACCTGGTTAAGCTGCAAAATTTTGACCTTCAGCGGCACCTTGTGGGCTGATGTCCCTCTAGCGTTGGGCCCCGGCACCCAGCCGGTGACCAGGCGGTGTCCAGGCGGGAGGACCATGGGCGGGCAGGGGCTTGCTAAGAAGGGCTCGCTCCTTCCCAAGACGCCACCATGGTACCCAATTACTTCTCCTCCTTTCCCTCTTCCTGTTCCTTCTTGTTCTCCTTTAATTTCTTCTTGCACATTCTTCTTTTTTTATTTTTCCTTTTCGGTGCTAGAGTTTGAACCCAGAGGCTGCGCGCTACACTATACTCTCAGCCCTTTTTATTTTTGTTTGGGAGACAGGGTCTTGCTAAATTGCTGAGTTGCCCAGGCTGAGCTCAAACTTGGGATCCTCCTGGCTCGGCATCCCAGAGTGCTGAGGCTCCAGGTGTGTGCCTCGGTTTTCCTGCTCTGTCCCCGGCTGGTTGTCTTACTGGTATCTCTGTCTGTGGCTCTGCTCACTGTCTCTGGTGGGGCAGGCTGACTGTGTCTGCTGAGCGGGGCGCTCCGGTGGAAGCAACGGGTCACCGGTGAGGCCTGGCTCTGGCCGCTCGGCTCGCTGGGTCTTTGGTGCCCTTGCTGCTTGTGGGCGCCTCCGTTTTCCCTTTCTCGTTCCTTCTACCATCTGTGTTTGTCCTTGTGGGCTCAGCCCGCTGCCCTCAGCGCGGTGCTGGGTGGGCTGGCCGCCTCCCCTGGGCCTCCTCATGAGCCAGGAGTGCGGGGTTCCTGCTTCCTGCGCTCTGTTAACATTGAGATGCTCTACCGGGTGTCCTGTATCAGCTTGGGTCCTGGGTTGGGCACCCGAGCGTTCATGTGGCCTGAGGTTTCCTCCTATTTAGGTTGGGGTTGAGGTGGCAGAGAAGGGTTACGGGGATAAGAAAACACATAATTATCTTCGTTCTCTGTTTGGTACTGGGAAATGAGTGCTGAGCTGCATCCTGGCCCCTTTTATTTCAGTCCGTTGGCTTGGCTTCCAGGGAAGGGCACAGGGCCTTTGCACTGAGCTGCCTCTCCAGCCCCCTTGTTGAAATTTTGAAACGAAGTCTTTTGGCAACAGCATTCACCGTATTTTTAGTCCCACTGCATACAGACACTCAGGAAAGTGGACTTGCAGAGCCGCGTCAGAACAGGGCGAGATGGACAAGTGTGTTTGAAAAGGGGAAGGGTTTTTGAAGAGGATTCATAGCCGTGTGTCTTTTATTGTAATTTTTTTTTTTGATGCAAGTTCTTCCTCCATAGTCCAGGCTGGTCCTGAACTCACTATGGAGCCCGAGCTAGCCTTGACTCATGGCTTCCTGTGTGCTGGGACTATAGGCGCACGTCATTGTGCCTTTATGTGGTGCTCAGGAATGGAACCCAGGGTCTTGTCCACACTAGGCTAGCACTGTAACCGTTCAGATACTCCCACAGCCCTGCAGCATGCTTTAAAAAAAAATTAAATACTCACTCTGTATTACAGATGCATGGAGGAAGGTAGGGAAGGAAGGACAGGGACCAGGAGAGGTCTGTGGCCATTGTGAGGGTGGCCATGAAAGTGACCACTGGGATGACAGAGACCAACCACAGACCCAAGTCAGGGACGCATGGATGAAACTGCTGAGGGGGTCCTAAAGAGTTCAGTCTAAAACCCCAGCCATCTTGTGAGCAGGGACCTGTGACCTGCTGGTGGCTCCTTGGAAGCCACAGTTGTAATTCTGACCACAGGGGTCCTGTGGCCTGGGGCTACAGGTGGAGATCTGAGCACCGGGATCCTGTGACCTAGCACTGGGGTCCCCTGCAGGCCACAGGTGTAGTTCTGACCATGTGTTCCTCTCGTTTCAGACTGCTCTGCGATGACCACAGCACGATACCGGCCCACGTGGGACCTGGCTCTTGACCCACTGGTGTCTTGCAAGCTGTGTCTTGGGGAATACCCTGTGGAGCAGATGACCACCATTGCTCAGTGCCAGTGCATCTTCTGCACCCTGGTGGGTCTCAGGGTCAAGTTCAAGTTCATGGGCCAAAGGATTCCAGTTCAGTTCTGACATTTTGCTGTCCTTATCAGACATAGCTTAAGCAGAGGGGCTTTGAACCCAGGTACAGGTGATAGGGACTTCCTGTGGTTATCAGTGGAGTTCTGTAAATCAGGTAGGAACCCTAGAAATGTTTCCATCATGGCAGCAACTTGGGGTGCAAAGTAATCACGCACGTCCATCCTGTGGCATGCCATTTTTTTTGTACTTGACTTTTTTTAAATTTTAAAATGAAGTGTGTGTGTGTGTGTGTGTGTGTGTTGTGTGTGTGTGCGCGTGTGTGTGCGTGTGTGCGCAAGAGAGAGACGTACTGGGAATGGAACCTGAAACATTTGTGCTGCTTTCCATCCCCAGCCCACTTTCAGTTTTGATTTTGAGATGAGATGAAGTGAAGTTGTTAAGTTGTCTCAGCTGAACTTAAAACTTGGGATCCTCCTGCCTCAGCCTCCCAGAGTGTTGGGATTACAGGTGTGTGCCATTGTGCCGGGCTCCTATACAATTTTAATTTGTTAACATTGCATCTGAGTGAAGCAGAAAACTGAAATATCATCATACTTGCTGCTTTTAAAAGTAGAGGGGAAAAAAAAGAGGAAAATTTCTATAAGTAGTAATTTCTGCGTCTCTGCACTGGGGGTATGTTACACTTGAAATCTAGAATGCTCCCCCCGGCCCCTTGTGTGTGGAAAGTGACGAGATCACGGGGCGCTGTGCTCATCAGTGGATTCATTTGTGGATGAGGTCATGGCTGACTGCAGTTAGGAGGCGGGGCCTGGTGGGAGGGGCCCTGGGGGTGTGACCTGGAAGGGTGTGCTCTTGTCCCAGCTCCTCCCTTCTTTCTGCTTCCGGGCAGTGCTCACAGCTGTCCTCCACCACGCCATTGCACCATCTTGTGTCTGCCTTGGAACCAGCCGTCCGTGGACTGAACCCACTGAAGTTGTGAGCTAACAGACCTCCCCTCCTTTAAGTTGCAGGCATCAGGTATTGCATCCAGCAGCAGGACGCTGATTAACACAAGGTGTTTGTCCTTGGTGCCCATGTTTGCAGATCATGGGTCATTTTGGCTTCACGGTGCTTTGGAGTGGTGGCCCAGCCCAATCCGTCTTCTCTGCCTATACAAGGACCAGGACCTTGACCTTCCTAACCTTTATGCCCTTGTCCTCAGAGTTCTTCCTGGTCTAGCTCCTTTTGGAGGAGGGGACGCAGAATCTTTCTGGTTCTTCTCTGTTGCTTGGAACCCCAGCTGAGTGCAGGACTTCCTGTAACTCACTGAACCCATGTTGATTGATCCCCACCCTTGAGCTGACATGCACAACAGTGCCCCATTAATACCCCAGGAAAATAACCTTCACCTGCAAGAATGGACAGGCAGGGGGGGGTGCGGGGGGGGGGGGGGGGCGGCGGGAGACAGACTTCCCTCTGGCTACCACAGGAGTGGGCTCAGCTCCCTTCAGAGGATGAGAGGAAGGGCTCGTGTGTTGAGATGAAAGAAATAATAGCTAGCTTTGGGCAGATCCACCCTCCTCTTGCCTGAAGGGCGTTTCCTCAGGCCCACCCCAGCTGTTTGCTCGCCTCCCCTCCCCCACCCTGCCTGTGCCTTTGGGTGCATCCCTGACCCTGCTTGTCGCCCTGCTTAAGTCTTCCTTCTTGAATAGCACAGCCTTCCTGGCCTTTGTCCCAAGGCTTTCCTTTCTCTGTCTTTGTTTTGGTTTCCTACTTCTAGGGAATTGTTGTGAAATAAGGAAGCAACTGGAATTCCAAGGAGAAGAAGCTGACATCCGGGCCTGTGGGAGGAGGAGGGAAGCCAGGGCCATTTTTCCCAGAGGCCACACTGGGAATTTCAAAAAAGAGCCAGACTTGGATGATTCTTCCCCCCATGTGACTGTGTATTGAAAGTGCAAGTGTTGAAAAAAGCACTTGCCCTGGGAGTGGGGCTGGCAGCAGCCTGAGTGAGTTGCAGGTGGGGGCAAGCCCCTTCCTCTCTGGGCAGCTGCGCTAAGATTTGCAACTGCCCTGGACAGCCAGGCACGGTTTGCAACTACCCTTTCCCAGGGGCACAAGCAAGGAAGATAAAAAATTGTGCCATACAGAAAGGAGGCTCTGAGTGTGTGTGTGTGTGTGTGTGTGTGTGTGTGTGTGTGTGTGTGTGTGTGTGTGTCTGTGTTTCTGGGATTAAGCCCAGGGTCATGCACATGTTAGGCAAGAACTCTGTCACTGAGCTAGACTCCTAGTCCTTTTATTTTATTTTTGAGACAAAGTCTTACTGTGTTGGTCAGGATAGTCTCAAACCTTTGGTCCTCCTGCTTCAGCCTCAGAGTGCTGGAAGTAAGTGCTTGCACCACCAGGCTCGCCTGGGTTAGAGATCTGAGTTCTGTTTCTTCATTTGAAAATCACAGTTATTGCTGTGATTGTCACACCCTAGAGCTCTTTGTTTTTATCTTTTCCTTTTTTTTGTGATACTAAGAATTAAACCCAGGGTCTTTATACCTTTATACTGAGCTCCATCCCTAGCCTATTTCTTTCCTTTCCTTTCCTTTCCTTTCCTTTCTTTCTCTTTTCTTTCCTTTCCTTTCCTTTCTTTCTCTTTTCTTTTCTTTCTTTTTTCTTTTTCTTTTTTTCTTCTTTTTTGGTACTGAAGTCTAAGCCCAAGGCCTTCATTCTGAGTTACATCCCCAGCTCCTTTTTTATTGTTTATTGTTTATTTTTGTTTTTTATCGTTTATTTGAGATAAGCTGGGTTCAAGTTTGTGATCCTCCTGCTTCAGCTTCCCAAAGCACTGAGATAATAGGCCTGCATCACTGAGCCTGACTCTCCAGCCCTTTATTATTATTATTTATATTGAGATAAGAGTCTTGGTAAATTTCCTTAGGCTGGGCTCAAACTTGGCTGTCTTCCTGCCTCAGCCTCTCTTTGCTAGGATTACAGGAGTGGGCCACTTAGCCCAGATGTAATTTCCTATGGAGACTCATCAGATGATCCATTATGCATGGCTCCAGAACTGCAGGGAGAAGCCTGGGGATGTCAGCAGCCCTATGGGACGCCACGGCCCAGGAGCCCAGATCCCTCACGAGACCCTTTCTGAGTCTGCCGGGTTTGCCGCACACCCACCTTGGGTTGGAGGACGTGAGACTTCCAGGTGGGGCCTGGCCACTCTGCTGCTGAGCCCATGATCAGGATTTGAACCCAGCTCTGCAACTGCAGAGGTCTTGGCCCTTAAACGAGGTTCCTTGGCCCCCTGCTTTCCTGTGGCCCCAGGGGGGCATGAATGAAGTCACAGTTCCTGGTACACCACAGCCACTGAGGTTTCTTGGCGCACAGCTTCTGGGCATGGTATGATTCCCAGTAGCCAGCAGGCCTTGGAGGAGAAAAGAGACAGAACTCGTGCGTGCTGCAGCGTGGGTGGGGCGAGGCAGATCTGCCTCCTGCCCAGTTCTCCTTGGCAGGAACCCCAGCTGATGAGCAGTGCCACCTCCTGGTCAGAAGTGTCAGTGGACACAGAAGGCCCAGAGCACACTGGCTGCACTGCCTGCCCCCCTCCTCCCCCCAGGCTGGGCTCAGCTGATTCCTCTTTCCCCCAAGTCCTCTGTCTCTTGGGCCACCCTTCCACCTTCCAAAGCCATTTTTTTCTTTTTGAGACAGGGTCTTGCCTTGCAGTCCAGGTTGGTCCTGGACTCACTCTGTAGCCCAGTCTGACCTTGGCTCACAACAGTCCTCCTGCCTTAGCCTCCTAAGTGATGGGATTATAGACATGCATCGCCATGCTTGGCCAATCTTTATGTGGTCTTGGGGAATTGAACCCAGAGCCTTGGGCACACTAGGCAAGTGCTCTAACTGCTGATCATCTCCCAAAGCCTTCAGTGATCTGGGAGGCTGAGGCAGGAGGATGGCTAGATGGCCCCTTGGATGAGGGCATTGCACTCTTCCTTCCCCTCATAGAACTCAGGGCGTCACCGGCATCTTCCCCATCGCACATGTGGGCCCAGCTGTCAGGGATGTCAGCTCTGCCTCCTTGGCATCACCGATTACACCTCGGTTCCAGATGTGCCATTGTAAAGTTGACATAAATCTGTGTTCTGTGCAAATGCTCAGGTTATCAGAATATCTTCTTTTTTAAAAAAAAAAAATGTGGTACTAGGGGTGGACCCCACGGCTTTTGCACTGAGCTACATCCCCAGCCCACTTGAGACAAGATCTCAGTACATCATTGAGTTTCACAGACTGGTCTCTTATGATCCTGTTGCTTCTGCGTCCCAAAAGTGCTGGCATTACTGGCCATGCCACTAGGCCCAGCAGGAAAAACAAAGCAAAACAGAACCTTTTTTGGTAGTATCTTTTTCCTCCTGTAATTATTCCTTTTGTGAGTCTGTGTTTGCAATGTGTAATAATTGCCTTGCACTCGGGGACTTGGCGCATGGACACAGAGCCCCTCAGTCATCTCTGCTTCCATCCTCTCCCTGCCCTCCTGCGTCCCCTCATCCCCAGGTCCTGTTCCCATTGCCACAAAGTCTGCCTCCTGGTTTCTAAATTGCTTATATGAAAGTTTCAAATTCAAGAAGAAGGTGGTAAAAAGAAGTTTTTAAAACAAACAAGAGAGCCCACCAACTTTAGGCTGTGAGACCTCGCAAGACTTCACAGTGACAGTGCGTACAGTGGCGGCTTCATGCCGGCTCCTACTTGCCTTGTGCCTTGGTTTCCTCATCTGTGAAATGGCAGTGGTAACATGCCCTAGTTCTCATGCATATTTCTTAGACCAACCAATAAAGACTAGCACAGCCTGTAGCTTCGAAGGCATTTTGGCAGTGAAAGCTCTAGTAGAAGCCAGGCAAGGTGATGCACGTCTGTAAATCCAGCACTCTGGAAGGCTGAGGCAGGAGGATCACAAGTTTGAGCCCACTATGGGCAGTTCAGTGACTTACAAGACCCTGTCTCAAAAGAAAAAAATATTTTGAAAAAAGTGCTTGCCTAGCAAGCAAAAGGCACTGAGTTTGATTCCCCAGCACTTCATAGACTGGGCATGGTGGTGCACACCTGTAATCTCAGCACTCAGTTGGCTGAGGCAGGAGGGTTGCTGTGTGTTTGAGGCCAGCCTGCATTGCATAGTGAGTTCAGAGTCAGCCTGGACTTATCTCAAAAAAAAAAAACAAAAAAAAACCAAATTTTAAAAAAAGTGGGCAGGTGCCACCTGGGAATGTAGCTCAGTGCAAAGATCTCAACTTCACTCCCGAGTCCTGGGGGAAATGCTACAGAACAGATGGGATCGTGCCAGACTGCAGTGTCCTGTGTTCATGGACTGAATGCAGAAGTTCTCCCGCTTCCCTGCTTTGTGTGTGCTCGCATGCTCATGGTGAGACATCTTTCTGCTGTTGGATGAGACAGCAGGGCTATGAGGATGACCTGCTTTTTACCTGGAAAAAGAAGACGGCACTTGTCTTACTCACTCATTGCTGAGACAGTTGGATCCACAGTTGAAAGGAGGAAAGATTATATGTTGCTCACAGTTTCAGAAAGCCTCAGTCCTGGGCTGACAGTGGCAGAAGCACATGGCAGAGGTGTAGCCAGAGGGAAAGCTGTTCACAGCAGCCAGGCAAGGGTGGAGGGGCGGAGCCGGCCTGCACCTGCGGTCCTCCCCGGGGCCTGCCCCTTCCTGGCCAAGCCCCAGGGTTCTTCCTCCCCAGGTTAAACCCCAGTAATCCTCCCCTTCCAGATTAATGCTGCAAGCCTGGTGCCTGTAATCTGCAATGTGTTATGCGTCCCTGCCCCACCACACACGCCTGTAACCCACCCTCCTGACCAGGCCCCACCTGCTAACAGCACTGGAATCCATAGGGAATCAACAACGTTCGAATACATGAGACTTGGGAGGACGTTCCAGATCCAAACCATAGCATTCTGCCTCTGGCCCCCAGAGGACTTATGTCCACCTCCTTGTGAAAAATGCTTTCAGTCCTTCTGTAAGAGTTGCCAAAACCTTCACAGTTCCAGAACTGCTAAAAAGTTCAAGTTCAAAATCTCCTCTAAAACTCAGCTCCTGTGAAAATCAAAGAAAAGCTAAACACTCCCAACATACAGCGGCACAGGGTAAAGCATTCCCATTCCAGAAGGGAGGAATCAGAGAGTAGAAATCCGTCAGACTAAAATAAGTTTAAACCCAGCAGGGCAAGGATTAAATCCTGTGTCTCCTTTAAATCCCATATTCCCCTGTCCAGCACCTGGGGTACACTGCTGCTGTGAAACATGAGCTCCAAGGGCATGGGTGCCCCCCAAGCGGCCCCACTGGCCTCCAGGGCTTCTCATCTGCCACGTGGGCTGGCTCTGCTCACAGCCTGTAGCCTTCCTCAGCGGACGGATGATCGTGTCCTGGTGTCCCCCAGTTTCTGGGGTCTCCACGGCACCTTAGACTTCTCCTCCCCACTCATGCCCACCTTCAAGGCACACTGCTGGCTGGACTGCCCCTTTGTGCTTTCTCACAGACTCTTCTCGTTTTCTTTCAGTGCCTGAAACAGTATGTTGAGCTTCTGATCAAAGAAGGACTCGAAACTGCCATTAGCTGCCCGGATGCTGCGTGTCCCAAGCAGGGCCACCTCCAGGAGAACGAGGTGAGCGCAGAGCTGCCAAGCCGTGTGCGTGGCAGCCGCATGTGGGGGTCCTTCTGTGGCCCCGGCCAGGCCCTTCTGGACGGAGTGGGTCCGCCTGTGCCCCCCTGGGGTGCTCCATCCCTCAGCTGGGACTCTGGACTTCGTTTCTTTTTCAGATCGAGTGCATGGTGGCAGCTGAAATGATGCAGAGATATAAGAAGCTACAGTTTGAAAGAGGTGAGTGGGCGGCCCATCACTGCTGCTGCTGGACACGATCCCCACGCCCACGCCGGCCAGGCAGGGCAGTGTAATTTGGCCCTGGGCTTTGGTGGTTTCCGCACATGGTCACCGGGCTCCGAGGAGGGAACGGTATGGGGGAAGGTGTGGCGGGGACACGTGCCCACCCCACGGAGGCCAGTCCCCCTAGAGAGGAGAGGGGCCGGGGACAAGCCCCCCTCCCATTGCGCCGCAGGCAGCCACCTCCAGCCAGCCCACGTCCCAGGGCGCCATGAGCCCTGAGCTCACCCAGGGGTCACACTGAGAGGCCTGGAAGCCCACTGACTGCTGAGAGAGATGAAAGCCACGAAACAACTATTTTCTTTATTATTATTTTTCTCTTGTTATTCTTACCGTTTTCCTTATCCTTTGTTTTTTACATTTTTGGTACAACATGTAAAACTCAGGGCTTTTATACTGAGCTGCGCCCTTGGTCCCTTCCTTCACCTCGCCCCTCTTTTTTGAGACATCATCTCTTTAACTTACTAAGGTGCCCAGGCTGCACTCAAGCTCCCACTCTCCTGCCTCAGCCTCCCAGGATGCTAGGATTACAGGCCTATTCCACCACTTCTGAGTAGAAAATGGGGTTTTAAAGAGGCCCTGGTCCCTGTTCAGGCTGATTTTCATGGGAGTTCTGGGCCTTGAGCCCATCCACACACGAGATGAGTAGAGTGAGTGGCGAGTAGGCATAGCCGCTTCCGTGGGGGTCCCTGACGTATGCTCTCCCTCTCCCAGCACTGTGACACATTCCCACAAAAACACCACGAATGTGGAAATGGAAGGCAGAGGAGAGGAAGCGTCTCTTCATGCTCGTGGGTCCTAATTTTATTTTTAAAAAATTTTTTAAAAGAAAGGCTATAGTACAAACCTTTAATCTCAGCAGCACTCTGGAAGGCTGAGGCAGGAGTATCACAAGTTCAAGCCTTGCCTGGTTAACTTAGCAAGACCCCATCTCAGAATCAAAAACAAAAATGGGCTGAGGATGGAGCTCAGCAAGAATGGCCTGGATTCCAATCTGCATTGCGCAGTAGAAAGGAGTCAGGAGAGAGAGGCAGAGATAACTATTTCCTGTCTGGGCCACTTTCAAGAGCAACAACAGTAATATTAGCTAGCCATTCTGCAGCCAACTTAATGAAAACAAACCACAGGATGTTGATGGCCTTGAAGTTTGTTTGAAAGGAGCTCCTTCCTTAAATGACATAAATCATGAGCTTTAGAGCAGTTTGTAGCTTAAATAATAATGTCACACAGGGGAAAGCTTGTGTGGGGAGCCACGAAATTGACTTGTCTCTGCTGCTAAGCCTGCCAGTCCTCCTGGAAATATTCTAGAGAGAATCTTGACAAAAACAGGAGTTATTTGGGTTTTATGAATATGAACTTTCTGTGACATTGAATTTCATTTAAAATGCAGCTGGGTAAAATTTTCCTATGTAATAAGTTTAACTTTTTTTGTTCAATACTCTGGCTTAGCCTAAAAGGTTTTGTTTTCCCCTCTTTCACATAAAAATGAAGCCGGCTTGATTTAGGTTAGAAAAATAACGTTCAAATGGATCACTTGAAAACGTTTTACTAACATTACACTACTTTTCATAAAGAAAGGATTCAGGCTTACTTCGACAAGAGTCCGGTCCAGACAGAACGGGGAGACACTGGGGTCAAAATGGAGCTGTGAACCGTCACCAATTCTCTCAGCGGGCTGCAAAATGTGACCAGAGAGCACATTTTTTTCTTTGTTTTTTCTTTTTGGTGGTACTAGAGAACCAGCCCGGGGCCTTTGAACTAAGATACATCTCCCGCCTGTTTTTATTTTTGATATTAAGACTGAGTCTTGTTAAATTGCTAAATTCCTGAGGTTGGGCTAGAACTTGAAACCTTCCTGCCTCAGCCTCCCAAGGGTGCTGAGATGACAGGCCTGTGCCACCAGGCCCAGTTTCTGGAGTTCCCTACGGTCACTTTTTTTTTTTTTTTTTTTGCAGCCTCCTGTCAGCCCCACTGATGTGGTCCTTTGGTGCGATTGAGTCATTCATCTTTTTTTGGTTCAAGCATGGTAGTTCTCTTGGGTCAGCTCGGCAATTAGCCAGTGTTGGCAGTAAGCAGGGCCCAGGCTGCCGTCATTAAGTTTTTCTGGAATCTTTGTTTACAGGTTACGGTGTTTGCTGTGAACTCTCCCAACACGTCTGTGTCAGTGCCACAAATACCCAGAACCCAGTCTACACAGACTTGAGTAGCGGTCTCTGCCCCTGCAGTCCTTGGGTAACCTGTTAGGTTGTAGCCGACACAGTTCGGTTCTTAGAGCCCCGAGACCAGCCTCTCCATCTGTGGGGCACACGGGCGTCCTTGGAGGGCACGCAGGTGTGTGCAGTGTGTAGTCGAGGTGTCTTATCATAAAGCGGCCCCTGTCGTCTGCCGACGTGCCCAGGCACATCCGGGCCCCTCCAGCCCAGCCTGTGACATGTCCCTTGAGTGAAGCTCCTGTCAGTGCTGCCAGGGAGCTGATCCCAGCCAGCCTCAGCATTTGCAAAGACCTTTCTTTGCCTTTTAAGTTCCTTTAACTGCATTTCCTTTTCCTGAGATTACTTCGCATGTACAGCCTTTTGGAAGCTCTCCGGAGCCAGCGCCCCTGGAGTCCTGTGAATGGCCCCTGTGGCTTTTCCACAGAATGTCAGCACCATGGTCCCTCCTGCTTCCCTCCCGGGGAATCCAGACTGTGCTAGGCATGCGGAGAAGAGCCAGCAGAGCCATTTAAATAAATGGTGCAAGCCTGTCACCTCAGCACTCAGAAAGGCTGAGGCAGGAGGATCATAAGTTCTGTCCCAGTCCGGGCAACTTAGTAACTTCATGAGACCCTGTCTCAAAATCAAATTAAAAAAATAATAAAACACCAAGAGAACACAGGCCTAACTCCTGGAAGCTGTGTCCTCAGTGGCAGACAAAACAAGGAGGTCTGTACTCAGAGGACCTGGCTGAGCAGCTGGATATGACTTTGCAGGGGGAAGGGCCCTGAGACCTGTGTGCGGGACCTGGACGGGAAGCAGGGCACCTTAGGAGCCAGGGCACAGCCGGCACAGGCTCAGCGTTCCTGGTACTCCTGGGAGGGGCTGGAGCAGGAGGAGAATCAGACAGGTCTTGTTGCAAGGGGCCTGTCATGAGTGCCTGTGCCACTGAGCACCCTGGACAGTGGCCTGTGGGTGCCCTTGCCCAGCAGGGTCTGATTGGCTTCTTTTGTCTCTGCGCTAGAGGTGCTCTTCGACCCGTGTCGGACATGGTGCCCGGCATCCACCTGCCAGGCGGTGTGCCAGCTCCAAGACCTGGGCCTGCAGACCCCCCAGCTGGTGCGGTGCAAGGCGTGTGCCATGGAGTTCTGCTCTGCCTGCAAAGCTCGCTGGCACCCCGGCCAAGGCTGCTCAGAGACCACGCCCATCACTTTCCTCCCTGGAGACTCCAGGTACCCTGGGTGCACAGCCATGGGCGCAGGCGGGGCCTGGGAAGGCAAGGTGGGCTTCCGTCCTTGAGGTGCTTCGGGAACCACGTGACTGCAGGTGGTCACCCCAAAACACACTCCACGTCTGTAGGCCTCATTCAGAATCATAGTTATTGGTTTGATGCTTTGATATATTTCATTTTAGGTAATTAAAAGGTCACAACTTTCCTATCAGTCCCTCTAGGAGTGTGTTCCCCAAGCTTTTGATGCCAGGGGCTGGTTTAGCTGAAGACCACTCACCCAAGGGTGAGAAAGGTTGTGCTTGCTCTGCAGAAGTTGTTAGAGGATAGCTTTGCAGTGGCGCTAGCAGTGATGGGGGCAGCGGAGCTCAGCCTCCTGTCAGTCAAGCAGCAGCATTAGAACCTGATAGGAATATGCTGAGGGAGGCGGGGCCTTGCCCACTGATCACCTCCTGTAGGCCACTCCTGTGTCCTAGAGGCCGGGCCTCCGCCGCCCTCCATGTTCGTGTTGGAGGATGTTCCGTTCATCGGGTCCTGGATGCACTGTGTTTTGGTTCACTGGCCGCACAGCTGACTCCTTCTACTGGGCTGAGCACTGCAGGCCAAGCCAGGGTCCAAGTATCCGTAAGCTCTGACCTGACATTGAACTAGCAGGACTCACTAACTCAAGCCAGACCTGGTGGTACATGTCTGTTATCTCAGAGGTCTAGGAGGCTGAGCCAGGAGGATAACAAGTTTGAGCCCAACCAGGCGACTTAGCAAGATGTTGTCTCAAGATTTAATAAGAATAGTGATAATAATAATAATAATGTTAGTAAGGGCTGAGGATGTAGCTCAGTGCAAAGATCCTGGGTTCAATTCCCTATTACTACCGAAAAGAAAAAAGAAAGAGAAAGAAAAAAGATCCCTTATGCCAGGTGTAGATAGAACTTTGCCAGAAGCAACACATGTCTTTGGTAGGGTTAAACATCCTTTGAAGAGCCGGCTGCCCAGGTGGGGAAGAGGGAAGCAGGAAACAGGTCAGTTTGAAAACTGAGTTCAATCTTTAGTGTCACAAAAATGAAAACAAGAAGAAGAAGAAAAGATCCCAGGCCCTGCAGTGGAGCGGCAGCAGGGCGCGGGTGGCCGGTCGGGGCGGGGCTCCCCGGTTCAGGGCTCTGGCCGCTTCTCCTGCAGCTCTTCAGCTTTCAAGATGGATGAGGACGACGCGCCCATCAAGCGGTGCCCCAAGTGCAAAGTGTACATCGAGCGCGACGAGGGCTGCGCGCAAATGATGTGCAAGAGCTGTAAGCACGCCTTCTGCTGGTACTGCCTGGAGTCCCTGGACGTGAGTACCGGCCGCGCGGGGCAGGGCAGCTCGGAGACCTAGGGGCTCGCCTGGGGGTGCGAGGCCCTGGCTGCAGTCCCCAGCTACGCATTAAAAATTAGCCAGGTGTGGTGGTGCGTGCCCATAATCCCAGCACTTGGGATGCTGAGGCAGAAGAGTCCACTCACAGATTGGGCAACTATATTGTATCCCTGGCTTGATCTCTAATAACACACACACACACACACACACACACACACAGTGTTTTGAAGCACTCATGATAGGAGATGTCACGGAAAGCGGTCTGGAAAAACGCATCCAAAGGGCAGTGGAGCTGTTCCCAGAGTATTGTGCCAACATAGGCATGAAGGGAAGGGGAGCTTAGTGGACAGAAGGTCTGGAAATGGCTCCGTCAGAGACCCGTGTGTGCCTGCCCAGGCTGTGGTCCCTCTATCCTGCCTGACTTTTCACAGACAAGGGTATGGCACAGAATGTCTCGGCAGGTGGCAGCTCCTGGACTCCCAGCATCCAGAGAGAGGGCACCCTTGAAGCCAGGACTTTCTGAGCTTCACTGGTGGATTCAGACCCCAGCACGTGGGGCCTTTCCCATTGGCCTCCTTGGGTGGGGAGATGCTGGCTTAGCCACCTGCTTGGCTCTTTTTAAAATTTTTCTGGTAATGGAGATCAAGCCTGGGGCCTTTGTGCTGTAATATATTACCAGCCCATTTTTGTTTTTGATTTTGAGACAGGATCTTGCTAAGTGGATAAGTTCAGCAGGTTGAGTATGAACTTGAAGTCCTCCTGTCTCAGCCTCCCAGAATGATGGAATGACTGTCCTGTATGCCACCAGGCCCATCTCAGACCGGCTTGGTCTGAGTGAGCTGAGACAAAGGTTCCTGTCCACATGGCCCTGATTCTAGAAGAGGACTTCCCAGCTTGCTGTCCCATTGAGGCCCTGTGTTTATTTATTCCACACTCAGAAGGAGGCTGCTTGTTTATGGGTACTTCCCCAGTGGTTTCCTGGGTTGGCAAGGAGACAAAAGGTTCCTCTGTCTGAGGAGGAGGCTGGGATTTGTGGACACGAGCCCGTTCCACTCCGATGAAGCCTCGATTTGAGTGCAGTCACTTCCCTGGAGAGCTCGCTTAGGTAGATGGTGCACTGGGGCTCGGCTCCAGGCAGCCAAGGCCCGGGGAGCATCATCCTGGGAGGTGGGTGGAGATGCCGTGGCCTTGGTTCAGGGGCCCCTGGAGCATATACGCGGTGACTGCTCACCACAGTCAGAGTGTCAGCGTCACCAGGAGCCTGAGTCCTGATGCCAGAAGGAAACTGCCTCCAGCTGCTTGGTCCTCAGTGCTTTGGGGCTGTAGATGGCACAGCTCAGTCAAGACACAGCCCTGGACAAACAGGAAGGGTTGTGTGAAGGAGACGGAGAGCCAGAGTTAGGCTTTCGAGCAAGAAGGCCGGCGGTGCTGTGAGTCATCTGTGCTACGTGGATACTGCCCAATTATTTATTGGTGCTGAGCCTCCAACCCACGGCCTTTGCACTGAACCCATGCCTAGGCCGTTTCTTCTAAGCCTTGGTTTTGAGACAGGATCTCACTAAGGTGTCCAGGTTGGGTTCCTACTTGTGATCCTCCTGCTTCAGCCTCCCGGAGTGCTGAGAAGACAGGCCTGTGCCCACTAGGGCGGTTTTTTTTTGTGCACATGCAGGTCATTCTTGGAGTTCAGGGCAGCCGGGGTGATGATGATACTTATGGGTGTTTTGCTGCAGGGTCACTTTGGAGTGTGACTGTCTCAAAAGTGCCCTCCTTGTCCCTTCCCAGGGCGTCCATGTTTCTTCCTTAATCATGTGAATCTGCATCAGCCTCAGCCCAAGGAGGGAGAGTCTTTAATGAATGCTCCTCCCTCTGATATTGTGGGGGGTAGCCATGGCACCCAGGATCGCCTCAGGCCCTGGGTTAGAATGGATGGTTAGAATGGTTAGCTATCAGAAGGCACGCAGACATGTGTAACGTCACTGTCTCATTGTTTCCTGGGGGACTGTTTCAGGTCTGAGCCATAACAAATGATTGTTATGGTGTGTTTATACAACGTAGCAGGTTGCAAAGGTCACTGCACGTATAGAAATATAGAAAATATAGTTTAAAAATTTGTTTGCTAGACATTAGTTTGTAGCATTTGAAGTGAAAGTCACTCCCTGGGGAAAGCCACGCAAGCCCTAACTCCCAGAACCACCACACTGGGGGAAGTTAAACTTGTGGGACAAGCTGTCCATTCAGTCTTTGTTTCTTAAGTGTAGCTGGCAGAGCTTGGTATTTTGGACTCTCCTGTACCCTGTCCCTTAGGCCCACTCATGTTTAACTTCTTGCCAAATGTGAGGGATTAGGAGTAAAAGATGGTTCCTTGGGTCAATTCTTGGATAATGGGAAGAACTGTAGGGATCTGAGTTAGAAGGGAGAATTTTCGGGGTGAGAAGTTGGCTCTGGTGGTGGACCAGAAGTGAAACTTGTAGTCTGATCTCAGTAATGACCTTGTTGGGACATCGCACACAGCCAGGATGGGAGCATCCTGGGAGCAGGGATGTGGCCCAGTGGCTCAGTGGCAGCCATGTGTTGGCACAAGATTTGGTCTTCCCTGAAAGCCCGGGAGGTGGTCACTATACCCAGGGCTGTGCATTGGCCTGGGTACTGAAACCTGGCCCCAAATTTCCTCAGGTGCAGGGGGTCTGGCTTTGTCCTCTGGGCTGCCTTGCGGAGGTGACAGCTGGCCTGGGGTGGCAGCAAGCAGATGCACACTGCACACTTCCCCACCCACCCCCCCACCCCCACTCCCTGCAGCTGCCATCTCTGTTCTTTCTCCTGCCTCTGCTTTCTGTCCCCATTGGAGAAGAAGCAGCTTGGGCCAGAATCACCAGGGAGCTGACAGAGTGTCCCTCCCGCCTCACTACTGCCTCTCTCTAAACTTCACAGGATGACTTCCTTCTGATCCACTATGACAAGGGTCCCTGCCGCAACAAGCTGGGCCACTCCCGGGCTTCCGTGATCTGGCATCGGACACAGGTAGGAGGAGAGAGAGTGCAGCTGAGTGTGTGTGTGCACGCGTGTGCGTGCATGTGCAATGTGCACATGTGTGTGCATGTCTGTGGTTTCTGGAAGCTTATGACTTGGTTGAAAATCTGCTCGGATTTGGTAAGTTTCTCCAGAAAAACAGAATTAATAGAAATAACTATGTAAAATTATGTAAGGGGATTTATTAGGCAGGCTTACAGAAACAGAGATGGAGAGTTCAAAGTGGCTGTCCGGATATGGGTCCAGAGGGCACAGTCGCTGCTTAGAGAAGAGGATGGAAGCCACAGGGCAAGGGACCGAGGGTGCAGCATCCGCATCCACAGCGGAAGCCATAGGACAAGGGGATCAAGGGTGTGACACCAGTGCTCTAGGAGGCTGAGGCAGGAGGATCACAAGTTCAGGCCCAGCTCGGGCAATTTAGCCACTTAGCAAGACACTGTCTCAAAATCTGGGATCTGAGGATCAGCTGGGGTTGTAGCTCAGTGTGAAGGCCCTGAGTTTTGTCACCAGTACCGAATAAATAAATAAATAAGCAGATAAACACTGTCTTTTTAAATGTACGTGTGCATGCATGTGTGAGCATGGTTGTGTGGGGGGGGGGTAGATTTTCAGGAGAAGTAAAAGCCGGTGTGGCCTCCCTCCCACGCATCGGGGATGCGTTAGCATAGTGGCCGATTTAGCCCTGATTAAGTCCCACCCTCAGAGAACTTTCTCCTCATTTGTATAGTTTGCTGCTGAGAAAACAGACCCAAGGGGAAGCCTAGAGAATGAGGACCACTGCCCAGGGCAGTTATGCACTTCCCATTATGGCCCATAGGTGGCGATGTAGCTCTGTGTTCAGATTTCTGTTCTGCTGTATTTCCTGCCTTACGTGCCCCACTGCCATCCCCTGGGGGGATGATATGGCCCTGGGCATGGAGGACCCAAAGCAAACTCCTCTGTCCCTTGAACAGAGCCCTCCCAGGTTTGGAACACAACCTGTGTGCCCTTGAAGCTCACGCCTTGGTGCATCTGCACATACCTAGGGATAAACAAGTTTTTAAAATGAAACAGAAACCCCGGTACACACCAGTCAGTGTTGGGTTTTAGACTCCAGTACTAAGAGCCATCGGGGTGTTCCCTGGTACGCCACCCTGGGGCTTTCCTGTTTCCTCACCTTGAGTGCCTGGCCCCAGTCTTTCCTGCGTATCATCTGTCACCGTGGCTGTACAATCTCCGCCCTCTCTGGGAACCTCCTTTCCTGTGTCACTCGGAGTACCCTTTATACCTGGCGCCCGAGGGCGGTTCCTGTACGAAGTGCTGTCATCAGAGGATTAATCTTGGTCTCTGTCCGCCACACGGGCCAGGATCTCAGGTGCCTGTGTGCGTGCAGCGCGTTCTGTACTGTGGTGCACGGTGGTGTGGGTCAGGGTGGCTGCGGGGGCAGGAGCCCATCGGTGAGCTGAGTGCATCAAGGGATGGATGGAGGAGAGGGACGGGCAGTGGGGGGAGGAGAGTGCAAAGGCGAGGAGGGTGGCACGGGAAGGAATATGGTGGAATGGTAGGAGGGTGTTGGGTCCTGTTTGGGGATGAGTGGAGGCACGGGTGGAGTGGTGGGTGGCTGGAAACATGGGCACCCGTGGGTGGGTGGCAGGTGTGCCAGCGATTGGTTAGCTGGATACTCCCAGCCATTGGGGAGGCCACTGCATGGATCGTGAGTAGGGTTGGATGGGTGGCTGATTAAGTAGGTGGGTAGATAAACTGATGAGTGGTTCAGTGGAGGGTACAGGTGTGGCGGATGAAAGGCTGCACGGGCAGGCGGATGGGTGGGCACGTAGCGGTGGCTGTGTGGCTCCCTGTTTGGCTGGGCGACGTGCAGGTCGCCCTCCTTATCCCTTCTCTTTGTCGTCCCTCTTGCAGGTCGTGGGCATCTTCGCTGGATTCGGGCTCCTGCTCCTGGTGGCATCACCCTTCCTGCTCCTGGCCACTCCCTTTGTCCTCTGCTGCAAGTGCAAGTGCAGTAAAGGCGACGACGACCCATTGCCCACCTAGAGGAAGGCTCCGTGCTGGACCAGGACCCCTGCCTCTGGACAGTGTGGCTCCCCCGACCCCCGCCTCTGTCCCCTCCCCACTAAACGTATTTCCTGCCTTACGTGCCCCACTGAGCTTCACAGTGTCGGGCTGGGCGCTGTGACTTCAGGGACCCACGTGAGATTATCAGCCGTTGCCCTGGGGGAGGTGACCTAGGCCGGGAAGGCGAGGCAGACGTGGGTGGGCACATCCGCTGGGGTGGTCAGCAACCCTTGGCAAGCTCTCCTGGTGGCGTGGACCAGGGGAGCCTGGAGGCGGCTCCAGAGGCCTTCTCACCCACAGCATATCCACCTGGGATCCAAGATGGCTCCCCATTGTCAGGAGAAGGAACTTCTTAAGGGTGGCACCTCTCTCCAGGCAGAGTCCCATTGTTCAGACTTGAGAAAAGCAGTCTCTTTATGACAACTGGATTTGCTTTAATTTTCCTACTAATGGCTTTTAGTGAAAATCCTTTTTAGAAGGCTTTTTATTTTCCAGCCAAGTAGTGAAAACCGACCAGGTGCATATAAACCATCTTATGCCTTTCTTGGAGAAGTGATCATTCACAGAGGTTCTCAGTAAAAGACTTTTCTGGCTGGGCCAGTTTCCAGGGGATTTAGGAAGCCTTATGCACTCTCTTTTTCTCAAAATTTGCTGTCATGACTCTGGATGCTGCGACCTGCGTGCTGTTATCAACACGTTCCTACTATACACCATTGCGTTTCTTTGACGGTGTGGACATGTTTGAAGGGGTGTCCGCACTCAGTTGACCTTTGGTTTTGTATTTGGGGATTTAGCCAGCCCAGGGGTGGGGGAGGTCCTCCCTTCCCACCCAGGTAGCAGAAAAACTTTTTCAGTGTCTTCAAACCGAACATTTGACTTGGAAGCGGTGCAGCTGGGTGTCGCTCTACATAACCTCTTGCCTCAGTTTTTGCGTAAACTGTCCTCGGAGGCAGGGCCTCCTGCCAGAGGCGGGGATGGACGCTCTCGGGTCTTGCATAGGAGCTTTACTGGATTTTCACATTTTTGAAATGCTTTACTTAATTTCGGAAAAATCGTGCACCTCCTACAGTTCCAAGCTCTGCTGTTAAGCAGTTTGCCCTTCCTGGAGAGAAGGGGGAAAATGCATTTTACTGAGTTATTTTGATGTGGAAATTTTACCACTTGATCTTCTCCAGGACTGTGTATGGCAGTTTCCATGACAACAAATGTCTGTGGATCAATGAGGAGACATTGCTCCATCCATTGATTTTAAAGAGCAAGAAAGTGTTTTCTCAGAAGAAAATCGACGTTCAAAGCCAAGTGTGGTGTGCGCCTCAGGAGCAGAAGCAAAGCTTGTTTATTTTTATTATAGAGCAATTCCTTAAGACATTAAGCATTCTACACATTTATTATTATTATTATTTTTGAGACAGGTTTTCACTCTATAGTCCTGGCTGGTCCCGAGCTTACTGTGTATCCCAGGATAGCCTCAAACTCTCAGTAATCTTCCTGTCTCAGCCTCCTGAGTGCTGGGATTACAGGTGTGCACCACTACACCTGGCTAATTTTTATGTGGTGCTAGGAGATTGAACCCAGGTCTTTGGGCACACTAGGCAAGCACTCTAACCACTGAGCTATACCCCTGTCCCCTAAAAATGTTGCTTCGTGTGTGTTTGAGTGCACATTGGTGTATCAGTCTCAGGCCCTTACAGAGCTTTCATCTGTAGAATATTTTCTTCGTTTCTCGACAGTGAATCGGGAAGAAGGGCCATACATCCGCCCACCTTTCCTTCCATGGCTGATTTATTTTATGAAGGTAAAGCTGGTTAGGAGATCATTCTGTTTGCAGCTTAAAAGTTTAGTAATGCAGCAAGAACATGCTTGGAACTATCTTTTTGTGTGAGGCCTGGACTTGAGCGTGTAGCTGGAGAAGTCGGAAGGGTGGGGTGCCCTTTCTGAAGAGGGATCTCAAATGCACAATCCCCACACTTGTGGGTAGCCAGAGCAGAAGGCCTCAGCCTGCAGCCTGGAGTTGCGGCTCTCTGGCCACTGCTCTTAAAACACCTGTCAGAGGGCCTGTTTCTGGTGGCTCATGGTGCAGGTCTTAGGGCACTCCAGTTCCTCCTGCCCGTGTCCTGTGTCCATGCAGTTGTGCCCTGTCCTGGGCTAGGAGGCAGAGCTTTGGAAGGCTATGGCCCCAGATGTAGAACTCAGGCCCCAGAGTCCGGAGGAAGGGTGCCCTGCTGTTCTGGGGAGCCTGTGGCTCCATTGTGCACACCAGTCACTCTATCCGCCCTTGTGCCTTCTGCTCTGTGTTTCGCAAACATGATTTGACCCAGGGAGGGATTGCCAGGACCCATCAAAAAAGGGAATTAGGACAAACGTAAGAGTTTGTATCAAGCACGCCTGTTTGCCCAGTCATAAAATTAAAACTGTCCCTTCCCTATGAAACTACCAGCAAGGTCATGTTGATACATGCCCTTCCATTTCCTTCTCTATTAGCCTCCTTTTGTTTTAGGAAAAAATACCAGCCTGGCATGATGGCACAGGCCTGTCATCCCAGCACCCTGGGAGGCTGAGGCAGAAGGATTGCAAGTTTGAGCCCAGCCTGGGTAACCTAGTGGCTTAGCAAGTGTCTCACAATCAAAACCGGAAGATGGTCTGAGAATGTAGCTCAGAGCGAAGTCCTCAGGGTTGGTGCCCAGTATCACTGAAAAAACAAGCCATATTCCCTTGTTGCAGGAAGGCAGCCTCACCCATGCATCATGCAAGGTGGAGACAGAGCTGGGAGGGGAGCCATGGCCTCTGGGGTCGTAGGCAGACTTGCTCCTGTTACCCAGCGTGGCTTGCCCTGTCCTAGAGACTTACCTTGGGACTTAGACCCCAAAGCATTCCATGTTCATGCATGTAGA
Source organism: Ctenodactylus gundi (assembly GCA_004027205.1). Classification (NCBI taxonomy): domain Eukaryota; kingdom Metazoa; phylum Chordata; class Mammalia; order Rodentia; family Ctenodactylidae; genus Ctenodactylus; species Ctenodactylus gundi. The sequence continues at coordinate 224,748 of PVKB01001997.1, read as the reverse complement.
GGCCTCTGGGTCCTGGGTGGGAGAAGGGCTTAGGGACCAGTCATGATTACTGCAGGGCTGACTGGCTGGAGAGCCAGGAAGGACATAGGTGACCCCTCTGGGTTGGCCTGTCTGAGGCCCTTTGTCCCCGGCCAAGTGATCAGATCTTACTACGCGGGCTTGGTGTCTGCCGGGCGCGTCCACGTGTGCTGTGGCCGGCCACCTGGGCTTTGCGTCTCCACACAGGCTGATACCATCAGCACACAGGGCTGATGCTCGTGGGACAGAGATGGACTTTGCACACAGCGGAAGCCACTGGTCTGTTGCGTGACTGCCCACCACAGCCCTTCCTCAGCACCTGAGGGGCTCAGACAGAGGCGCCGGCAGCTGCCACCTCTGGCATCATTTTCGAAGAGAACAAAGTTTCTCTACAGTCTGTTGTTCCCTAAAGTACATTTGAGATCGAGCAGGTTTCTCACGAGAACACAGGGGCCACGGGGTAGATGAATAAGGGACGTCAGGGGAGATTTCTTTTGTTTATTTTTTTCTCACTTCTGTGACCGAAAGGAAAAATAAACCCTGTACCAGCTTAGAAGAGAAACATTTTCTCTCGGTCATCTTCAAAAGTTAAAAGATTTGAAAGAAACAGTGTTCTTTTTTTTTTTTTTTTTTTTTTGTATGTTTCTCCGTTTCCCACCTGAGAGAGTATATAGGGAAGTCAGTCACACGACCTCCAGGAAACCTGCGTGTTCAACGCTTCATGAAATTCTCTTTTAAAAATACCAGAGCTTGTTCACTTCTGATAATAAGGTCAGCCTTTGGGAAAATAAATAAAATACAGAGGTCTGAGTGGTTGTTGCGAGCTCCCCCCGCCCCAGGGAGCACAGACCACCCGCAGAGAGCATGCGTGAGGTCGTTCCAGCTCCACGGCCTCCATCCCCCCTCCGGCTTGTGTCGTCCTGGCTTCCACGATTCCGGGAGCCTTCAGTGAGGGGCAGCGTGCCACCTGCCTGACCTTGGGTCCTTGGCTCACTTGACCAATGGGCGTATTTTAATCTTGTATAAATACATGCACGAATGAGTCTCGCACGTGTCTACACCATGTATTTGACAAGTAGTGGTCAAACAGAACCAACTTGGGTCGGGTCTTGGAAGTGTCATTGCATTCTGTGCCACGGACACTGTGACGTCTACACGAGCGGTCTGAATGCCTTTCACACGTTGTGTTTTGTACCCTGGAACCACACGGGGCAGTTTTCATTTGTAACCTCAATATGTTTTCCGAGTATTGTGACTTAGGAAGCCCGTCCCCCTTTCGAAGGGATTTCTTTTTAAAGATATTTTGGCTGGAATACAGGTGACTTTTGTAAACTTTTCTTGGCTCTTCTTTTGTAGCCTCGTGTTTTGGAAGTGCGATCTGTGGGGGTTGGAGCTGGGGGAGATGGGTGGGGCCTGAAGGGAGGGGAGAGAAGGAAGGGAAGGGGAAAAGGGTGGAGCCTGGAGATGAAGGGGCGGGGCCTCGGGGAGAGGGTGGGGCCAGGAGGCGGTGGGTCCTACTGTGCCCTGCGTGAGCCAACAGATGATAGGCTCTCAAATTTGTAGTAGAAGATTCATCTAAATATGTCCACAAGACCTGGTCCCCAGGTGTGACTGAAAGTGAAAAATAATCAAAAGAATAAAATGCAATGGGAAACACGTCCATATTAATTTTAACAGAAACACTGAAAAATATAACAAGTTTATAGTGATAGGTTGAAGGGAAAAGAAGGGAGAAGGACACTAAATAACTGACAAGGGGACCTGGAGAGTGGAGCCCTCTGGCACGAGTGGGCAGTGGTGGGCCAGAAACCTGGCACCAGCTTCCTGTCTCCAAAACGTCACTGCGCCCTGCAGCTGCATGCCCCGCTGGCTGGGGCGGTCGGTCCCCCGAGGGTCATGAGGACGTGAGGCCCACAGTGTGCTGCCAGGCTACCGAGCTCAGGGCTGCCACGGGCAAGTTGGAGCTGCGAGAAAAAAAGGCACCATGCGTCCCCTGAGAGCCTCACCCCAAGGCTGCTGCTTCCCAGGCTCCCGACTGCAGGACAGGATGCTGGCCTTCGTTTGCTGCCGCTATACACCTGGGCTCTCTGTGGCTTCCCCTCCAGGGTGGCTTTCTTGGAGAGCCCCATCTGCCAGGGGCAGAGAGAGGGCAGTAAGGTTTCCTGCCCTCAGTCAGGTGTGGCTCTGTCACTCTGAGCTCAGGCCCTGGGTGTCTGTCTTGCGTCAGCTGGGACTGTTCCGTTACCACCCAGTGTGTTCTGACTGCAGATCCAGCCCTGTCTGCTGTTGCAATGTTCTCTTGGGCGTGTGCCCTGTCCACCTGAGCCTGTTTCCTCGTCTCGTAGCACACACCTGCCCCAGCGGGGCTCCCGAGGACTCAATTTCACATCGTTGTCACTTCCTGACGTCTGAGGAAAATCCAGAGCGGAGCACCCCAAATTCCTGCCCTGACTTGAGACTCGCAGCCACACTCTGATGCCTCCACCAAACGTGTCCCTCCCTCTCTCTGGATGAGCTACCAGAGGCCGAGGAGGGGCAGCGATTGCCCGGGTTTGTACAGGACCAGCCAGCTCCTCCTGCAAGTTGGAAGCAAAATCTCACCAGCTTTCTCTCTGCATCCCAGCACCCCCGACCCCACCGGGTCTCATCCTCTGAGGTCTTGACGTGTGCAGGACCCACGGGAAGAGGGCCAGGGGCGCCTGCAGGTAGAGTGCCAGGGCCTCAGAATGCAGGTGCCAGAGGCTCCTGCTGGTCCTACGAACACCCAGCCAAATCCTACTTGCCCGAAAACGTGAGCGATGGGCTCACATCAGTCTGGGTGTCTCTTCAATGTGGTTCACAGGGAAGGTGTCCAGGTTGCACGCAACCCTGTGCATTTGTGCTGTTTTGTCTGGGTGGCACCAGAGGGCAGCAGTTTAAGCACAGAGGCTGCTCTGTGGCTGTGGCAGGGCGGGAGGAGGAAGGGCTGGCTGGAAGGCTGCAGCGTGAGAGGACACGTACGGGGAGAAACAGCTGTGTGGGGGGACGTGGAGTGGGCAGCTTAACACCACGGAGCTCAGATGTCCCTGAGTTGTATTGCAGGGAGGGAGTGTTCACTCTACGAATTGTTAAAAATCAACCATAGTAACGTGGTAAGGTGGCACCTGGCTGCAGCTTCACCTAATTGGGAGGCAGAGACAGGAGGGTCTGGTGAGACCAGGAGTTTAAGGCTGGTCCAGGAAACAGTAAGACTTTGTCTCAATAACAAAATATGTCACCAGAATGCCAGGGGGGATTTAAGTAGATTGCAGACAATAGCGAGAAAAACTGGTAATTAGAAATATGTGACGTAGCCATGTCAAACAGAGTCATAATAAAAGCCTCTCATTCAAATAGGTTCATAGAAAAGACTCTGGTCTGGCTGCTGTGGGGCTCAAGAGCCGCACACCAACGCTGCGCTTGGGGGACCCCACCTCACCCCTCAGCCTAACCCTCACCATCACCCTCCAAATCGCCAAAGCTCTGACCGCTAACCCTAACCCAGCCCTAATTTCTGATTGCGACAAGCAACTTAAACCCTAAAACCTAGAACCAGAATCCTGCCCCTGATCCTGCCCTTGGGACCCCAAGCCCAGCAGCCCGCTGTGGCCACCCACACATCCACGTAAACCTTGGGGACCCCCCTCCCCCGCCAGAGGGGTAGACATGCCTCCAAGGCCATGTTTCCCAGTGTTTTTTTTACTAAAACTAGTAAAGACCTATTGGTTTTCCTCTTCTTTGTGACATCGGCCATGCCAAGAGATCATTCCTCAGGAAGGCGTGCAGGAGAACTCTAATGTGTCATCAGGTCTGAAAGTGTCTGTCTGTGTGTCATGCCACTGCCAACGTGCACCTGCAGCCCGGGCTGGCACACATCCTGCTTCGTGGCCAGCCGCACGGAGCTGCTTGGTAGTGTGTTCGAGACGACCCCGGGTGGAAGAAAAGATATCACTGGGCAGGTGCACTGTCTGGCCCGCTCTCTGAGGTGCCTGTCTGGTCTGTGTTTGAGAATTAGTGGTTTTCACTTTGGCAATAGAGGTGTGGTCCTCTCTGGGACGAGATTCCATGGGCGATGTTTTATCACTCCATGTTCTTTGAATCTTCCAAGAATAGAGCTCAAGTTCAGCTGCCTCGGGACAGCATTTGAGTAAACACACATGTAACCTTGCATCTCCCTGAGCGCGCCAAGCATAATGGTGTCTCCAGGTGCATCCGTTTTCCTATAAGTCATTCAAATTTAGTTTTATTTATTTATTTTTTTGAGACAGTGTCTCACTCTGTAGTCCAGGCTGGTCCTGAATTCACTCTGTGACTCTGGCTGGTCTTGAACTCACAGCAATCCTCCTACCCCAGCCTCCTGAGTGCTGGGATTACAGGCTTATGGGGGTGCAGGGAAGTCAAACGCAGGGCATTCTCCGTGCGCTGCGCCCCAGCCCGGCCTGGCCCACCACGCGTGCTCCACTCACCTCTCTGCGGGTGGGCATCTGGCTGCCCCCGAGGCTCACCTATTATGACTTTCAAATTTTCAAAGCCTGTCAGGTGGAGCCTGTGGTCCCTGATCTTCAAGGTGTCCCCCCAGAATGCACTTTTTTCAGGAGTATTTGCTTGTATTTTGCAAAAGAGAAACTGACTTTGTTACGAGTTTCCTTTTTTCCCTGTCTGCAACTCCTCAGCTGATAACCCTCAGTTCAGGGCCAAGGGCAAGGCTGAGTGTTACCAACGTGCTGCTGGCTGCTTTGACATTCCTAAAAGCATTAAGGTGTGGCTCAGAGTTCACTGTACACCCATAATGCATTAGGAGACGAGCAGAAGAGAGTCGCAGTCCCCATCCTGGCTGCGACCTCCTGTTCTTGCCCCTGAGCTATTCTCAAATCCCTAAGTACAGCCGGGATGTTGTCCTTCCCCCCTTGGAATGTCCCAAGGGAGTTTTCTATTTTTACTGTTTATTTCTGTGGTGCTGGGAATCGAACCCAGGGCCTTCGCTCTGAGCTACATCCCAGCCCCTTTTTGTTATTTTTTGAGGCGAGGCCTCACTACGTTGCTAATTTGCCCAGACTGAACTTGAACTCGCAGGCCTCCCACCTCAGCCTCCTAGAGGGCTGGGCTTCCATCAAGGAAGTCTTGATTGAGTCGCTAGGGTCTCGGGTGGGGGCACCGTCACGTGTCCAGAGTGTCTCACTGCTGAGCATGAGCTCTGTCTCCTGACCTGCCCTCTCTGGTTTCAACAGACCAACCATGCCAGCCCTGTCCACTTCACCGCGTCCCGGGATTTGAACAGAGTGAGATTATCTGCTTACTCAAGCCCTGCATGTGCATTGAACACGGGCTGTACTCAGCCACTGTCTCCCCAGCCCCCCGTTTATTTTTTCTGACATGCTGCCAACGCTGTACCTCCCTTGTACCTGGGTGAAGTCCCAGATGGGTGACCAAAAGCTCCAGTGCACGCCTACATTTTTTAAAAGACACATCTCCGAGTCCCCTTGACCTGGCTTCCCCGTGCTCATCCTGTCTGCCTGACACTTTCTGAAGCGATTCCGGAAGTCCACTCTCCTGGGCCCAGCTAGGGAAACAGCCGCTCTGCCAGGCCAGGTGGCCGGCGCTGGCCACGCGGGCCGGGTTGGTCGCGTCCACACATCACAGCACACTCCGTCTCTTCTCACGCCTGCGCGTGCCCGGCGCTGGTGGGGAAAGAAGCTGCCTGGGGCTTGGTTGTTATTTTTAAAGCAAGGGACTCAGAGCCGGGGACAGTGTGAGGTCAGGAGTGACCCTGGCGCTCCGACCGACTTTCTCCCGGCTGCTGGGGGGCCACGGCCAGCTGTGGGAAGTGCCGACCTTTCCTTTGTTTCTGTCTCGTCTTCTCTCGGACTGCACGCGCCTAAACACATCTATGCGTCGGAAAGTGCGCAGCGGGCCCTCAGTGCTGCTCCGAGAAGGAAAGGGGCCTGCACGATCCCGCGAGGGTGAGGAGTGTGGAGGGCGGTCTTGGGATGGACCTGAGCGAGCGAGTGTTGGGAGGCTGAGGCAGGAGGACCTCACGCTCCAGCCCAGCCTGGGCACTCAGTGATTTGGCACGACCCTGCCTGGAAAATAAAAATAAGTAAAAGGCCTGAGGAAGTCGCTCAGCGTGAAGGCCCTGGGTTCAATTCCAGTGTCTCTCTGGCTCTTTAGCACACACACACACACACACACACACACACACACACACACACACACACAGCATATTAGGTAGAAGTGTTGCAAAGGAAAGATAGAAAAGGGAGGGACTGGAGAGAGCCCCAGGTGACGCACTTCTCTAGCAAGCGCCAAGCTCCTGGCTCGGGTCCCCAGCACCACGGAAGCCAGGTGCGGTGGCGCCTGCCCGCAGCAACCCCAGCACCCGGGAGGCTGAGCAGGAGGGTTTCTGTGTGTTTGAGGCCCGCCGGAGCTCATAGTGGGTTCAGGACCAGCCTGGGCTGCAGAGCAAGACTGTGTCTCAAAAAAAAAAAAAAAAAAAAAAAAGGGGGGAGTGGGTGGCTAAGAACCTATAGGACGGGACTTTGCAATTATATCTGTAATGGTGTATTTCACACACCAAGCTACAAATAATTGATTTAATTTTAGAAACATACTCACTTCACATTAAAGGACGTGTTTTCTTCCCGGTTCTGGCAAGAATCTGGCTGTCAACTTCTTTGGCTCCCTGGGACTCTGGCTCCCATGACCCCAGCTTCCGCGTTCCCCTTGCGGTGCACCCCCCCCCCCCACCCCCTCCACGGCGTTTCCTGCTGCTGTCCTCGTGCGCCCCCTGCTGTTAGAGAGTTGCTCCTGCAAACTTTTGTTCCTGCCCCTGTTGGGCATGGTCTCCTCTCGGGTCTCCACCGCACCTGCCTTTCTTGTTTGCAGATCTCACGCATCAGCACCCAAGGGGATCAGGCCCATGTGACACGCGTGCACCTGAGACTTCCGGGCAGTCTGTGTGCCTGGCGCAGCACCTGGGAGCCTCCGCCTGGGTAGGACCTGGTGTTCTGCGGAGCCTGGACCCAGGGGCTCCCTCCAGTCTGGGGTTAATGGGAGTAGCCGCGCATGCAACAGCAGAAGCCGAGCCTGGGCATTACAGCTAGCCTGTAATCGCGCAAAAGAAAGGTGCAAAAGTCGCAGGCTCGACTGCCACACAGAGCTTTCTGCACCCCTTAGTGAAAAGATGGGCACCAGGAAGAGTGCCAGATTCTTTGCAGTCACGTTCAGGCAACCGGCTGGCAGGCTTCTGTGTTCACTTCCGGGTTGCGCCCCATATCCGGAAGAGCACAGCAGAGCTGAGCGCTTGCTGGCCGTTCGCATGTTCTGTGGCTCGTCCTGGAAGCCAAGTGTGGGGACAGCCTTATGAGGAGGGGCTTCTGCTCTGGAGGCACCTGGTGCTCACCTCGGGGAATGCAGGTGGCACCTGCAACCCACTCACTGGCTCCATGAGCTTGGACAAGGGTTTCTGCTGTTTGTAAGTTACCTAATAGCAAAAATAACCCCCATTCTGACAGCCCCCTGCATGCCCAGGGTTAGTGGCCGGAAGCCGCTGTCTGCCTTGCCTGTGTTAGCAGTAACAGAGAGGGTCCTTCGTCCTGCAGAGGTCAGAGCTAAGGCCTTCTAGTTCCTAACTGTCTTTGAACTTGCACTGGCGCCGTGTCCTTCGTCCCTTGGGCTGCACCTGGCTCTCCCAGCCCTGCGGCCTTCGTTGACCCACCTGAGCAGCCCTGGGTACCCCAGCTGTCCCATGGACAGATGGCCACTCAGGTTTCCAACCCTGGGCAGCTGTGGTGACCCCCATCTCTGATCCTGACCCCCTTACCTAACCAACTCACATACTTTTCTGACAATTCTGTTTTACTATAGAACTCTAACTACTGCACCCTGTGCCTGATAAATGGTCACCAAAGGATTTCTGAAAGGGGGGGTGGAAACTGTGACATGAGGATGAAATAACAGCCCGCGGCAACCGGGCCTCTGCTGGGTGGTGGCCTGGACATCCCACATGCCTCGTCCTGGTGTACTGTCCCCAGTGGCCCAGGAGGGGAAGGGCTGACACCTTTGCAGACTGGGCTCGCTCTCGGGTCCAAATCAGTTTCTACTATCTGGGGCAAGGCAGAGCCCAGAGTTCCAACAACTCTCCCCCCAGCTCTTGGGTGTGGATACTGCTCTGCAGCGTTTCCTGTCTTCGGGTTGGTTTCTGATCCTCGGTGTCAGCGTAGAGGCCCCAGTGGGGGTGTGACTTCCCAGCAGGCCACAGTGCGCTATTCTGTAGTAGCTGCCTTTTGCTCTTCTGATGATGCAATGACAGTCAATGACAGTTAATCCTATTTGGAGGGAGCATGGGGGACCAAAGTGCACAGCGGGCGGGCGGGGACCAGGACAGCTCTTTCTTCCAAGACAAACAGAATATAGCCTCGGCAGCGCCTTTCCTGAGCACTTGCTCGTCGCCGTCCCCACCTGCAGGGATCAAAGTCCTGCACGGACCAGGGAGGCAGCTGACAGGTGCCGTTCTGGCACGATTCCCTTGCGGTCAGAACCAGCTGGTTGGTGGCACACCTGCTCCTCGGAGTTTGTGATTTAGGCCAAAAGCTGGGGCTCAGGGTTCCATCTCACAACGATGCCACAGCTCTTCAAGTTACCCGTTGTAAGAAAGAAGGGGAGTCCTGGAAACCCAGAGGTTGATATGAAGGAGCAAGGCAGACTTTGTGCAGTGCCTCTGATATGCCTCAGACACGGGATATGACAGGCGGCACTTATCCCAGATAAGTCGTACCGGTACACATTGTCCTAGGCACTTTCTCATCCCGGGGACGCAATGTCTGACGCCCACGGCTTCAAGGAAAAAGGTTTATTTTAACTCACAGCTTTGGGAAGGCTCAGTCCACTCATCCATCGCACCTAGCCACAGAAGAAGGACGTGCTGCAGGCCTGGCCGGGGAGCAGCTCACCCTCCTGCAGCAGGAGGCAGAGTGGGAGAGGCAGGTTGGATGAGCGAGGGTGCATCATCACAGACCACGTGGCTTGCAAGACCCAAATATTTACCAGCTGAGTCTTCACAGAAAAATTTTCCAATTCCCAGACAACTAGGTTAAAAAAAAGAGAGAGAGTTGCCAAGTAGATCTGCATAAATATCACAAGTTACCTTGTATCACAAGTGGCAAGCAAGTCACTGGTGAAAATTCTGTAAGCAAATGGACTCATAACCAGGTAAGTACCTAGAAAAATATCTGATGCTGTCCACCTCTGTCCTACAACGTCAACGTGAGACCAAGCTGAAGTTTAGGGAAGAAATCCAGGGGGGAGCAGGAGAGAGGATGTCTTGTGAGATTCATCTGAGGGCATAGAAAAACTATAAAAAGACAAGACAGATAAACTGCACTTATTGCAATAAAAACTAAAATTCAAGCAGGGATATCATTGAAAAGAAGGAGAGAAAGAAGGAAAGAGAGAGAGAGAGAGAGAGAGAGAGAGAGAGAGAGAGAGAGAGAGAGAGAAGGTCAGGTAAAGACTAAGAAAAAATACTCATCACATAGTATTTGACAAAGGATTTCTATCCACCATATATAAAGAACTTCTGCCAGTCAATAATAAAAGATCCAATCTAAAAAGTAGGCAAAGGCTCCTATTACCATATCTCAAAATAAAATATACAATTAGCTAAATAAATACAAAAAAGTCCTCAGCCCCATTACATGATAAGAAGAAACAAATTTGAAACACAATGGATGAGAGCTGGCCTTTTGTGTCTGTCTCCTTAAGTTAAGTAGGTGTGGATGAACCCAACAGTGGACAGAAAACATTTGAAGGAAAAAACTGCAGTGAACTAGAGTGAACATGTACAAACTTTCCTTCTGTTGCCCTTTCTCCCCATTTACGTGTCACGTGGGGTCACCCTGCAGTCAGTGGTATAACTCATTTAGGGATGACTTCCTGTGCATGGTAGGATGTGTGTAGGTTCTACCGAAGTACTGAGCTGTGTTATATAAGCAGCTTGCCAATCTGGGAAGCGTGGTTCCCATTGGCTGCCTTGGATACCGAGAGATGACTGTATTGTTACACACCCACTAAAAAGGCTAAAATTAAAAACATTGCCAACACTAAATGTTATGGACGAGGCGGGAGGAACCTGAACTTTCAGAGAGTAATGTTAGGGAACAGAAAATGACACATCCATCTTAGAAGATAGTTTCATTTTTTAAAAAAACAAAATAAAGTTACATACAGACACACATACCTGGGGGATGACCCAGATCTCACACTGAAGGATCTACTCAGGTTATATACAAACACATTTTTATAGAAAAGATTGCCTAAGTGTGGTTATTGCAACCTTATTCCAAAGGCCAAAAGCTTAGTTAGAAATAGCTCCATGCCTGTCAAAATGAGAGTGTTTTAAACATTTGACATGAATAATTGAAGCGGGGCATAGTGGTGCATTGTCTGTACTCTGGTTTGGGTCAGGAATGCCCCCCCAAAGTCTCATGTGTCTAGATTCTGAGGTATGTCTAAGGAACCACGTGCTATCAGAGGCAGGGCCTGGTCAAGAGGGGAGATCACAGGTGTGTGGCAGACTGGGGGTGTGTAGTCGGTCATGGCATGTGGCCCATTATTGGACAGGTGACCTGGAGGTGTGGATCACTGGAGCTTAACCTAGAAGGCATGAACACTGAGGCTTGGCCTGAAAGGGCTGATCCCTGGGACAGGACCTAAGCTTAACTGCTGGCTCCGCCTTCCTCGCTCGCCTGGCTCGCTGGGAGCAGCTCCCTTGCTTGGCCTTTGTCACGTGGATCAAGACCCCCAGAAACTACGAGCTAAAATAGATCTTCCCTCCCTTAAGTCGTGCATGTTGGGTGCTGAGTCACAGTGAAGAAAAAGTAACTAAGACAGTCTGTAATCTCCACACTCCAGGAGGCTGAGGCAGGAAGATTGCAAGTTTGAGCCCATTGTGTAGCTCCATGAGGTGGCCCTGAGTTCAAATCCCCAGTACTGTACTGAAAAAACAAAACAACAAAACTCAACAAACAATCCTAAGAACAAAAATCACTGGTGGATCGTCTGCTCAACAGAGGAGTCCCTGATCACGAATTTGCTGTCCTCCGTGACTGGTGATGAAGGGAAGTTGTCAAATGGTTTGGAAGGAGACCTGCCTAAGGGATCGGCAAGGCGCGCTGCTGGCCTCGCGGACCGCATCCGGCCTGTCGCCCCCTACACGGCATTCTGGCACCATGAACTGGCGGCTCTGCTCCCGCCCTCCTGCTACGGCGACGTTCCTGTGTTGGAGCCAGCCCGCTGTGGACTGGCACTATCGAAGTGATGAACACTGTCCTCCTTGAAGCGGGAGTGTCAGGTACGTCCCAGCCGCAGCAGGGTGACTGAGGCAGCTGTCGCCTGGGATCGGAGAGCCTGTGACTTAGTGGCGTGAGCCCTTCTGACCCCAGTCAGCCCTGAGTGGATGTCGCGCTCCTGGACAGAGAAGGGAGCTGAGAAAGGGAGTTAGGTGTGGGAGGCTGCACAACAGGACCCAGAGGGAAGCGGGGCGGATTCCCCTGGTTGTGCCCTTGGCCCTGGGTTCATGCGGGGCAGGGCCTCCACTTGGCCTGGGGTGGACCTGGGGTGCTCCACGCACAGGGCATGTTTGAAAGGCACTGAGAGCTGGAAAGTTCAGTTGTCCCACAAGCAGTGTGGGGCGCTGTAGAGCACCTAGATGGGGAGGGGACCACCGACTTTCAGGCTCTAGGCAGACGCATGAGCTGGCAGCACAAGCTTAACTTCATTCATTCATTGATTTTCTAAAGGTGCTGGAGTTATGTCAAGGGCCTTTGCGCTAGTTACATCCTCGGCCTTTATTTTTTAATTTTATTATATATTTTTTGAGACAGAGTCTCACTATGTGGCAAAATTGTCCAGAGTGGACTCAAACTCTCAATCCTCCTGCCTCAGCCTCCCCAAGTGCTAAGATGACAAGTGTTTCCTGATGCACCCGATTTATGCTCAGAGCCTGTTTGAAATTTTCCTTCTTAGGTTTTAAGGCTAGACGCACAGAAAGGGAGAAAGAAAAAATAAATTTTCAGCAGAGAATCCTCAGAGTAGAGGTAGAGAGCTCTGTCCCAAGCAAAGAAAGTGAGGGCAGCAGGTGCCCAGAGACCTGCCAGTGAGGAGGGCACCAGGGTGGCAGGACCCCCACCCAGGTTACCTCCTCCTCTGGGTCCTTCCTGGGCCTGCCAGAAGATGCCTGGTGATTTCCCTGGGGTGTCGGACACAGAGACAGGAGCAGCCTGGAGCTCCCATGGCAGGATCGCCCTGAGAAGCTGGCCCACTCACTCCCCACCCTCCTTTCTTATGAAGTTGTGGCCACTGCGGAGACAACTTGGCATTTGGAGCACAGAGTGAGCATCAACCCTCATAAGATCCAATGCCAGTAGCACTCTGGGAGGCTGAGGCAGGAGGATCTCAATTTTGAGTTTAATCTGCAGTGTAGCAAGACCCTGTCTCAAAATCAAAAATAAAATTGGGCTATGGATGTAGCTTAATGTGAAGACTCTTGAGTTTAATCCCCAATACCACATGTGCGCGCGCGCGCGCGCGCGCGCACACACACACACACACACACACACACACACACACACACACACACACACACACACAGAGGTGACATTCTACCTGGACTCTGCAAAAGAACCAGTGCTCACTCTGCAAGCGCAAAGCAGACTGTGCCACCTGGCCAGGAGCCTGAGACGAGCTGGGGCCTGGGCTGCTTGTTCTGAGAGGTGAGTCAGACACGTGTGTGTAGGAGCTCGTGGCAACAGGGATGAGGGCGCGGGAGGAGACAGTATCCTGGGCGTGGAGCCCTAGAGAGGGCGCTGCTGGGAAAGGGCAGGGAAGGGGCTCTAGAGAGGCAGTGAGGTCCCATTCGAGGAGACTTCTGGGAGAAGCCAAGCTAAAGGGCAGATCAGGGACGGTTCTTACGTCCCCCTGTGGGCCCGGAAGGCCTGGAAAGAAACTCCGAGCATAAGGCACATGGCGCTGTGTGGAATGGAGACCACGGAGGAGCCGGGCGGCGGCTACAAGACCAGCGAAGGAGCCGGGCCGCCAGCTGGCATGCAGTGCCAGGAGGTGACCAGCAGGGGGCACTCGAGGTCCGTGTTTGAGCGGTTCCCAGAGTCTGCTGAGGGTGTGCGATTTGTTTTGCGGGTAAGTTGTGTTTGTCCAGCCCCTTTCCCCCAATGCTCACCCAGACCCCTTTTCCAAGTTATTTCGGAGTATTTTCCGAATTCCTGATGTAACAGTCCTAAATTTATTCAGGTTCCCAGGGATCATCAACAAGGGCTCCGTTACCTGGTTCTCGCCCCCACCCCCTACCCCCCAAAGTACTAGGTACTGAACCTAGGGCCGAGGCCTCCGCACGGAGCTGTACCCCTCTCCATTTTTGATTTCTGATTTTGAGAGAGTTGCTACGTTGTCCTGGCTGGCCTTGAATTGCGACTCTCCTGCCTCAGCCGTCCAGAGCACAAGGATCCCAAGTGCGCATCTCCACGTCAGGCTTTCTCTTTGGTTTTGCGGATCATTTCAAGAGGTTGTGTTTATTCAAGAGTTGGGTGGCCCGTGCCACGTGGCTGTGTGCTCGGAGAGGCACATGAGCACGTGTGCCGGAGGCGCACCGTTGCTGTCTGGTTAAGCCCTGGACTATCTGCTCTGTGTAGCCCATGAGAAGGGTTCGCTGTGCTAGACATCGCTGACGATCACAGAGCCATTTGCAAACAGGGGCGCCCCTCTGCCCTCGGAGTAGGTGGCCACAGTTACCGGAAAGAGAAAGAGAGGGCAGTACCCAGAACGTGGCACCTCTGAAAGAAGCCGCCAAGGCCCAGGCGGCGACAATCCGGCCGAAACCACCTTCCCCGGCCTCGGCTCGCCACCCTATTTGCGACCGCTGTCACGGGGCTGCTTGGAGCATGCCCGTTCTCGCTGTGGGAAGGTTCCCCTGGACACGGAGCTCGTGCTCAGTGCAGTTGGTCTGGGGTGGGTTAGAGCTGCTCCCATCTTCCCTGTTCGGGCAGACGTGCCCACCTGTTCTCGAATGAGGAGAAAACTGGGACTGTTGGTGGTTGCTTTTTGATTCTCCAGGAGGGGCAGACGGTGACTTGCCAGCCAGTGTCTGGGTGAGTCTGTCAGGAAGTGCAAACACATCCCCAAAAGGAAGCCGCCGGGCCCTGGGGAACGTGGCTATCCCTAGTGGAACCTTGGGGCGTTGCTCCGTCGATACCGCAGCTGCGGGTGCAAAGGTTTCCATGTTGGTGTCATGAGTTTTCACAGGAAGTCTGGTTTCAGATGTCACTAGCGAAGTCTGAGGCGTTGTCCTCCATCCTCAGACCCAGTGTCACCGCAGACAAAAATCGAGCCATCTCGGCTCCTTTTGCTTGCTGTGCTCATGGAGGCTGAGTCCAGAGCTTTCACACTCAGCTGCACGTCCAGTTCATCTTTCGTTTCTGGTTTTGAGGCAGGGCCTTGCTGAGTCGCCCAGGCTGGGCCTTCATGCAACCCTACCCCAGCCGTCCATTTTATTTTTGATGTTGTTTTATTTCCATTCTAAAATCTGTTACTAAGTTTCTGCTCTGTCCCGGTGTCCTGCATCATACGCCATCCCTTCTTTGACAAGCTTGCTAACGATACTTCTGAGCTAGTGGTAAATTCAGTTTGTATCTACACAGCATCGACGGCCATGTTCTTTGTACCACCGGAAGTATCGCAGGCAGGAAGTTTCATGTGTTGCTCTTACTGTGTCCAGAAGTGCACGGGGAAAGGGGCTAGTTCAGTCCTAAAGCAAGGGCTGCGTGGCCTGTTCTCAGTGAGAGAGAGAGAGAGAGAGAGAGAGAGAGATTCCATCCTCAGCTCCATCCTCAGGTCCTATTTTGATTTTGATTTAGAGACAGAGTCTTGCTAAGTCCCTAAGTTGCCCAGGCTGGGCTTGAAATTTCACCCTTCCTGCCTCTCAGTCCCCCAGAGTACTGGGACGGCAGGCCTGCACCACTGGGCCCAGCTTCAGTGGTTCTTAGTGTTGACGGCACCTTAGAATCCCCGGGGCTTTGGGCACCCAAGGCCAAGGTCAGACCCAGAGAAGAGGTCAGGAACTTCGGGGTCAGGGTTAGCAAGCAGGGGTTTTCTTTTTGGTCCTTTGTAGTGCCCTGTGTGCAGCTTTAATTAAGCACCAGTGTGCTGGTGTCAGAGAAAACAATGGATCTGTTGCACTCGAGAATCCAATGTTGCCCCATGTGGGAGCAGCCAAGTTCTTTATTTGTCAATAACTTGGTTTGGATATCTAGTGCTATTTTTAGATCTTTAGTATGTAGAAATTGAAAAAACCCAAACTCCTTGAACTTCAGAGAGAGAGAGAGAGAGAGAGAGAGAGAGAAGAGAGAGAGAGAGAGTGAGAGAGAGAGACAGGAGAGAGAGAGGGAGAGAGCACATATGTGATTTTGAATATTTGTTCATTGATCTTTTATTAGATAACCAGAGCAAGGGCTTACTCTGCTGGGGCTTGTGCTGGCGAGGCCATATCCCGGTGCTGACTGGTTGGAGGGATGGGCCGCTTGGGGTGTGACCTGGAAGGGCGTATTCTTGTGTCCAAGTCTTCCTTCTCTCTCCACTTCGCGGTTGGTGTGCCGTGAGCAGCTGTCCATGCAGTCCCCTTTTGCTATTGGAGTCAGCTGGAGTCGTGCTCGAACTGAGACTTTACAGACATAAATCTTTAATTCTTCTTCCTTTAAGTTGTGGGTGTCTGGTTCTGAGTCCCAGCAGAAGGAAAATCACTGCGACAAGATCAATGGCAATGGCTGCTTATAAATGTAAGGGATGTCTTCTTCGGGGGTCCCCAGTCCCCTAGGGCCTTGGCAGGACAAGGCACCCAGGACAGATGAGCAAAGCCCCGCCTCCTGTCAGCGTGCCCCTATCAGGTTCCAAGGCCTCTGCAGATCTGACAGGAGGCAGGGCCTCATTCTCCCGGGACCTTGGGAGAACAGCCTTCAACTAATCCAGCCCCTGGTGTCATAAAGGTTGGGCACGTCTGTGATCTATCTCTTCTTTGCCGCAGGTCACTGTAGTGGGAGACTGTCCCGTGGTGTCCCAGGGAGGTGCACATAGTGCACTGTCTTTGGCTCTGCTCAGCTTCTCGGGAGAGTCGCAGCAGAGTCTCATAGCTAGGGAACTGTGTGTCGGCTTTAAGAAAAAAAAAGAAGAAGAAAGAAAAGAGAAGCGCAGTTGGGGCCTTTCTGTTTTGCTCTTTTGGCTGGCTGCTGCTTCCTGCTTCATAAATCTGGGGAGCGAGTCGGGGGAGGCTGCGGCGGCTCCCTGCATCCCGAGCCTGGCCGAGGGACGCGGAGTCGGCCTCAGCACCTCTCTGCACCAGCTGCTGCGCATCTGCATCTGGGCCGCGTGGTGATCGAGGGCCAGAGCTCTGCGCCCGGGGCCTTTATCGCTGCTTCGTGGCAGCTGGTGTGAACGGGGGTGGAAAGGCAAACTCTTCTTCTTCCTCCAAATCAGGAGAAAATGGTCCCAAAGATAAACAAACAACACACACCTCTCTGGCCTCTTCTGCTCTGAGTTGCAAGGTGGGCCCTGCGCACGGAGGCCCTGGGCGTGTTCTTCCCCATTGGCAGGCCTGGCCCTCACCTGGGGAAGGACGGAGCCTTCTGGACCCAACCATTAGAGATACTATTCAAGGTCCCAACTCCCAGGGGGAAAGAGACCCTGAGGCAAAGGGCTAGTCTCAACCAAAAGAAAAAACAAAAACAAAATCTTTTTGTTTCCATTAAGTTCAGATTTTTAATTCCCAAACATTCTTGGAGATCACAGATGGCAAAATCTGTGACATCAGCCCCAGGAACACTGTGCCTCCCAGACAGCGAGGCAGTGAAGATGGAGCAGGAGCCGCACAGGGGCAACGCGGCCGAGGCTGCCTGGAGGCTGTCCCCGCCTGCACCCCGCAAAGGCCCACGGAGCTAGCAGAGATGGCCCTGTGGAAACTATGCCCAGCCCCTTGGAAAGTGCAGTGGCCTCGTGCGCCTGCACAGAGGCGTGGACGTGAGCTAACGGGCCGAGCAGACTTCCATTCGTCTCCCAACGGCTTTTGGAGGTTTTTTTCCATCAATACCGGCTAGTACGTGTCAAATGCCTTTGGTTTAGTAAAATCCCTGAACTATTAGTGCTTATATCCCAAAGCAGAAGTTGGTCAGACCAAGAGGAGGAGTCAAAGCTAGGTTCAACAGCCCTGCCCAGGTCCTGACAAACCTCTCCTGTAGGGGGCGCTTTGGAGTACAAAGGAGGAAGTGGCCGAGGGGGCCAGCAGGGCGGCGTGGCAAACAGGAAGGCAGATCCCACAGAAAAAAAGGAGGGGAGAGACTGAAGCTACTGCCTCATGGCGACCCAGATGAAGGTGAAAACTTTTCATTGGTGTCAGTCAGAAGTGGTTTTCCCGCCTCCTCTGGGCTCTAAAACTACAGGCTCCATTTTTTTTTTTTTTTCTGTTGACACAGGGTCTTGCTCTAGAGTCCAGGTTGGACCTGAGCTCACTGTGTAGCTCAGGCTGGCCTCCAATTCATGCCAGTCCTCCTGTCTCAGCTTCCTGAGTGCTGGGGTTCCAGGTGTACACCACCACGCCCAGCTCATTTTTATGTGGAGCTGGGAAATTGAACCCAGGGCCTTGCACATTCAGGCAAGCACTTGAATCACCAAATGACATTCCCAACGCTTAACATTTATTACCTATTTCTTAAGTGTTACTTAATTGCTGGTTCTTAGCGACCTTACGGGTACAGCCCGGATGTAACACACTTTGCATCCCTGCCACATGGACTTGGCAGGACAGTTCTATGTGGTATGATCAACAAATAAAGTGAATGTTTACTTTTTTAGAAATGATCAGTGTCCTTGGTTGCACTGTCATGGCTGCCTTGATATCCCAAATTGACTCAAAATGTTGACCTTCTTTGGTCATTCTGGCTTCGGGGAAGAGCCAGAATTTGCTGGGTGCCAGCTTCAGCCCATAATGTGGATGAGAACACCGTCAGGGTTTTACGAGCCTGCCTGTCTGCCTGGCCTTTGGGAAGTGCATTCACTGACTCTTTGATTATTCCTTGTAGAGACCCTCGGGAAAGAGGACTTCCAGATCCACTTCAGGAAGTGGCTAGTGCACTGGGTGTGTTCAAAGCCACAGGGACTTCGTGGAATTGGTTTAGTGGCAACGTGGCTTTTACCATAGTAAGCTTTCATTTAACCACTCGGTGTCTATTGTGATCACCTCTTGTGCGATGATTTATTATTTTTGTTTGGATAAACAACAGACGGTGAGCCTGTGCCATGTGCCAGCCACGCTGGGCAAAAATCGGTGGTGTGTGCCGGTTTGGTGAGGCAATGTACCCAAGGAGCAGCGTGTGAGAGTTTATGAGATGTGACGGGGACAGCCCATGACAAAACCCATCAGGCGTTGACCTCCTGAGTATGGAGTTTGGGTTTATTCCTGTGGGCCATGAGGAACCTATGAAGACGATAACGTGCCTAGCAACACGCGCGGCGATGACCGCTTGGCAGCGCTCTCTAAACGGTTGTGCTGTTGTCATCTTCCTGTCCATCTGTCTCTTCTCTCCTTCCTGTTCTTTCTCCCGATCATCCTCATGCAAGCACTTCATTCACAAAGTTCCCAATAGATTTTTCCCCCTTTGATTTTTACAGTTTTATAAGGTAATCATTCCTCTAACTTATACACTCAACTCATGTTTCTTTTTTTAAACAAGCACGCAAAAATTTTTATGTGTTTGAAGCAGGTTATTACAAAGGACGTATGAAAATACAAAGTTCACACCAACCAAAAGAAGTGAGCACCTGGGATGGTCAGGGATGGACGGAGGGGGATTTGAAATGCACTCTGATAGCAGAGAAAGAGGTTAGCTTCAGGGTGTGTGAGCAAAGGTTGGCCAAGATTTCCACGTTTGAAAGACCTGTAGGAACCTCAGAACCCACTTAAAACAAGGCCCTCTTGTTTCCAGTTCTGATCATGCTTGTCCTATGCACAGACCAAGCTTATTGGATAAATGTCACCAAAGGAAGGTCGGAGCTGCCCCCTGGCCCTGTCCTCACCAGCTGCAGAAAGAGAAAGTTGTGAGGAGAGCTTCCAAGCAATCTGTGGCTTCGGCTCAGCGTGGAAAAGAAAAACGAAAGCAATCCAAGTCTATTGAGCACCTACTATGTGCAAGGTACCGAGTGCGCACACTCGGTGCACTTGCATGACTTCATGGAAAAGGGGAGTCATAGGGAGCCTCTTGGCATTCTCAAAGGGTAAAACTGAGGCTTAGAATCAGATAATCAGATTGTGTGTGTGTGTGTGTGTGTGTGTGTGTGTGTGTGTGTGTGTGCAGCTCTGGGGAAGCAATCCAGGGCCTTCACAGTGAGTTACAACCCCATTTTTTAATTTCAATTTTGAGACAGGGTCTGGCTAAGATGCTAGGTTATTCAGGCTGGGCTAATACTTGCCACCCTCCTGCCTCAGCCCCCAGCAGTGCTAGGATGATAGGCCTGTGCCCCAAGTTTGGCCCAGATCACAAATCTAAAAGGAGCAGTGAGGATGCTGGGCGCAGAGTCTGCACCCAGAGCTGTCTGGGTCCTGCAGGTGCACCTTCAGTTTCCAAGGAAGTAAAAAAACAGAACAATAAACCATATGGTTTTCTCCTTGTTGCTTATCGCACCGGGAAAAGAACGCCACCCTGCCGTGGCGACTCAGAGGCAGAGCGAGTCTCCGTAGTGGCTCCCCGTGGCGGTGGCAGTCTGTCTTCCCCGGTCTGAGGCAGAGGGTCAGTGGAGACCCGCTGGAGTGCCAAGCGCCCCATCTGCTCTTCCATCTGAAATGCGAATATTTTGCTCCTTAAGAAAAAAAAAAAATCTTACTTGGTCTTCAGTGTTTGTGCTGCAGCCTTCAGCCCAGATGCTGATGAAGACGGGGATGGATTAGGGGATACTGGGAAGGGGGAGATGGACAGGAGCTGGGAGGGGACAAGGGCAGGAGCTCCTCCGAGCCACCTATGCCCCGTGGGAGGGGAAGGCACGCGCTCCTGGCAGACCCCAGCCAGCCTGCCCCAGCCCCCGCAGCTGGGGTGGAATATTACGGCGGCCCAGCAGACACCGCAGCACCCTGAAGACACCCCGCCAGGCCGCCTGCCCTGGAGCACGCAGCTGGGGGTTGGGACCTGCCAGCAAAAGAGTGACCTCGCTCTAGGGATCTCTGCAACACGGAGCCGATCCCGCTGGGTCCTGCTGCAAGTCCGCATCCAGAATCCCCCTGACCCCGTTTTCTTCCCTGGGAGATGCGTGCCTCGACCAGGCATCGCCAGCCCTTTGGGCATCAGGAACCAGCTTCGTGGAAGACGAACTTCCATGGACAGAGTCTGCGGGCTTGGTAGCCTCGCCGTGCGCAGTCCGCCTCGGGTTGTTGGGCATTGGGTTCTCACAAGGTGCGCAGCCTAGATTCTGTGCGCAGTTCTCAGTGGGGCTCCTAGGGGAATCTCACAACCCGCTCCTGGCCGGAGGCAGAACTCAGATGGTCATTCCAGTAATGGGGGGGGCGGGGGGGGCGGGAAGTAAATACAGATGAGCGCTGGCCTGCTGCCCAACTCCTGCCGCATGGCCTAGCTCCTGTGGGCCAGGGTGAGAGACAGTGGTGAAAGGATCCTGTTTAGCATGTTGTGCAAAGTGACCAGGTTTGGAGAATGATCATTTGATGGAAATCCCTCATTTCACAGCTGTATGAAGCCTCGGGATGTGACATTTTTGTATTTTTCTTTTGAAAAATGGCCAGCCTTGTTGAGCCGCAAAATGCCATGGCGGTCAGAATTCTACCCATTATGCAGATGAGAATGTGGGGGTACTCCTGCCCAGGGAGGGCAGATTCCTGAGCTGGTGATGGAGGCTCCTCCTGAACTTGGCCATGGGCCCACAGGGGTGATCTCAAACTCCTCGGGAGTCTGTCACTGGCCTTCTTGGCCACGCCCCAGGGACCCACTTCCAACCAGGCCCCGCCTCCTTACAGCACACGTGGCCATGACCTCCCCCGTGTGTGAGACCTCTGAAGAGCACAGTGCCCCAATCCAGCCACCTTCCACGCACAGGAGACTCTGGGGGACATGTGAGATCTAAATCCTGGCAGGCCTGACCTTGCCCTCCCCGACATGATCCGAGCGCAGTGTGTTTCCGAGGGGCCCTCACATCTTGTTCAACCTTCTTGGGCAGCCTTGCGCCACCACTGGGGAATCCCTGATTTCTTTGTCTTTCTGCCCGGAGCACACTTTCTTTCTGTCTTTTATCCCTCCTTTCCTCCTGCCCCCGGCCTCTCGGTTAGTTCTGCTGGCGCAGCAGACACTGGCATGAGTCTGCTGTCCCTCCAGGTGTCAGCCAGCCCTCGGCTGTCTCGGCCCACAGCAGTTGTCCTGGAGAGTCTCTGACTCGGCTCTGAGCAGCAGGCACCACTCTTGCCCAGGAAGCTCCCCGAAATCTGGTCCCCCAGGCCAGCTGAGCGGGTTTGACCCAGAGGAGAAAAGGCCCAAGGTGAGACAGAAGCTTGGCAGAAGGAAATTTGAAACCAACATAAAGCTTCATAAAAAAAAAAAAAAGACTGAAGTAACAGCCTGTCTGTAAACACTGAGACTCCCTGCTGAAGCCTGCCACTTTGGAAGTGGCAGCAGAGTGTCTGGGCAGTCCCAGTCGGTACCTACTGATGGCAGCACTGTATGACACACGCGTGCGCACGCACACACACCCCACACACGCAAATACTGGAAATCTATACAAAATGAAAAAGACGATCTCCAGACACGTTATAAAGAAGAAAAATTCCACCCAGCGTGGTTGCTATAAATCAAAGCAGGTGTATGTGGATGTCTTCTTGTCTCTGAGATTATGCGTAATTCCCTTTCTGAATTCTCTCTTTTTAAGAGGCACACATTTGTTGTATACTAGAAGTAATGAGCCTTAAATGGAAGACTTCCATTTGAATTGGAACACCTCTGCCTTAAAATAAGAAACCAATAGCTATCTGGTTGACCTGCATTTTGTTTTGTTATATTTTTCAAATTTGTTTATTTGTTTATTTATTTTTTGAGACAGAGTCTGTCTATTTCTCTAGTCCAGACTTGTCCTGAACTTACCATGTAGCCCAGGCTGGTCTCAAACTCATGGCAACCCTCCTCCCTGTCTCCTGAGTACTGCGATGGCAGGGGTGTGCCACCATGCTGGGCAAACTTTTAATATGGTGCTGGGGAGTCGGACCAGGGCCTTGTGTAGGCTAAGCAAGTGCTCTAAGCACTGAGCTATAGCCCCCAGCCCAATTGACCTGTATTTTAAAACATGATTTCTTTATAAGTTTAAGGCCTTTTACTTGGGGACCTTTTGAATCCTTTCCCACATTTTTTTCTAAGCAACGGTTTGGAAATGCCGTTGCCATCTGTTCATATATTAACCCAGATCACTGGAAAAGTAAAATTCTACTTAGAAAAGAGGCACAGAAGAGACAAGTCCTATGACTTTGAAATAAAAGCACAGTGCAGACCACTCCTCTCATGGGAGGGTCTAGGGAGTGTGGGCTCTGACACCCTGAGCTCCTCAGGAAGGTTTGTAGTCGCAGTGTTCACCACGGACTGAGTAAGCCAGCCTCAAGATTTTTGACGTTCCAGTGATTGTGAGAAAGGATTCCTAAAAACAATAAAAGTTTATATATTGGGGTGTGGTGGCACAGGCCTGTAATTCGGTACTCCGGGAGGCTGAGGCAGGAAGATTGCAGATTTGTAGCTCGATCTGGGTAAATCCATGAGATCCTATTTCAATGTAAAAATAAAAAGTCAAAGAGGGTTGGGGAGACAGTTTAGTGCAAAACTCCTGGTGGGTTTGAGCCGGTACTGCAAACAAATACATAAACAATAAAAAATAAAAGTTTGCATGTCTGCTTGATTTTGCTCCTGTAACTCTCGGCAAAGACACAGGTGAGAGGGCAGGGGGTATTTGCTCATAGGTCTCTAGGGATGTACCCTTCATGGTAAGGAAACGATCTCAGCCCCACAGACACCTGGGGAAACTCTTCTGGGTCTTCTTATGTCCTGGCTGGGGTGCAGCTCAGTGGGTAGGGTGCCTGCCCATTGCACACAAGGCTGTGAGTTCGATTCCCAGCACCACATAAGGATTAGACAGTGTGGTGCACACCTGTCATCCTAGCACTGGAGAGGCTGAGGCAGGAGGATTGTTGTGAGTTCAAGGCCAGATTGGGCCACATGATGAGTTCAGGACCAGCCTGGACTACAAAAAGAGACAGACTCCATCTCAAAACAAAACCAAACAAAATAACACTGAATAGCTATTGGAACCCTGAGCATGAATTGACCAAAAGAATTATTTGCCATTAAAAGTCTATTTTGATCAACTCTGTGCGCTATGATGCATGGGGTGGGTGGCAGTGGTGCTATGTTCATGTCACTTCCAGGTGATCTACGTTGTTTGGAAGGGAGTTTTACTGAGTGAGGGACTAGTACAAGGGTATTATGGTGATGCAGGAGATTTGCCAGGGCTGCCGCAACAGAACGTAGCTGATGGGCTGACCCAAAAGCCAGTAACTCATTTCTTCCTGTCCTGGAGCAGAGGGAAGTTCCAGATGACGGTACTGGAAACGTAAGTCTGGTGAGTCTTCCTCATGTGCAGACGGCTGGAGCAAGGGAAGGAGGGAGGAGGAGAGGGCGAAGAAGAGAGAGCAGGCCCTCTCTTCTCATCCTGTTCCTAATGTTCTGGTCTCACGCTCTGGGTCCCTATTCCAAATCACAGCGGAACCCACTGTCCTATCGGGAATTAGATTTTTAACATATGAATTTGCAGAAATACTCAGTCCGTAGCAGCAACACCCTGCTTGGAATTTTGAGTTGGTTTCTACTACACTTCCTAACGAGCCATCTTTAGCTTGGCAATAATTGTCAGGTCAATATAGAAGCATCTTTGAGGACAAACAGATTTGAACCTCTCCTACAGCCCTCATCCACTTCAGGTCCTTGGGTGAACTATTTCAGCTTGCAAATCTTAGTCTCCTAAATCTGTGATCATCGATCCTTTTGGTACCAGGAACTGGTTCTGCTGATCTGCCAGAAGGTGGAGCTCAGGTGGCAATGGGAGTGACGGGAAGCAGCTGTAAATACAGACACATCTTGGCTCACTCACCGGTTGTTCCCCTCCTTCTATGTGACCCAACTGGGCACAGGCCCCAGGCCAGGGCTGGAGACGGCGCCCTAAGTCACAAAATGGGAACACCCGTCATTTATCCTGCCCAACTGTAACCCAGCTGAGATCACACAGAACACGGAAGAGGCTGGTCTAGCAAAAAGAGATACACTCGAAGTTCTTCTTATGAATATTAATAAAACAAAGTGCAAGTTGGCTTTTAGATAAAAACCTGCTTTCTTTGGAGGCAGAGGCTAAATGTGAGATAGTCTAAAAAATGAGCTAATTCTGTAGCCAGTGCAAACGGTAATTATCAGTCTAGCGAGAGGCGGGTCGCAATGCTGAATGCCAATGTGCTAAAATGTCTCCAGGTTTCAAGGCAGGAGCACCTTGCTAATTCGTCACCCTGGGGCCCTGGAGCTGAGAGATGACAAAAATCAGTGTGAACGAGAAATTCTCACTGACTAAATCAAGCTTCTGCAGTTTTGTGGAAACCTGCTACTTTCCTTAGCTTTGCTACCGTTTCTAGAAGCTAAAGTTTCTACCGGCGCCCGGGCGAGCTGTAGAGCCCTCCTGCAGGAGCGTCTTAACCTCCCCCACTCAGAAATCAGCAATTTTTTTTATTCTCTTCTAAAATGGCCCAATTTGCTTGTTGCGGACTGGGGCCTAGTCCGTGGCTCAAACGCTCTTTTCTGGATGGCTTTTGTCCAGTGTGTAGACATGTTGCCACCGCTTTTATCTTCAATTCATCTGTGAGGATGTGTTGCAAAAGGAATTGTAGAGATTCTTTGGTATTTCCGCAGAACAGAGTTTCCTCAAAAACTGAAAATAGATACCCCACTTGACCCAGCTAGACCTCTTCTGGATATTTCCCCCAAATCAGCTAAAGTCATCACACAGCAGAGACCCGTGCATACCCGTGTGTGTGGGAGCACAGCCAGAACAGCTGAGTCATGGGCCCTGATGACATGTCCATAAGGAAGGTGTGGCATTGTGGTATGTGTATACACAGTGGAGTACGACTCTGCCACAAAGAAGGACACATTTGAGTCATTTGTAGAAAAAGGGAGGCACCTTGAGACCACTGTGGTCCATGAAGTGAATCAGACTCAGATCGAATGTTGCACACTTTCTCTAATATGAAAAACCCAAAGTATAAATAACTAAAAGATTCAAACAAGAGGGATGCTAGGGAGTTGGTAGTGGGATTTGTGGAGAGAGAGAGAGGGCGTGGGAGGGTAAGAGGGCGGGCAGGAGGGAGAGGAAGCACACGGCGTGAGGCGACACATGTGTTCACCAGTCACTCAGGTTGAATGTAACTACCGTGCGTCACAAATCCGCGCTAATAGGGGAAAAAGATTCCTTGGCATTTCCAAATGAAAACAAGACAGTGTACCAGATTGACCCTGCTCAGAGCAAGCATGCGGCCCACCTCAGACGCGGACGCTGCGTGTTGAAAAGAATTGGTGTGTTTTAATTCAAGTATTTTCAGGTTGTGTCCTGAGTCCAGACTGAGCAGGTGGCCTATGGCCCAGCAGACAAACTGAGGTGATTGTTTCTGTCCTACAGGGTTGGCAGAGGTGAAACTCGGGACCTACGAGGGCACAAGAGAGACAATTCTTTTCACAGATATCCGCTGAATGCCACTGGGAAGGGCAAATGCCACAGGTGCCAGTTCCCCCCTCAAGTCCTGCTTTCACCAGTGACGTACATGGAATGATCCGGGATTCCCATGAAGGGCCTCCTGAAGGCTGAGGTGCTCACTTTTAATAATGACAAGGCTTTGGTGGGAACTGAGGGTCCTGATGTTTGGGGAGAGGGACCCTTCTGAATATCCTGGGTACAGGCCCTTCCTGAGACCTTTTTTGAAACTTGGTGTTTTGAGGCAGGGTCTCACTAAGTCATTAAGTCTCCCAGGCTGGCCTTGTTCACGATCCTCCCATCTCAGCCTCCCGGGGAACGGGCAGAGTGCCGGCCTGGACAGTGACAGCAATGTCCTGCTGACACAGCAGCCCCGATTCTCGTTCACCGCCTGGCGCGAGCCCTCCCCTGTGGGTCCTTCCCTCCCAGTCCCTGCCAGCAGTGTCCTGGTGCATGTGGGCAGTACCAAGAGCCCACTGCTTATTAAAAAAGTACCTAGCATGTCAACGCTGCTGCACGAGTTTCCCCCACATAGAAGCAGCATCTTCCAAACTAACAGGTTCGTGTGCACGCTTATTAGCATTCATAAGGAGCGAAACTGGACTGCGAGTTTTGCCACAGGGACAATCCTGTGCCGCAGACACTGGCAAGCAATTTGCATCTTTGCCATTTTGCCAAAACAAATAGAAAAATTCTACATCTGAGACGTTTTTCTCTCTCAACTTTTTTTTGCATTTTTCATAATTAGTATTAAGATGCTCTCTTTAACTTCTATAATTTCATGCATGAATATGAACACTTACGACTTTTGTCTGCTTATAAATTTGTGATTTTGCTTATTTATTTGTGATTTTGTCTGCTTATAAATTTGTGAGGAAGCTACCAGTATCTTTCATCAACAGACTTCCTCTTAGCAATCTCTTTGTTCCAAGAAGCTCACTTTTTCCCTCCCTCCCTCCCTTCCTCCCTTCTTCCCTCCCTCCCTTCCTCCCTTCTTCCCTCCCTCCCTCCCTCCCTCCCTTCCTTCCTTCCTTCCTTCCTTCCTTCCTTCCTTCCTTCCTTCCTTCTTTGTACTAAGGGCCAACTCCAGGGCCTTCATACTGAGTACACCCTCACTCAGCTCTTTTTTACTTCTTAATTTTGAGAGAGGGTCTTACTAACTCACTAAACTTGCCCAGGCTGGTCTCAAGCTTGATATTCTTCTGCCTCAGCCTCCCAGAGCATTGGGACCACAGGCACACATCATCAGGCTTGGCTTAAGAGGATCTTTCTTTCAAGACCAAGGTATGAAACAGAGAACAATGTCCGACAATTTCATAGCACCCAATTTGATGCTGGCCTTATGTGACGAGAGTTATTTTGTGGTGAACATGAAGTCTGGAAGGGCAGGATTATTTCCCCAAGTTTTGGGTGGAAAAAACGTGGCTCTGAGGTGCTGACTATCTCACCCCAGTATGGAAGTTGCTCCGTGTGGAAGATGCAGCTGATGCCAGAGCCAGGTCTGTTCCCGGAGCCTTGGCCTTCAGGGCTTTGGTTAAATTCATTGCGAAGGAAGTTGGGACCAGAACAGACCTGCTGCTGGGTCCACTCCAGATGACAAGAATTCACTAGGAAACTAAATGCTATTCAGATTTGGCCAAGGCAGTGCCAAGGGTGAGTGGCGGTGGGAAACTTGTGTTTGATTCCTGTCTGGGTCTATGCCGAGGATGACCTGATTTAAAAGTTGGGCTAAAGGAGGTGACATTTGCAGTGTGAACAACAAATTCAAATTCCTGTCTATTTGGAACAAAAGGACAAATTCTCTTCTATTTGGGGCATAAGGAGGTATGTGATTGAGATTGAGGCAGGGGTTCCCGACCCTTGAGCTGCATACCAGGACTGGTCCATAGCCTTGAAAGACCGAGTGGCTGGGACAGATCAGCAGAGCCCCACCTCCTGTCAGTGCGTTCCTGTTAGGTTCTAGCCTTGCTTCCGATCTGACAGAAGGTAGAGCTCCCTCACCCCTCGAGTCCTTGGGAGAATGATTTTCAACTAAATCAGTCCTTGGTGTCAGAAATGTGGGCGCCATTGGTCTACAATGCAGTAAGACGAGCCAGGAAACAGACAGGGCCAGGTGCTGGTACCCCAAGACCCCAGGAATAGAAGGTGAATTCCTGCGCTGGATGGGCACTGGGGATATCTCGGGCGCACAGAATCACAGCAGGTAGCATGTGATCTACACAGAGTGGAATCTGGCTCTGGAGAAACATCTCCTCTCTGTCCACCCTCCCCCAGAACACTGCAACGTCTGTGGCTCCAGACCTCGGAGATGTGCGGGTGCCTAAGGCAGCACCTCGGGGGTACCACCAGCATTCATTCTGGAGGCTTCTCCCACATTTCTCTGCTGTTCCTTTTGTTTTTTTGTTTAAAGAAAGATGAAATAATCTTGCACAACATCCTACCACTTGAAAACAAAATGAATCTTGAATATTTGTTTTTGCAAGGAGATCATGAGGTAAACAGATACCTTGGTGTTCTGCCCACTCTCAGGTGTGCCTGCTGCCAGCAGTCTCCTGGTGTGACCACCTTGCAGCAGAGTATGTCATTGTTTGGATCTGGAATGTCCCCAGAAAGCCTCCTGTTTGGTTGGAAGGTGATTCCACTGTGGGGTTCATCCATTGACTTCCTGTGCTTTTAAGATGTGGGTCCTGGTCGGAAGCAGCTGATCCCTGGGACATGACCCGGAAGGGTATTCACTGGCTCTGCCCTGCCTCTCAGAGTCGGCTTCCTGTCTCCATGAGATGAGCAGCTTCTGTCCGGCTAGGCCTCTTGCAGCCCCTTCTGCCCTGGCCAGCCACCCGTAAGTGCCCTGGGACCTCCCAAAATGGTGAGCTAAAATAAACCTTTCCCCCCTTAAGGTGTGTTGGGTATGATGTCCCAGCAATGAAAAATGAATGGAGACTGAGTACATATACATCCTTTCTGTGCAGATATTTCTCATGAATCTCGTGGGTCCTGGAGCCCATCTCCTCCAGGAAGGTTTCTGTGTGGATCTTGGCTGGTGGTTCACAGCCCACAGCTCTTCTGGAGCACAACATAAAACTGCTCTTTCTGCAATTGCCTCAAATTAGCACATATACATTTTTCCACCGCGATGTTTTTCTCTAATCCCAGGCTAACAGCCGAAGCGACCTCTGGGTGTGGATCTCTCAGAGGAAACCATCTCAGACAATCTTGTCCCAGGAAACCTGGTTTATTGTCGGGAGAGACACCAATATCTATCCTGGTGTGTCTTATTAGGGTTGCAACTTCTTAAACTTGAAGATTACACTGAAACTAAGCACAAGCTGATTCCCAAAGAAAATGTGGCCGTGAGTTCAACAGTGAGGCAAGGCCATAGTGGCTTAGAATCTGGCAAAGGATGGTGGGAGACCCTTTGCCTTACACTTACTGATGGCACGCTATTGGGAAATTATTTCCTTCAGTACCCTGGGCTATGTTCTCTGATTCATCTTGACCATTAAGACAATTAGAAGGCCAGCATTTTCTAGTTTTAAAAGCTATTTTTCCAGCTGTTATATCAGTACTATCATTCCAGCACTCTGGGAGGGAGACTGAGGCAAGAGGATCACAAGTCTCCCTCCAGTCCAGCATGGGCAACAGGAAAACTTAGCAAGGCACTGTCTCGAGCAATCAAAATAACTAACTTACATTAAACCGGAGTTTTCGAAGGGAGCAACAGAGAGAACTAGAGAAGAAATTGTATTGAAGGATAGCGAGTCGTACTTTCCCCCCCCCCCAGAATTATTAACAGAAATCAATTCTTAAAATCAGAAATCCTTAGATAGAATTATAGCTATACTCAAAGAATGAATGGGTCTCAGGGTCAAAATCTTAAGTGAAAGTGCAAATTGCTCATGAATGCATGCAATATAATGTTACTTATATGAGCCCCAACATTTTGTATAACAAGGAATTATTTTACAGGAGTAGAATTGAGCTGAGTCCCGTGTTTCTCTCTCAGTAGCTCATTCTTACTGTACCTATGGGTGAATATTCTAATTGTCGTCTTCTTCAGAGATAGTTCCCTTCGGTAATTTCTGCAGTATCATTTTGCTAGAAACAGATTCGCTCAACATATTTATCTGAAAATGACTTTCTTTCTAACTTCTACTTTTCCATTGTTTTCTGAGGCTTATCTTCGTTGGGGATAGAACAACATTTTGAGAGTTTTTTTTAATTCTGCATTTTAATTATTATCTATTATTTTTTGGTTCCCAGTTGCTGATAAGTCTTATCGTTACTCCCTTGAATGAGCAGATCTTTTTTATTTCTCTCTTTCTAGCCGTTTTTAAGAATTTCTGTTTGCATTCATTTTTTTAACAATTTGACAATATGTGCGTAGTTTTATTGGCTGTAATTTTTCTTTGCATTTTTTCCTGATTTGAGTTTGTTCATCTTATTGAATCTGAGAGTTTATATGTTTTCACAGGTCTGGAAATGAAGGCATTATCTCCGCAAGCGTCTTCCTGTTCCACTGACAGATGCTGAAGTTGGGCCTTTTCCAGTCCGAGTCATCAATAGCTCAATAGTGTGAAAATCCAGGGCCATCAGCCACCTTGCAGAGAAGAGAGGTGGTCATGTATAGAATTGGAATTGCCTTTCTACAGCGAAGCCAGCCATGCGTGAACAGTATCTGGGCCCTACATTGTCATCTTGAGTCAGTTACATGTGCCGGCACTGCAGGGCTTGGCTGCTGTAATTTCAACTGGTACCCTATGCACCCCACAGAGTAACGCTTTCAAAATGACACAGCGATGCATCGTCAAAGAGAAAGAAGGTCACTTAGGCAGAGGGAGTACAACTTTCCAAGCTCTGTGGCAGTAGCAGGCAACCAGTAAGAGGAAATAAATATTGGTAAAGTATTTGAAAAACACTCATACATCAGAAGCTTAGAAGGGACTTTGCACGGATATATTAATAGCTAGGTGACACGTGACCTTCAGAATGCCCCTGTTGAATTTGTGATCTTTAAAAAGATAAGATTTTCATTTTAGCCACATCGTAAATCCCAACAGTACCTGGCTATTCTTGTACATATTCAGGATTATACTCTAGAGGTTGAAGTATTTGAAGCAGTGGCCTCTCCCTTTTGGGCACCAGAAGTGGGTTTATTTGGAGGCCGTTCCCCAGGGACTGGGGAGTGCACACTTGGTCTGCAGTAGGTTCTTGAAGGATTCCTTTGCAGCAGGAGGGGAGCCGGGAGCGAAGTCTCACCTCCTGTCAATCATCAGCAGCATTAGAACCTGACAGGGCACGCTGACCGGAGGCGGGGCTTTGCTCACTGCTCACCTCCTTCTTGCTACTCATCGGTCCTGCTGGCCTGACCTTCCAAGGATGTGAGCTGGTACCCATCTACAGCAGTGGCACTGAGGGCTCCTGGCTTAAAGCACCGGTGCCACCTACGTTGGTTAATTAAAATGCACGGTATTATCTCCCTAGGCTGTGGACACAACCTAGATCCATGGAGGATCGGGGAAGGTCCTCTGGGCAGAATTTTCATGGGCCTGACACTCTTGTTTCAATTGCAGCTTCACCTTCCTGAACATGGCGTCTTTTCTGGGGATGGTGGGAAGGGCAGAAAAGGAAGCTTCAAAAGCCAGCGCTTTGTCTTCGCAGTTCATGCCTCAGTGAACTGAGATGAAGCTGTAAAGGCTTTTATTCTTGAAAATGCTTGAAGGAATTCAGGTGAATAGAAAAGAAAAGGCTTTCTCTCATTCCTGTGGGCAGCTGCATGTCAGCTCAGAGGCTTTTGTTGTGGAAAACACTGGTTCTTTTCATTCAGTTCTCCAGAATATTATGGTCTCCCAAGGAAATGCCCACGCAGGAAGCAGGTACGGGAGCAAGTTTTTTTCTAAATATAAAATAAATCTAGTGGGTTTCGTGCCAAATAATCACCAGCTGCTGTGAGATCAATGTGTGTAGAATTATTAACAGGAAGCAAATTACTAACTACAACCTTTGGAGAAAACGTCTCAAGCAAGAGCTTCCCTGGAAAGATTGTACCCAGAGTGAAAACATTTCATTTCCCTGCTGTCACTCCACGGGGACTCACCCAGAGTACTGTTGGCAACAATCAAGGAGATGCTGGCTGCAGAGCTTTGGAGCTGCCGACCTGAGACACAGGGAAGAAGAGCGCGCTCTCTCAGCAACACCGTCAGCCTGCGCCTTAGAACGCTAGAGTCTTCCTGCGTTTGAACCTCAGATCTCGCATACAATTCTTCAAGAAATGGTCCCTGTTACTTGTTGAACTGCAGCAAGCAAGCATCGTTAGTGCTCTGAGAAGCCACATGCACCGTTAATTGGCTCATTTTATGTTTAATCTAGTGACACATGTATGACATTAGACCCAAGCTGGTCAGTGACCTACCTAGTAGGAAATAAAACAAAGACTTTCAGAGAAAAGCCCTTTGCTTATTCGCCCTCATCAAAAAGGATTAAAAAACAGCAACGATATTCCCAGCATTCTTTAATTTTTTAATATACATTTCTAAAACCTCCGCTGGAAAGCAAGTGAAAAGACAGATGGAACTTCCCTAGGCCTTCTCCTGATTTTCTCCTGACATCCACAGAAGAGGAACATGGCGCAGACAGAAAAGATACGTAGCAACACTATGGATCCACCCTAAAATATAGCAGGCGTCGTATTAAGTGTACATGGTCTACACAGCCAATTAAAAGACAGGGACTGTCAGATTGGATTGGACAAACGAGGTAGAAAGGGGCATTGCATAGTGCTCCCGGGTTGTAAAGACACGATGTTGAAAGTTACAAAAGAGAACTCGACTGGCTATATTGTTCAAATTATATTTTGGAGAAAATAAATATTTCAAGAGATTAAAAAATCTTTATAAAAATAGAGACTTGGTTTATTGAGAGACTATAACAACCACAAGGGTCATTTTACCTACTTATAATGACAGTGCTTCAGAAATACGTAGAAAACTGCAGGAAGACACTGTAAGAAGGAACAGACCCGTCGACTCTCTGTTGATTCAACCTTCACCAAACAATTGATGGAAGTCGACGTGGAACCAGAAAGAATGTATCTGTGTTCCTGGGCCACTGGTGGTGTGGAGGAAATCAGGCCTCCGGTTTTTTGGGTTAACTAGCTTGGACTTGCACGATGGAGGCCTCGCTGTGCAAAGGGGACAGTTTATTTCCTTGCCTGAGTCTGAGAAAGAACGCTTAGAGTGGGGAGGATGTGTTTGGATTCAAGCCTCCCCAGGAGCATGTGAGAGTCACCAGCATACGAAGCAGCCCAGAGGTTGCGTCCCGCCTGCATACACAAACCTGTTGCTCATTAAAGATTTAAGAAATACATCTGGATGAGGAACGTCGGTCTAGATGGCATTTCAAGGACCCTTGGAGAGGCTGGAGGCAGACAGTAATTCTGCGTGATGGATGGTGTGGGTGGGAGCGCACACAGGATGCCTGGCCCAGCGTGCATCGGGTGGTGGAAGAGTACAGTTCAAGGTCAGGGCAGTCCGGGCCGAGAAGGGACTGGAAGCCCCTTTGAGTCATCCGGGAGGGTCTCCACTTCTAACCTCTCTTGTCAGCCTTGGCGTGTTTGTTCAGTTTAGTGAGTAAGAAGTGAAAGGAACTATCTCTTCCTCCTCCTTCACTTTCTTTGGGTTTTGTAGTACTGGAGACTGAACCCTGAGGTATCTGGCCAGCCCTTCAAATTAAAAAAAAATTATTTGTGGTAGTTGCCCAGGCTGGTCTCAATCTCATGATCCTCCTGCCTCTACCTCCCAGAGTGCTAGAATGACAGGTATGTGCCGCTACTCCAGCTGAGACATTAATTTATAAGCTTCATGTAGATTTCTACATGATTTTGTAATCTCTTTCTATGTGTAATAATCAACTAAATCAAGCACATACTTTAAGTTCTACTGTGTAAGAGCACAATGTGGGATTTAGAGTGTATGCCACTGTGGACTATTTCCCAGAATTCCTTCTTCAGCACCCTCAACCCGTCAGTGAAAAGTGAGCCACCTGTTTCAACAGCAAAATGATGAGTATGGAGCTCATGGTACTGATTAAACAAGTTGCTTTGGGTTTTGTTTTTTAGTTAAGATTGCAGAACTTGCAATAATTTTAGGAATAAAATAACTCCAACCCTGAATGAATTGATTTTGCCACTTAAATTCCACGGAGCATTTCTGGAACTCAGCAGGGGAATAGCAATGCTATAGATTTGAGGTCTCCAGCCCCTGGGCATAGGCTGGTACCCGAACAGATGAGCTGAGAGCAGGAGGCTAGCAGTGAGTGACGCTCCGCCTCCTGTCAGTGTGCCACTATCAGGTTCTAGTGCCCACACTACTGATTGACAGGAGGCGGAGCTTTGTTCTCTCCTCCCCGATCCTTCTGCTACTGAGATTTCAAAGCTGTCCTCCAACAAACTGTGGCAGACCAGGTACCTCTGGGCCCTCATCCTCACTCTAATACGCAGGGGAGCCCCGGACCTAGTCTGAAGCTTAGTTCTAACACTCTCCTTCACGTTACTGTTAGCCAGCAGCACATCCACAGCCCTGAAGCAAATCCACACCCTCCAAAGGGCCCGACACACCAATCCTAGGGCTATGGCTACACCTGCCCCACACCCCGTCCTTGGGAGAATGGTCTTCAACTAAACCAGTCCCTCGTGTCACAAAGGTCGGGGTCTCAAATATAGGTCATTTCTTTTCTTCCCGAGTCAAGGACTGGACCTTTTATCCTATTGCACAGCAGTTAAGAGAGCTCGTCCTCATAATCAACACAGCAAAGAGAAATTCACAGTGAATGACCTAAAGCTTAGAAAGCTGCAGTGACCTTTCTTGAGAAAACAGATTTACAAAATGGTAAGTAGCAAGGAAGCAGAACCTTTATTTGAAAGAGAAATATACACAAGAACACATTTCTAGGAGAGTAGAGATTTAGGTCCTGAGGTCTTCTGAATAGTCTATTGACTATTGACCAGATAAGGTGTCCCTACATGCGCATGCACTCAAGCACACGTACGCACACACGCGCGCATGCGCGCGCATGCACACACACACACACACACACACACACACGCACACACACACACACGAGTCTTCCCAGTACCTCTGAGCAATTGTGGGAAACAAGAAGACAAGAAACTGAACTGAGGAACACAGAGAACACAGAGACTTCACTTTTATTTTAGGCTACTTGATTGATTCCTACATTCTCACACTCCTTCTTGGAGAACTGAGGATTTGTACCCCAATTCCCATGGCACCCACAAATATAAATATCACAGTTAAGTTCTTAGTATTAAAGGTAATGTTTAAAGATCACGGAGTGGATCTCTACCAGTTGCCAGCATGCACTATACTTGATTTGAAATAAGTCTCAATCTAGAATATTCATGCTTATATAAGCCTCACAGATAAAATAAAACTATGGGTATGGTTAAAGACAATGAGTCAAGCGAGACATAGTTACATACACATGTAATTCTAGCACTGTGGGAGGCAGGGACAGGAGGATTGCACGTTTGAGCCCAGCCGGGGCAACTTAACCACTTAGGGAGACCTCCTCGTGAAATATTTAAAAATGATTCTCTTCTAATTGGGCCATCTGTTGTCTAGCAGTGGTTGTCTTTTTTTTCCTAACAGACCGGACTTGTTGGATTTGTGGTTCACTTCAGTGGAAATTACAGTGTAAGAGTTCTTCCCACGATATTTTAGCCCACGGCCAGGGTCTAAGTATGTGTAGGAAAAACGAAAATATCCTGCCTGTTACGGCCTGGGTCTAGAGTGTCCCCCAAGAGCCTCAAGGATTTGGGGTTGTGAGTTATCAACGGATTTCAATAGTTGTTGAGGCCTGGTGGGGTGCGGCAGGCTGCTGGGCTGTGGCCTGGTGGGGTGCG
This sequence comes from Ctenodactylus gundi, assembly GCA_004027205.1. Taxonomy (NCBI): domain Eukaryota; kingdom Metazoa; phylum Chordata; class Mammalia; order Rodentia; family Ctenodactylidae; genus Ctenodactylus; species Ctenodactylus gundi. The sequence continues at coordinate 188,924 of PVKB01001997.1, read as the reverse complement.
GCAGGCTGCTGGGCTGTGGCCTGGTGGGGTGCGGCAGGCTGCTGGGCTGTGGCCTGGTGGGGTGCGGCAGGCTGCTGGGCTGTGGCCTGGTGGGGTGTGGCAGGCTGCTGGGCTGTGGCCTGGTGGGGTGTGTCAGGCTGCTGTTTGTGGCCTGGGAGGGTGCACTCTTGCCGTCACTTCTCCCCCACCTTGACTCCTTCCTTCTCTAGTGCTGTGAGCAGCTGTCCTCTGCTAGGCCCTTCCGGCCACTGACAGCTGCCCATGAATAGCCTGAGCCCTTCCGAAACTGTAGGTTGAAACGGACCTTTCCTCCCGTAAGTGGTGGGTGTTCAGCATCTGGCTCAGTGATGAAAATGTCGCTAAGACCAAAAATATGCGAGTGAGCCCTGGAAGGAACGCCATGCTAATGATATAGTTACCAATGTGCCGCGGGGTGAGCTGATTGGAAACCAGGCCGCCTGCAACGCCGCTCGTCAGGAACAGTGAAGGGAGGCCCTGAGTGGCGGGGCTGGGAGTGAACTGGAGGAGAAGGGGCAGTTGCCTTCCATGACAATCAGACGGTAACGCCCCGTGGACACGCGGGCCTGGAGGAGCTCAGCAGAGGGGGCGTCGCTGGGGAAGGCGGAGGAAGATGAAGCACAGGAGAATCGAGCCGAGGAGAGTTGAGGCCGTCCTCACAGGGAGGGCTGTCAAACCGCTGACAGCGGCCTTGGAGACCGCTGGCTGGCTCGCAAGGGAAGATGGGCTGCAGGGAGCAATCCCGAGCCGGCAGGGAGCCACTGAGGACTTAATGGGTCTTCTTGGCTCTCTGGTTGCCACATCCTGTGAAATAGGATTTGCAGCTAAGAAACAAGACATCCTTCACTCCGGCAGTGTATGCACAAAGGCCTCGTCAGAAGAAGGGGGGAATGCATTGTGCTTTATTAAGATTCTCAGTGTCTCACATTTATGCATAAACACAGATTACTTTCTTTCAATTTTTGTTTTTGAGACAGGGTCTTGCTGTGTAGTCCAGGCTGGTCCTGAGCTCACTGTGTAGCTAAGGCTGGCCTCAACCAGCCTTTCAGAAATCCTCCTGCCTTAGTCTACCAAGTGCTGGGATTACAAGTGTGCACCATCATGCCCCATTTATTTTTGTATTCTGCTGTGAAACTGAACCCAGGGTGCTACCTATGCTAGGTGTTATGCCCAGATTGCAAAGACCCCAGAGAGAATGCCAGGGGACTGGGTACGGATGCAAGAGCAAGGAGCCTTTATTCGGGCTTAACCCTGGGGTGGGGGTCGTGGGGGGCTAAACTCGGGTTCTCAGGCTTTACCAACACAGTGGATCCGTGCGGAGAGCCCCGAACAGCAGTCAAGCAGGGCTTTTATGGGCCACAGGAAGGGGTGGTTACAGGGAATATGACGTCGGCACAGCATCACCACACACACACACACACACACACACACACACACACACACACAATCATAATTACACAGCACTTACGAAAACAACATTAACCACTCAGAATCCATAAAATATTTGAAATATTTGGTGAAACCCTATCATAACTTTTGAGATTTTTTTTGAAAATGATCAATTATAAGGTGAGCTCAGTGGTTCCACTTGGGGGTTTAGGCAAGTGGCGAGTGGTTGGTCAGTTTGTACAAAGTGACTAGTACAGTCACTAGACTAGACTAGTCTCCACACCTTAACTCAGACCCTAGGAATGCCAGATATGTATTCCCCTGACCACTACCCAGGCTATAGGAATGTTAGATATGCAGCCCCAGACAGACCTTAACTGAGGATGCTGATATGGGCTGGTCTGAAAGTGGCGCAAGCGTGGCTTCTCCTGTAACTGTCTGGTTATTATTCTGGGAAACTGTAACCTACTTCGGAGAAACTGCAGTTCAGGCTTGCTAGCTTCTAGGGAAAGTTTGAGGCCTGTCACGGAGTCTGTTTAGCTCAGGTCTTCCACTAGGCAAGCAGTCTGGCCACTGAGCGGCACGCTTGGCCCAAACATGAGCATCAGACACCAGATGACAATGGACAGTTGCACTTTCTGTTCCTTCGACTTCCATGTAAGGACAACTATAACTGTAATTAAAGAATAATTATAACATTTGACTTTTGCTGGTCTCACAGAGTAATAAAAGGCTTGGAAACACAATATATAATAGTGGTTTTTTTTTTTTTTTGAACTGCTCATGGCAGTGTTCACAAAGATAGAGCTTAGACAATAAGACTAAGCCAGGCTTGGGGGCACAGGCCTGTCCAACCCACCAGTGTGGGAGGCTGACCCAGGATGATTGCAAGTTTGAGGTCAGCCTGGGCAACTTCGCAACTTAGCAGGACCCTCTCTTAAAGAAACAAGAAAAAGGCGCTGGGGATGTAGCTCAGAGTGGATGACATCTGTTTAATTCCTGGCACTGAAAAAAAAAGAGGTTATTCTAAGTTTCTTCTGGTTTCTGAAATGTCAGTAGTTGGAAGGACAAGATGAGACATGGAGGAAAAAGGGGGGCTGCCCTTGAGGAGGGGGGTGGGGCCTAGGGGGCTGGGGGTCGGGGGAGAGGTACTGGGAGTAACTGCGACCAGGATGCAGTGGATCTGTACCTGCTCTCCATGACTAACATAATTATTATGTCTTGCAAATGCAGACTGATAAAAATTAAAATTGTGAGAAAAAACCTTAAATGCTAAAAATGAATTTTGGCACAAAAATCGAGCAGGAATTCAACAAGGATTTCAGCTCTTTTTTTGCAACCAAAAAGCTAAGGATAAGCACATCACTTTAAAAAAATATTTAAAATAACAGATTTATTTCAAAAGGACACTCTAACCTCATGGCTGGTTAATTTTGGTTTAGAGAGACCTAATACAAGCAGCCACTAGCATACCACGGAGAGGCACCTCTGCCTGATGGCTGTGCTGAGGCTGTGTCAGCACCCACAGATCAGTGGGCACCATGACGATGCTCCCACGGCGTGACTCCCGCGTCAAGGGAAACGGCCTCTGTGCTTTTGCCTCGCTCCTGGGAGTGTTTTTACAACCTGTGTATCATGCCCTGTACGCAGTCCCTGACACCTGGGATTCTTTCATCCTGAGAATGTGTATTTGTTGAGTCCTTATTCTAGCCTAAACACTGACTAATGAGAATTTGAAAACTAAACTGTTTGAATCATTTTATATTGGAGAAAAATAAGAGAGAACATGGGTGACTCCTGACCCCCTCATTCAGCCACAGTCCCATGGGCAATGGTTCCCAGCCTGTATGGTGTGAATGCTGTTGCATGGAAGGTGCCTTTCTCCTGCCTCTGCTTCCCCTCATGTAGTCAGGCATTGGGTTCTCGCACGGAGCGCGCAGCCTAGATCCCTCATGTGTGCTGCTCACAGTAGGACACACGTTCCTATGAGAGTCCAGTGCTGCCTTTGACCTGACAGGACATGGGGCTCAGGTGAGGGCTGGGGCAGTGGAGAGCCACTGTAAGTACAGATGACGCTTTGCACACAAGCTGGCCACTCACCTCCTGCGGTGTGTCTCTGCTCCTGGCAGACCACTGGTGCTGGTTCACAGCTCGGCGGTTGGGGAACCCTGGCCTCATTTGATGCCTGAGTTGCCACTGTGTGTCCATCTATGCTAAAAGTCAACATCAACACCTGATCGGTAAGTAACATCTACCTCTTATTTGGAGCTCATCCTTGATTCTTTAGTGCCTACTTCCTGCTCTGAGGTCCCCACCAGGGATCCACATGGTGTTTAGTCGTCACTCCTCTTTAAGCTTCTCTGCTCTGTGACAGTTTCTCAGTCTGTCCTTGTTTTGGAGACCCTGGTAGTTTTGACAATGGCTGGTCAGGTGCTTGGTAGCACACACATGTATTTTCTCACGATAGGACTTGGGCTTATCACATCTTAATGGGGAATACATGTGAGGTTAACTTTCTTACCTGGTGTGGTGGTTGGAATCTATAACGTCCCCTCGGTTTCACGTGCTTGGAGAAGATTGGACACACGCTTGGTACCTACAACCTTAAGGAGTGGGGCCTGTTTTAGCTCACAGGTTCAGAGGCCTTGGTCCCTGCAAGTGTGGGGGGCTCGGAAGCAGCAGCAGCAGCAGCACGGCAGATGGAAGGTGCTCATTGCACGGCCACCAGGAAGCAGAAGCAGAGCAGCAGGGAGGGACACACATCCTTCCAGGGTCCACACAGGGCCCCTCCCTCCTGCAGATCCTGCCTCCCACCAGCCCCGTAACCCATCCATGGACAGACCCACTGAGGAGTACAGCCTCCCTGTGACCCAGGCACCTTCCAAACATGGAAGATGTTGAGGGGACATCTTAGCTTTAAACCCTAACACTCTACGAGTCAGCCTCTTGCTCTGGCTTCAGGAATCCAGAAGTAACATTCTGTCTAGTTTCTTCCTGTGTCTGGGTGTCTGTGAGGACTCTTTCTTGAATGGGATCTGAGCTTCGAAGTATAATCAGTGTTATTTCATGGTTGCCAAGTGAGTAGTAGCAAGGAACGAGGGAAGGGAAGGAGGCATCATCTACTCTTCTGGGTGGATCTCAGGATTTTAGGGAGCCCACACCCCTGTTCTGTGTGCTTCTGAGGCCCCCACTACCGATTCTTACATGACGCAGGAGGGGTTGGAGTCTTTAGGTTGGGTGTTTTCCCTTCTTGCAGATTAGTTAGCTACGATCAAAACCCACAGTAGTTGTACTCTGGCAAAATAGGTTCATTTGAGAACGATCCTTTGTTAAAAGAAGAAAAAGTGCCCTGGGTATATTGAGAACTAGTCTTTTCTAATGGGGCATGGCGATGCAGGCCTGTCGTCCTGTCATTCTGAGAGGCTGCGGCAGGAGGGTCATACATTGGAGCCCAGCCTGAGCAAGCTCAAGACTTCATGACACCCTATCTCAGAACAAACCAACCAATCAAGCCTGCTGGGAATGTAGCTCAAAAGACCCTAGGTTCAATCTTAAGCACAAAAGAAAAAAAAAAGAAAAAGAAAAGAAAAAAAGAAAGAAAGAATGAAAGAAAAAAATATCTTCCTCCCAAGTCATGAAGGGATCTATTGTTCCCCTAAGGGCATGTATACTCTGATAACCTGGGGAGCTCTGGTAGTTAACCCTCTTGAGTATAGGATCTTCCTCAAAGCCTAGTGTCTCAGTTACTTTTCCTTTGCTGTGACTCAACACTCGACATCCACAAGTTTAGGGGAGGAAAGGTTTATTTCAGCTCACAGTTTCGGAAGGTCACAGTCCATTCAGGGCGGCCGGCAGCAATGGAAGTACATGGCAGAGGCAGAGGTGGAGGCAGCTTCTCACGACTTCACACACAGGAAGCTGAGTCCCACTAAGTCCAATCTCCTCTAGCCTGAGAGGAAGGTAGCAGCATATATACACTTCCATGTCCCATCCCAGTGATCAGCTCCTCCTGGATCCAGGTGTGGAAGGTGTGATAAGCCCCCACTACACACCTGTAATCCAATCTACACTCCTGCAATCCATCCTTCCACACCAGGCCCCAATCTACCAACAGCACATGGTTCCATAGACAATCCATACCATCCAGATACATGAGACTTTTGGGGGACAATTCAGAGCCAAGCCACAATACCTCGACACCTGGGAAGTTTTTAATCCTCAATCTAGCCCACAGGAAACTCCCAGAAATTTCCCAATTTCCATAGAAGTGTGTCTATCTTTTCAGGATAATCAATTATGTAAAATATACACAGATGCTACTACTATTTTGTTACTTACAAGTACATATTAATATTTATTATATATATGTGCCTATGCATACTTAATATTCACGCACACACATAGGCACTAATTTTAAAATACGCTTCTAGAAAAAAGAGAATTATTGGTGCTATGAAGGATTTGTGCTTGCTGACTTCTCTCCTTCCTCCAGTCCCACCTTCTGCCACCCACGAACCTTTTACAACCTTCCTTTTCTCTGCATCTTTTAAAAGTCAGCACTTTAGAAAGGGTGATACGAATCGGAACCCCTGGTTACAACGGAGAACGTTGTCTTGCTCTGTGTTTGAAGGTGACTTTCTTGTTCAGGGCGGGCGTTACTCTCAGGTGGCCACCTCCTCCTTCATCCACAGAAGGAGCTTCCTCAGCCGGCCTGCCAGCTCCAGGGTGGACCAGCTTTGAGCTGCATTGAAAGGCTGGCCTAATTCTCTGACACTTTCTCCCTTTCTTTCTTTCTTTCTTTCTTTCTTTCTTTCTTCCTTCCTTCCTTCCTTCCTTCCTTCCTTCCTTCCTTTCTGGCTCCTTACACAGGAGCAGATAAGAGGGAGCCCCACGGACAGGCTACTTTAGTCCCACAGTACATCTGTCTCACAAAGCCACTAGCCTACTGTGTCTAAATAGGGTGTGTGTGTGTGTGTGTGTGTGTGTGTGTGTGTGTGTGTCTGAATCCTGGTTCCGGAAATATTAATCAGATGAATATTCACACTTTAATGAGCACAAGCATGTGAAATTTAACAGAAGGGTGCTTGACCCCAGGGGCCCTCTGCACATTTGAAATGCAGTGTAACAATTTCCAAAGAGAAGATGGGAACACACCCATGACTCCCCGTGTTGCTCCTTCAAAATTGGGAGGAGGTAGGGTTTAGGGAGCTGCCATTTACCCCCGGGCTGCGACTGACCCCCAACTTCACAGCGATGACTCTATGTCTGCCTTTCGTACTGATCGGATACTCTGTGCCCCTTTGTCAGCAAACAGCAGAGCTTTCAGACACTTCTGCCCAGCTCACGCAGTAAAAACCAGAACCCCCAGGCTGCTGCATTGTCCTTAAGACAGGACACCGAGCAACAAGGCAGGGATGGGCTGGCACGGCCCATCCGTGTGCGTACCAGAAGCTGGGGCTTTGTCCTCCTCACTGTTCCGTCACGTATGTGACTGGCTGGTGGGTAGACACAGAACTAGAAGTGAATTATTCCAATCAATCCAGGACTGTCCTCACTTTCTTTCCCGCTTGATGGTCTCCTCATGTACTCAGGACGCCAGGGTACTTGGCGCTGGTGGGATGAAATCCTTCCTGAGGAAAGCTGTCTTTCCTTGTGAGATACGAACGGTGGATTCTACCCACATGTACAGATCTATGTCTGTTTTGGATGAGCTACTTCAAAAGTCCCTCAAATCCAGTGATCTGCCTGGGAGTCCTCGCAGGGTTAGCGTGAGGCCTCCAGGAAAAGCCTAGGACGTGTGTCTGGTTACGTCCTAGACGGCAGTGGCCCTGGGACTTGCCCGTGGACCTCTGCTTAGTGCACCCAAGGACATTGCTTCTTCGAGAGAGTCCTCACCATCAGCACCCTAGAAAGCTCAGCGCAGTCATTCCAGGAATTTAAAAAAAAAACTTATTTTTTTCTATTTTCCTTTTCCACTGCTTTCATTCTTCTGTCCAGCCATCTTGCTATTTTGTCTTATTTTACTTTTTTCTCTTTCCAAGATTCTCACTTCTCTGTTGCATCTTTGAGCCTAACAGGAAAACCGTGCTCCCTTTTCTTACCCATTAATGCCCTCCTTGCTGAGGTAGGATAGGAAACAATAAAGATGGATTTCAAAGGTGGAAAGAAAAATCATAATTTTAAACTTATACTTTAGCTGTAAACTAAAACTGTAGCTACAAAGTTACCCAAGGTTATAATGTTTTTTTTTTCTTCTAGGAAACTCACTCTAAAAACTTCCCAAGGGTCCTAAAGCCACAAAATGCCAACAGATGGGGCTCTGGGCCCACTCCTCTCACCGCTTAATTGCCCGTCTGCCCACACACCTCCATCCAGAAGAAAACAAATTTGTGCAGAGCGCAGGTCAACCTGGAACACACGTGCCTGGCTTACCTCCTGGTGGGGCTTCCGGAGCTGCTTCGGGAAGTGGCCAGAACACTGGGACAAGTGTGCTGAAAGGGAGAAGGAGGATTTGAGAGGGATTCACAGCAGTGTGTCTTTTACTATAATAAAAAGTTTACACTGAAGCATTCCCCATCGTTTTCGATCATCCCTTTTCACAGATTTTTGAGACTGGATGCTGCACATGTGGGGCCTAGACAGGGAGTGTTACTTTCTGCTTATCTCAAAGACCTCCTAAGCCTTCCGTGAGAAAAATCTATTTACTACAGCTAATAAGGCCCTGTCTCCCGCTATCATTACGCTTCCTCACAGCCTTCCCAAGAAGAACACTCCAAATTAATCCCCGCTCAGCTAGTTCATCTGTTCTGTCAATAAGCGACGTCTTATTGTTTTTATGAATTAAGCGCATTTTGCATCCAATCATCGAGCAAACATCTGTACAGATGCAGAGCTTTTGAAAAATCAGTCCTAGGGGAACGGCTTTTGATTCACGTGTTGGGCTTTTAAAAACATTTTTTAATAAAGTATTTACACATGGTCGCCATGCTTGAAATAGAAAGGTGACACAGGCAGCCGTGTGGCATCAAGGAATGGGGGTGGGGGGGATGAGGTGCCCCCCTCCCTGTCTAGTGAGGCCCGGTCCCAGTGGCTGAGATCTCTGGTGGCACACAGCAGCAGGTGGGGTGCTGGCTTACAGGCTTGGGTGGATTAGGTGAACGCACCCAGGCTTTTCCCTTTCCTTTTTTTTTTTTTTAAATGACTTTCACCAGCTTTAATTTTAAAAATGCATAAGTATAGTTTTTAGAAAAATATATTACAGAAAAGGCGCCTTGCTATTAATTTCTCCTCAAAATCCTCCCCCTTCACTGCTCCGTCACTGTTGCCACCTCTGAAGTGGCTCTTCCATGAGCGTCCTTACTTGCGCCGCCCTGGCCTCCCCGGAGGCCAGAATTTATTCAGAAACTCGACCTTTCGTGGTCCCTTTGGCAACTTTAGGATGAGCCAGAGAGTGCCAGATCTGGTGAATAAAGTAGATGAGTGCACACCAGGATGCTTCTGTTTGACATAAATTTCTGCAAAAGTTTTGGATTTATTCAGGGTGTCAAGGCAGCTGCAAAAATACACTTGTGAAAGAGGATTTTCAGAACTGTTTCAGAAAGTGGCAAGAACAATGGGGTTGGAAGGATGAGGGAGAATTTTAGGGGTATTCATGTCAAACTGTAATAGTTCGACTTTTTTGTTTAAACATTTTCTGTATTTATTGATTGATCATTGATTTACCTCCTCCTGCTCCTCTTCCTCCTCCTCCTTCTTCTTTTCTTCTCGAACAAGATGAGCCCTAGGCATCCTTGTTTGTCATAGGCTGTTGGAATAATCCATTCATTTTCATAGCCAGACATGGGATGTCAAGAGGAATGTGAGAGCAGCCCTGACTTTCAAAGGCATCTCTCCCTGCTGGTGTTCTGTAGTTCTGTAGCTCTGATGTGATGTCCCCTGAGAATTGTTATCCACTGTGCCCACGGGGATCCTCCCTTTCTGTCTGCTGGCCCCAAGCCGTTGTCACCTTGAAGTCTACTACAACCGTGGCTTTTGTGGAAGCACCTGTACTGGACAATGAGAACCACAACCCACAGAGCTCAAGGTCACAGGGAGGATGACTAAACCGTGTGAGTCTTCTACAAGTCTTCACACCGTTTACCAAGGGTGGCTGCTTCTAGCATAGCTGAGTCCTTAGAACACAGGACTTCAGTGCCAGGATGACAGTGCCGTGTTGCTGGTACTACTGGTTCTATGGTGACCTCTCAACACCTCTGAGCTGTTGACTGGATGCTGAACCGGTCCCACAGCCAATCCAGAGGGCACCGCGCTGTGCTCCCCCAGCAGTCATTGGGGCAGCAGGAGGAAGGAGCTCATGGCCCTCTAGTGGCCAGACCTCACATAACAGCAGCTGACTAGCAGACCCAATGCACAGCCAGCATCCTAGCTGCAAGACAGTCTTGCAACTGAAGCTCTGAGCTTTACAGCCTTGGCACCATGGAAAAGTTACGTGAGGCAGATTGAGACGGAAGTGCTTTCTTATACAACAAACCTCAAGAGACGCAAATAAAGTAAACGAATAAAAATGACACAAGATGCTAACCACTGGGTATTGATATTATCAATAGAATGCACTTGATGTTCCACATAAGGTAGTAGCAAAAGCCATGCAATACCAATCAAATTGTCACCATTGCTCTTTGGGGTTTGGTTTTTTTTATCATACTCCTTTTATCAATTAAAAGAAAACCCTCAGAGATATGAGTTACTCTACCCAAGAGTACACTGCCAAGATTCAAACCAGGGCTGGCCGGCTACCAACTGGCTCATTTCCCCTTTGCTGTGTCACATTGTCTTTCAGCATCTGTTTGAGGATTGTAAAGATTTTTTTTTTGCGTTCTTCCTAATATGGAGGCAGAAAGGGGCAGTCTCTTCCTCCCCGCATTTAATTGTGTGGGCTTTGCACTGTGCACATTTTCAGGGCATCATCTCACGGGCATAATTAAGTACCAAACAGTTGTGATCATTATGGAATATAAAACCGTATTCTTTATCATTGGGATCCTTTTTGGGACTTACTTTACTCACTATGACCTTAATTTAAATGTGTGGGGCTTTTAGATGCAGAGATGACGACTCTAACTTGCTTCTTTTACATCGATTTGGGTCAGCTTACGTTCTCTCATTGGCACATATTTTAAAGTTGAATGAATCAGCCTGAATTTAAGACTGAAGTATAAAATAAAATCACCTGAAATATTCCATGCACAAGGAGTTGAGCATTTTCTACCCAATTTACTGACTGCGTATTATTTTTATGTGCACACCTGAGGAAAAATAGAAATTTTCCTCTAAAGTCTTGGAATTTTTAAAAAATCTTGAAACAAAAGATGAAATATCATGGTTTCCGCGTGTCACACCTTGGTTGGTATCTGTCTGTTCCTTTTCTCTCACTTTGGAGCTGTTCAGAAGTGGAAGATTTTCTCTAGTACTGAATTGCTCAGCACAGGTTGAAAAAACAAATAAAAAAATGCTTAGGATTCTAGGCCACACCACTGATTGAGTGAAAAAGGACTTCAAACTGTCTTTTTTGATTGGGATAAAAAAAATCTACCTGAACATCTGTTTCCATTCCCTTTAAAATTGTAACGGTAGCAGACATTTTGGTGTATTTTAATTTCCACTACCAGGCAATGGGATTGGCAGATAAAATGATCTTTGTAAACTTCCTGTGATGGCTCCACCTTCATACCTCTTTGAACCTCCACAGCTCTTTAATCTCACCTTTTCCTAAGCTACCGTTCCTTCAACATTCAGAAGTAGAAGGGGAGAAGAGATCAAAAAGTGAAAATTTAAAATACATAACCATGAAGGCTAGGCCGAGGCTATCATACGTGTGCGTGTGCGTGTGCGTGTGTGTGTGTGTGTGTGTGTGTGTGTGTGTGAGATAGTGAGAATCGAAACCAGTGTCTTCCCCCTGAGCTATGGCCTCAGTTTTTTTTTTTTTTTTTTTTTTTTTTGCATTTTGAGACAAGGTCACCCTAAGTTGCTAAGGTGTCCAGGCTGCACTTCAACTTGGGATCCTCCTGCTTTAGGCTTCCGGAGTGCTAGAATCACAGGCCTGTGCCACCACACATAGAGGCATTATTTTTTGGCCATGATTTGTATTCAGATAACAGACGCCACTAACCTGTGGGCATAGGAGAGGACTCCAAAGACGCCTCGACAGATGATACAGACACATTCTTGCTACTCTTGGAGAACTGATGCTGTGATGGCCAGCTGAACACACCTTGCACCTCAGGAAGGTTTCTTGGTATTTGGCCCAGATGGGTGCCAGTGAGGTTCTGGCAGCAGGAGGACAGGGAGCCAAGCAGGCCGACACTGAAGAGCAGGTGTCTGATCTGAGCACTTCTCACTGCCTGAAACAATCGGACACATGAAAAACCAGCGAAGTATCCTTCAATGATTTTAAACCTGCCACAGAGTGTTATTGACAACGGATGCCCATTAGGGTGGTTAGTCATCAGTGGGTGTGCTAGCTGGCTTTCTGCTACTACAGCAAACACCGGAGACAATCAACTTACGAAGAGGAAGAAGTTCGCTTTGGCTCAAGGTTTTGGACGTTTCAGTACATGGTTGGTTGTCCTCTTTGACTTATGTCCTGGGACAAAGTGGAACTTCATGAGAGGAGCACAGGCAGGGAGGAGTCACATTCCTCACGACCAGGTTGCCAAGGAGGGTGGGTGCGGGGGCTCTGGGGTTCTATTGTCCCCTTCAAGTGTGTGAACCCAAGGATCTAGTCACTGGATCTGGCTGTGTGTGACTTCTGGCTCTTCCCCAAAGACAAAAATGTCAATGAAAGGTAAAGATTGTGAGCAGAATCAGGACAACTCGAATCCAAAGGCAGCCATAACAGCACACCTAAAGTATGCGTCAAAGAGAACTTTCGGAATTGCTTCAGAAACCAGTAAGATGGTGGGATGCGGGATGTGTGTGTTCAAAGTAAGGGAGAAGATTTTGAGGGGGTTCATGATAGTGTGTCTTTTACTAAAATAGATTTTTGAAAAAAATTAAACATTCATCCTAGCTTTTATCAGGCCCTTCTGGATGTATTTGTCTTCATTACATACTTTTTTTCTTTAATATTATACATAGGTAGTTAGTACATGTAGACAAATACTATGTATTTGTTCTTAATATTTCTCAGTATTTGTCTTTCTGTGCCTGGCTTACTCACCAGCACCATGCTGTCCAGGGTCATGTTTATCAGGACAGCCTCTTTTCAAGGCTAAGTAGTGTCTAGTGAGAGATGTATATCCCATTTTCTTGATTCACTCATCCCTTGACGGACACACAGGGTGAGTCTATTTCTTGACTCTTGTGAATAATGCTCCAACAAACAAGGAGAAAAGATGGCTCTCTGATACATTAATTTCATTTCCTTCAGATGTATGTCCAGGATTGCTGGGTGTATGATGTACGATAATTTTATTTTTGAGTTTTTTTGAGGACCCTCCACATCATTTTCCATAAAGGCCGCACAGATTTACATTCCCACCAACACCATATGAGGCTGTTCCCTTGTCTCATTCTCGCAGACGCTTGCTTTAAAGAGCTGGGGCCTCTTGTAAGTAGCAACGTGAGATTCCCACTTGGACGCACAATGAAGTTCAGCTAGCTGATTCTATTCATGATGGAAGGTAGGGAACTGATGAAGAGTAAAATTCTAATCTCGACCTTTGTACAGCTCACTTGGAGATAAGGGAGGAAACCGAGCGTGGAAGGCATGGTATCTGCTATAACTGCTATTGGTGGCTATTTGGTAGCTTTCTGGTTTTTGGCTCAATAATTAAGCTCTTGAATAACTTGTTGTCTCAGTCACTCTCTGTGGTTGGGACAGAACAGCTGATACTCACAAATTCAAAGGAAGAGAGGCTTATTTCAGCTTACTGCTTCACAGATCTCAATCCATCCATGGTTTCCTGGCAATGGCAGAAAGGCCTGCTGGGGAGGAATGTCACTCACAATGTAGCAAAAGTGAATTAGAGGAAGAAAAGGGATTAGCTAGAAAGGGAGACACATCCTTCCGGGTCATTACACCAGCTACCCATTCCTCCACCCAGGCCCCCACCCCTGACCACCCATCCCTCCAACTAGGCCCCACTCCCTCATGACCCATCCCTCCCACAGACTCCACCCCCAAAGACCCTCCTTCCACCCAGCCCCACCCCTAACTACCCGTCCTTTCCATTAGGCCCCACTCCCGCAGGGCACATGAGATCATGGGGTGACTAGGCTAGGGACAATGGAAAGTAGAAGGTGGCCCAGACCCTGACAATCTCATCTCCAGACCAGCAGGAGTGGGGCCACTCCCTCCTGTCCCAGGCCCAGGATGGCCCACAGCTCAGGTTTCACTCTACTCAAATTCCTAATTTTCCCTTGCCCTAAGACCTTTACCAGAAATCACATGATCAGGATTTGAAAGTCCTGCCACGCAAATTAGGTGACTTTCAGATCCTAACATCCTCCAATCAGAGGATGACTCACGCCTTACAACCCTGGCTGACCCTCCTCTCTCCAGTTGCTTGTTAGTCTGGCCCCTGAGGACAGTAAACAAGCTGTATACTGATACTATCTCCCCAAAGTTCTTCCTTCATACTCGTGGCCTCTGGAGACCCTGGTCCCTCAGACTTCGCTGATCCCTGATGGCTGGTGGCCAGCAGTGGCCAAGAACCTTGGAGACCCCGACATACAATGATGAGTGTTATGCCCCAGGATCCAATCGCATTCAAAATGTGAAACTTTTGAGGGACACTTTAGCCTTACACCCTAACACCTGTCTGCCTGACCCCACACCTGTGTCTTCCTAATCTGTGGTCTCTTCGTGCCCTATCCTACCATCTCAACACCATGCTGAGAAAGATCACCAATTACAAATGGAGTTGCTGATTAAAAAACCCAACTGAATCATTACTCTTGAAATCACAATAATGAACAAAGATATGAAGCAAGATCACAGTATAATTTTCATATTAATAGTCTCAAGACAGCCAAGGGAGTTTTGGAGACCAAAGTCACCTATCATAGAGTGACAAGGGAACAGCCTAGTGTATCTGACTAACTGTTCACCTGGAGAAGACAGGATCTCTCTAAATTACTGAATTGCCCAGTTTGTGTTTAAGATTCTCCTGCCTCAAGCTCCCCAAGTGCTGGAGTTACAAGGCTGCACCACTGTCTTAGTCACTTTCTCATTGCTGAGACATGGCTCCCAACGTCTACAACTCGAGGGAGGAAACATTTATGTTAGCTCATGGTTTCAGGAGGTCTCAGGCGATTCAAGGAAGCAACAGCAGAAGCACATGGCAGAAGCTCAGAAAGAGGAGAAGCTGTTCGTGGCCAGGTAGACAGGAGGCCAAGTGAGCGAGGAAGGGTGGAGTCAGCACGCATCCTTCCAGGTCGCGCCTGGAATTCTGCCCCTGCTGGGTCAAGCCACAGTGACCCACCTATTCTGAGCAGGCCCCACCTCTTAGCGGCACGTGGTCCCAAGGGCTCCACAACATCTTAATCCATGATCCAAATCACAACAACTCCTATGCCTGGATCTGTTTTCTTGATTTCTACCTGTAATATTTTAAGAGAACTTTTAAACCACATTTACAAACTTTTACCTACATAATAAGAACAAATAATAAATGATATAATGTCACAATTAAAGAATTGACTTTCTCAACATTTACTAAATACACCCACAATGATAGCATTGGGTTTCAATGAATAATAGTCAAAATTTGCTGGAAAAAAATTCAAGCTATATCCTTTCTCCGACTTCCTGTGTTATTGTAACAACCATAACATTGGTAGGACACAGCATTGTTCTGCATGGTAGTGACGGGAACTTCCGTCAGGTAGGGCTGCAAAATGGGGACCCCTCGTTGCATTGCAGCACCCAGGAAGCAGAGTGGACGTGGGTAAAGAGGCCACAGGGCCTGGTGATGAGGAACAGGGGACCGTTGCAGGCATGTAGAACCTGAGGCCCAGCAGATTTTTTGCTCTTCCATTTTTCTTTTTGGGGTCCTGGGGATCCAATATAGGGCCTTCACCCTGAGCTATGTCCCAGCCCATTTCCTAGTTTTGATTTTGAGAGAAAGTCTTCAGCCGCAAAGTTACCCAGGCTGGGGTCAAACCTCTGATGATCCTGCCTCAGCCTCCCAAAGTGCCGGGACGACCCTCCTATGCCATAGGCCTGACTATTCTTGAGCTTTCCCCCCCAAATTATCATGAAAAAAATATTCAAAGAAAGTTTTAGTACTTCTGTACATTAACTATATTAAATTTATATTTTCTGTGTAGCCCCAAACAGTTCCTCTTACTAAAAAAATGGAGTCAAAAATAGCGGCCTGCAGTTTGGACACATCTGCAAGGAACAGATCAAACACAAGGAGGGACCGGAGTGTCATTGCCACGTGGACCTCCCCAAAGCGTCTCACCAGTGCCTCTGCTCCTGTGCCCGTGAGGGTGGGGGCAGGGTGCTCACTATGGGTTCTACTACCTGAGGAAGAAATCTCAGAATGAGACACGGGGCTGTTTACACCAAACATTCTCATTTGGTCTCATCAAAAGCAGGGACAACCTGGCAGGGCAGGGACATACATTGTTTTGTCTTAAACCATAAAGAAACGACTTCTGTAGGATGATCATTGCTGAACACCATCTTTCTAATGTTGGTAGGTCAGAATTTAGAGAGCTGAGGATGGACAGACAAGAATGGCCGAAGAACCCAAGGCTGAGCTCTGCACGGAAGCCTGGCCGATGTTGCTTGCTCTGGGGAAGGCTTCAAACGCAGAGAAGTGGCCAGGTATGACAGCCCATGCCCAGGGCTCAGGAAGTTGAGGCAGGAGGATTGCTGTGAGTTCAGGGCCAGCTTGAGCTCCACAGAGAAAACCCTGTCTCAAAAATAAAAATAAAATAATTAAAACCCACAGAAGTAGACTTCGTGGAGACGGGAAGGGAAGCTGGGGATGAGTGAGGACGGGGCAGATGTAAGACAGGGAGAGCAGGGAGGTAACAATCAAATCGCAACATGAACCGTGGGCCGATGCCCCATCAGACATGCAGTGGACGCCGAGCTCGGTGTAGACCAATAACATAAAATTTTAATCCACATCTAAAAAATTAAACAAAATCCCCGGAAACACACTCTCTGTCTCTCTTCCTCAATCCTGCTTCCTTTCCCTGTGGACCACTCTATGTTTTCCAAGAATGGTGATTGCTTTTCCAGGGATTCATTCTAGTAGAAGTGGCCTTCGGCCTCAATGCCGAATCCTTACTCGCGTTTTGTCGTGGCGTCGAAATCAAAATCGTTCATTCAAATCTTCATCAACTTCCTAGAAATAAAATATGAAAGTGGGCGAGAGCTCCAGGGCTCTGCGCGATCCAATGCAAATGTATGCAAATTTCCTCACATTAGAATCATTGTCTGGTTGTCATCCTCGCACGGGGCACATCAGAGCCATATGACCTGATTTTTGCACCTGCTGTTTAATTAAATTTACAAGGCAGACGCACTCTCCACTCCCGGTGACATACAAATCCGTTTTTACAACCACAGCTTCTAATTTACAAGGTAGTCGACTGCTGAATTTTTTTTTAAACCATCTATAGCTGCCCAACTGCTTTTTATTAGATGGAAGATTAAAAAAAAAAGGAAAAAAAAAAAGGCCATCCATCATCCTGGCAGATGGATTAACAGAAATATTAAAAGTAATTTCCCTCTCGCATCCAACTCTCGATTTTTCAAAAAGCTTTATTGAAGCATAATTGATATGCAACAAATTACACATATTTAGTGCACGCGTTTTGAGGGATTTAGACATATGTGTGCATCCATGATATTTGTCACTGAGATGGAAAAAACATGTGACTCAGGTTGGCGAGTGCCAAAGGCCTAGCAGTTGGGCTTCGGGCGGCTTCTGCTCATGTTCCCCGAGGGACGACACTCAGCTCTGCGGGGTCCTGGGTCCTCCAGTCACCTCGAACGACAGGAGGACAAGACCGCCACAAACAGGGCTAGCAGAGCTTGGGAAGCAGCCACACGGCTCGGAGGATCTCCAGGGCCGTGAGTGCTTTCTGAAAAATGTTTCTTGCAAGAAGAGACTAATACTGTGAAATCTCCACCCCCCAGCCCCCGGCTTCTCTCCACGAGTGATGTTTAGTCTTTACCATTGTATCTGCCTCTACGAACTGGTGAAAGAAAACTGCAGGCCTGGTTCTCACTGTTTTGTGTCAGCCTACCATTTGCCTGTTCCTCAAGACCCTCGTGCCTGGACCTCCCCGACAGGCAGCTGGGGAGGGTAACCCCAGAGAGGTACTTGAGGAGAAGATTAAAGCAGATGAAGACATTTGTGTTTGACTTTCTGCCCTAACTCCAATACTCTATGGGAGAATAACACCTTCCCAGGTGCGATCGAGAAATATGTGAATAAAGACAATATTTTATTTCTTTTCTCCTATACACCCCGAAACTTGAAGATCCTCAAAAACAGATCATCCTTGCAATGAAATGAATCCTCCCAAGATGTATTTTGCGTCGCGGACCTTGAGCTTCTGAGGTCCTACCCATAGGTGGCGCCACACCTGCACGGAAGCCAATTACAGCACCGAGGAGTTTGGAACAGATCGCGCAAATTAAAAAACGTTGAGCTGCAACTAACTGTGAGACATATGGGTTGAATCCCAGGCCTACCCAAGAATAACTTTGAAGAAAATTTTGTTTTCTGGCAATACAGATGCTAACACACCACAGAACCTTTAAAAAGAATAAATATGTGGACGGCTCATCGCTTTCAGAATAATTTAACCCCACACCCCCAAGTTAAGGTAGCATAACGTAGACGTAAGAAAATAACGTCAGCCCTGTTCTTCTGTGTGAAAGAAATATCGGGTTAGTGACTGAGGTGCCTATAAAAAGTATTTACCGATTAGTATAGTTTCAAAATGAGGGCTGAGTGCTTAGCTCAGTGATCAGAGTGCTAGCCTAGTGTGTGCAAGGCCCTGGGTTCGAAACCCACCACTACATAAAAATTCGCGGGGCATGGTGGTGCCACCGAGAATTCTGGCTGTGGGGAGGCTGCGGCAGGGTTGCCATGGGTTGTGCATGGGTTGGAGGCCAGCCTCGGCTGCATGGCGAGCGCAGGACAAACCTTCACTGCAGAGAGAGACACCGTCTCAAACACAAAACAGAAGAACCAAGTAGACAAACAGTGAACCAAAAGCAACCCCAAAAGAGTAACCAAAATGCATAAAACCTTGTGCATTTCCTATAAAATAAACAAAAATAAAATGACTTTGCAGTATCCTGGACCCAAACTAGCAGTAAATTTAACTTAAAATGAACTAATTCATAATAATGTTTAAATGAAGTTTATATTGCAGAAAATGTCCTTGCTTAAATTAATTTGCGATTTTATTTTGGTTTTTGCTTCTTTGTTCTGCAACGTGAGCTGCAGGTGGCCAAAGCCTTCTTCCCTAAGGTCAAGCACACGACTCGCCAGTCTTTATTATCACAGAAGAGCCACACACACACACACACACACACGCATGCATGCACGCACACACAGCATATAGTTGGGAGAGCAGTTTATGAAAATCAGAATTCACAATATGATCATTTTTCAAATTGAAGCTCGGACTTTAAGGGTTTATTTTGAGACAGGGTCTCCATTCTACAGCCCAGGCTGGTCCCGAACTCACTATGGACTATGGAGCCCAAGCTGGCCTTTGATTTACAGCAACTCTCCTGCCTCAGCCTCCCGAGTGCTGGGATTACAGGCATGCGCCACCATGCCCAGTTTAAGTGGTGCTGGGGAATCAAACTCAGGCAATTGCTTTAACTGCTGAGTTATTCCTCCAGCTCTTAATGCATGAGGATCTTAAAAGGGAAGGGGAGGCTAATCTTCATCCCCAACACAGATTTTTTTTTTTTTTTAATCAGGGGTCCCCAACTCGTGGAGCCACAGACCCATATGGGTTCCTGGTCTAGGTCTTGAGAGGACCAGCACCCAGGATGCAGGGGCTGCCTGGGGACGATGAGCCTGGGAAGAGCTCCACCTTCTCTCAGCGAGCTCAGATCAGGTTCTCAGGACTTCAACTACATCAAAAAGGTCAAGAAAGTTGGGGCCCCTGTTTTGAACTGACGTGTGGTCATTGGATCTGGGGCAGGTTGAAGTCATTCCTGACAAAGGGACCCACTTGGCTGAGCGCAGATTCTGAGAGATGAGGAGAGAGGACAGAGGGAGCGATGAGACAGAGCTGACATGTCCCTTTGACCAGTAGCGACCAGTGAGTGGACAGCATGAAGAACGCAGGGCACAACGAGCAACCGTGTTCCCAAGTGAGGTAGACCAGGGCACCCACGAGGACTTGAAAATATCCTTAAAATGGTGTGCTGCACTGCCCCAAAAATGTCCTCAGAGGCTGGGCAGATGGGACAGGGCTGTGTCCACGTTGCAGCATGGCAGCCAGTAGCATTCCTGCAAAGAAACCACATTTGGAAGTGATTTAGAAGACGGAATCAAACTAACGTAGTTTGTTTTGTTCTTGACTTTCTTTCACTATCTTCTCAAATGCTAAGGGAAAATGAAAACCAAAACTTAAATACTTACTGTGCACTGGGTGTGATGTTAGTCATCGGTTCACATACAAATCACACACATTTTTATACAAATGCATACATTTGTATTAGTGTAGTGATTTCTGACAAATACATACATACATGCATGCATGTATATGTAAGTTGTGATCACAAATATGTTGAATGTTTAAATTTAAAAATTACAATACATGACACATTGATCATTAATTCTCCTCAAACAACTTCCCCCACTTTGAGTACACTTATTGGATCATCCTTGACACGTTCTGAAGCACTTTTGAAGTTCTTTTTTCTGAAAGTCTTTAGAAGGTTTGATTAAGAAAAAGCTTGCAATAACAACGCAGTGTGTCCTCCTGTACATCGTTCGCTTCTGGCTCTACTCAAAGTCAAGGAGACAATGAAGAAGAAACAATTTGCATTTATTCAGGGCATTGGGGAGCAGCCAGCAGCGAATCTCCCAGAAGAGGACTTCCGGGACTGCTGCGCACCGTGGCAGAAAGGATGGAATAAGTGTGTTCACAGTGAGGGGAGAACTTTGAAGGTTATTTATAGCAGCACGTCTTTCACTGTAACAAATTTGTTTTTATCTAAACAGTCACCACATATTTTGGTCACATTTATTTGACAAAATCTAAGAAAATACTGACACCTTCATCGTAAAGCAAGGATTATCAAGGTAAGCCTCTATCAGTTAACCAGACTTTGATTTGCTTAAAAACACAGAGCACTGTGTGTTAAATCTCTCACGCGAGGCACAGAGCTTGAAACATACTAAGAGAGTATTTAAAAACTCCTTACTACTTTATTTATTATATTTTCATTGATCAAACTGGGGATGCAACTTCCAGATGCTCATCACTGTGAGCACGAGGAATGAAGATTTGGAAAACATGATCCATATATTCTTAGAGTTCTGGGTCAGTTACAGAGATGGACTGCCACATGTATAATTCTGATGAGACGAACTCTTCTGCACTTTCCTGTTAACCAATATATATATATATATATATATATATATATATATATATATATATTAATTTGCCAAGTGGAGCTGAAAATAAAACCTTAGAGAAGTTTACAGCAGTGGTCCCCAACCTTTGACATCAGGAACTGGGTTAGTTGAAGATCGTTCTCCCAAGGACGGGAGGGATGAGCTTGCTCTGCAGTAGGTTGTTGGAAAACAGCCTCACACGGCAGCAGCAGAAGGGGCGAGGGTAGCCAAGCTCCGCCTCCTATCAATCAGCAGCGGCATTAGAACCTGATAGGAGCGTGCTGACAGGAGGCGGACCTTTGCTTGGGTCATTTCCTGCTACCTGCTGATGTGTCCTTTTGGCCTGGCCGCACATCAGTACCTTTCCATGGCCCAGCAATTGGAGACCCCTGGTTTAGAGAATTAAGTAAGACAAGTTTCCCAAAGACACGCATCCAGCTGGCTTCCATGAGCACCTGTGAACCTACCATTCGCCGCTTGCGGGCGCTTGCCACCTTTTCTGTGGGATTGTTTTTGAAAACTCAATCATTAAAGCCACTGGGGTTGGTGGTGAAGGTGACGAATGCACCCACCAACGTTAGTTCTAGTTTACTCAGAACACTAGTACACGGTGCGCCTCCCCTCCCCCTTTCTGCAGTACTGGGGACTGAATCCAGGGCCTTCCCAAGGAGCTAGATTCCCAGGCAGGCCCTTTTGATTTTTTTGTTTTGAGACAAAGTCTCATAAAACTGCTGAATTCCCAGGCTGGGTTTGAGTTTGCAGCCTTCTGGCCTTAGCCTCCCCCGTGCTGGGATCCCAGGCCTGTGCTACCACACCTGGTCCTGAAGTTTCCTATATAGTGACCACTTCCTCGGGGAAACAGACTGTCCTTGCACAAGTGTCTCTACCAGTCTTTAATAACACAGGTGCCCAGTGCACCTGGATGGAATGAAGCCCTGTGATGGCACATGACAATGTGGCTTCTGGGCGCTTCTCTGTCAGGCAGGCACAGACCGAAGGGCTTGACCAGATTGCCTAGTCTGTGTCAAAAGGATGCAGAGGAAACTTCTAAGGCTCTATTTGGGGGATCGTATAACTCCCAGGTCAAATTTCATTTCCTCTACATACTAGGTATGTAAGCTTAAAAATGTCTGAGCCACAGTTTCCAGGAGACTATGACAAAAATGTTGTAGATCTTATCCTGACAGACGGCGCATGGTTAGTGCTTCATAAGTCCTGGCTGTTTGTGCTGGGTGTCATTTGCTACTTGGTTAGCATTGCTAGCAGCATCCATCTAGTGACCTATGCTGTGAGCTCTGCCCAGTGCATCGGACCTTGAGTTTCTTTGGCCTGTTTTCCATTCATTTCTACAACTGAACCATTCATGTGGGTCTAGTGGTAAGACCAGACTGTACTGAACTGTGGATCAACCTTCAGCTCAACACAGGGGGTCTTCTTCCCCCGGGGCCTGCACAGATACTGAACCTGCTTCCTCAGAATTCTTTCCTACTGCCACAGGACTCCCTGCCTCAGTCTGCTACGGGTTTAACCCACCAAGACTTCACTTTAGAAAGTCTGTTTTGATTCTGTGAATTCTCCCACCTGCACCTCCTGTATGCTCCTAATGTCTCCGAGAACAGAGAGATACCCCTCACTACAGAGCTAAGGCTATAAGGGCACGGGGCACAAGCTGTCAAGAGCCCATTGTCACTTCCATTGAACCCTGGCTGTAAGCTGTCCACTGAGAATTCTGGTCTTGAAAGGTGTTGACACACTGGCCCACTGGAGGAAATCGGGAAGGTTCCCGCACGTGTAGGACCTCATCTTTCCTGAGCAGAAGGGAGAGCGCTTGTCTATGTGACAGTATTTCCTTTCAAACCTACTTTGGGCTCAGAAACTCAGAAAATGTAGCTACATGAAACCTCAGACAGAGCACTCAGAGTGAGTCATCTCAAACTCTTAAAGTCGCCACCTCCCTCTTCTCCAGCATAAGATGGTGGCAGTCACTCTTTCCGTACTAGCCCCAAGTTTATTCCCAGAGCCTTACTGTCACATTTTCTCATGCTAACAGTGGGGACTAAGTCTGCCAAAGTTGGACACGCTAAAGTGGCCTTCCTTGTTAGCAAGAGCACAGGCTTTGTACCACAGCTGCCAGCAAGAAACCACCATGGGCTCCACGTGAACAACAGGGTACCACCGTGCACCACCAAAATCTGTCTACACATGAGGCCACCTCAATCCGGGGCCACTCATCGGTGAGTTAGGTTCTACTCTGCTGTAGAAATGGCAAGGATGGGGATTAAATCTCACAGGGGCCAGTCCGCACCTGCAGGAGTGCCTGGATGGGACTGCAGAATTCCTGCTCCCTGGCCACCTGTGGGTGACCAAAGTGGTGCCTGGGAGCCAGAGGCTGAGCCCTCTGGGCTTCCGTGGACCTACACTGAAGCAGGCGGGTATAAAACACAGTGGTTCACTCAGCCTCCGACACACATTTCTGAAGCAATTTTTTTTTTCAATGCCAAACACTTACTCTGAGAAGTTTACAAAGAACTATAAATGCACGTGGGTTTGAGTAATATGGTTGGGACACGCACATAGAGTCATTGAAACACTACGAAGCAGGGATCACTAGCTGCTCACAGATCGCCGAGGAAGGGGAGCTCTCTGGGATGCCGGGGTCAGAGAAGGCCCCTGCCAAGGCCCACGTGGGTGCATCCTCTCGCAAGATCAGGAGAGGGCAAGGAAAAGGCGATCCTGGAGGGACCCACGCAGGATCCTTGCTCTGCTTGCCAGCGTCCTGAGCGGCAGAAGGAGGCAAGCCACGGGGCGGACTCTTCTCTCCAGAGCAGCCTTGTTTTCAGAAGCAACTGCTTGAAGCTTAAGCTAATGAGCTTTCCTGCTGCGGGTGGTGGGGATCCAGTGCCTTGTCCCTGGCACCTGGCCCCTGTTATTTTTCTTTTAAATAAAGAAACAGGCTGCCTAACATCAGGTGGAGACCGAGGTGCCTCTCACCAGCCTCGGGCTGGAGACCATCTTTGCCTCGGGTGACAGATGGCCCTATCACACTCCATCTCCCAGACCTCTGGCCGCAGCCGCGTGGCACATGCGACACTGGAGTGGCTGCCGCTCTCATCCATTCCCATTAACGTATGATAGGACTCCATCAGTCCTGCTTCCAGGCCAGTAGCAGAGCAAAGAAAAGCCCAGGACAAACCCAGTGGCCTGCTTTTGTCTCCTCCCAGGAAATCCCTGAGCCAGCGTTTCTTCCCAGCAACACGGGATTTTGAATTTGCGGTTGATGAGGACATTTTGAGTTGCCCACCTCACGCCATTCATCAAATCACATTCCTTCCTAGGATCCTGGCAGGGAGGCTACGTGTTGACTGGAAAGTCTCAACAAAGCACAAGTTTGTTTTTGTTTGATGCTTAGTGAATCTGAACGGGGTGTGTTTGTGGGTGAATAGAGACTCCAAAGGAAAACATTTCCTATTTTTGCAGAATTCTGTATGTCAGATTGTTATTTGCCATTCTGTTGTTTATTGAGCCTTAAAAAAATTTTTTTTTGCTTTGTTTTGCTCCTTGTGTCTTTACAATGGAGACTGGTGTCAATTTTAAGGCTCGAGAGTTCTGTTTTCATTGTTTTTACTTTGTAGAAAAGAATCGCCAAGCTATTGGTGCAAAAAAAAAAAATTGTTATTGTGACAGAGTCACCAAGTGACTATTGAAGAGCTATAATTTCCTATTCCTGAGAGAGAGAACCAATTTCATGATGTCCATGTTAGAAGCCTTCATTTTCTCCTAGCTCTGGACAGCTCAGTGCTCTTAAGAAGAAGGCATACATGGGTGGTACATGCGATTTTGAGGTTGTACCCTGAGTCACAGGGGCACCCCTTTTGCCCATGTCTCACCCTGTTCACATATGTAAATGTGTTCTTGGGCTGATGGTGACAACAGTGCCCTATAGGAGGGCAGGAGGTGGGCCACCTGCCACTGGGAGCTACCAGGGAACCACTCCACCAACTCTAGGCCTTTCTTTTTTTATATGAAACTTAAATATTGCGATTTAAGCTACCATTTTCTAGGTTTTTCTATTTGGTGCAACCTAACCTAATTCCAGCTAATATATTATGCACATTTCAAATTGACTTTTATATTGCATACTCAACTACAGAAATATCTGTGTCTTGTTAAAGAAATAGGGCGACCTTCCCTTCCTCGCCTTCCTTTGGACAGTAGCACATCCCCGAGAGCAGCGACTCTCAGACACTGCTGTGCGTCCCTCTCCGTGGTTCTCCTCTTCCCTACTTCTTCTCCCTCCCTTTCTTTTTCCTCTCACTATTTATCAAGTGCCTTTCTTTCCCCGATGCTGCTCTAGAAGAACCTATGGTTCCTTGCTTGGGTGGAAAGAAAGAAATATGCATTTAAAAATTTGGGGAGAGTAAGGGAGAAGGGCATGAGAATGTGGGACCCGGTGCTCAGTGGGAATAAACCAATGACTCTAAACTCAAAGAATTCACAGAAGGGAGGAAGGATTGACCTGCACAAAGGCCCAGAGGTATGAGAGACACAAAGAGGAAGCGAAAGAGGCTGAAAGGGCGGGGACAGCCCCTGAGCCGTAGGCCCACTGTGTGGATCAGAAAGTCCCTCATGAATTGAGTCACATGTGTTCCTCCACCTGGATCAGGTCACGGAAGTCCACCCCCCTGGACAGCGCAAATGCTCCTGCCTCATTCCCTTTGAAAGAGGGTAAGCAACCTGGCCCACAGAAACTACTAGTAGCGGGCACAACTCCTCTCTTCCCGCTGTTTGCACGGACACATCCAAATGTATCCCTCAATTTCTTTTTAAAATGTGTTTTTAATTGGAAAACTTCAAATCTAGTTGCCCCTCTAAATTCAAAATCAGGTGTGATATTTCTTTCTGGGACACAGTCTCCAAAATGTATCCAAAGAGCCTGATGACTTGAGTTTATTCATGGGTAGGCTAATTCGGGTTTAGGGTCATGAGAAGTTTGATTTCATTGTTTTTGCTTTGTCCGTCAATCGGCTGGGGTAATTTGATGTCTTTCCTTCATTTCCTGGGTTTCACTTGTCTCATCTATGAATCAAGGGTGTTGGAGATTAAGTAGGTATGGAGTTGCAGCCAGCGCTGTTCTTATAATTCCTTGAAACCTGTCCACAGTCTCTGATCTCCAATCAAATCACACTGCCTTCTAATGCTGTGGTAGCCCAGGAGCATTCCCAACAACTGAATTAAAAAGTGCACAGGCAATGCCTTGGCAGCAAAGCTGGGCATGGCTTGACAGTCGGTTTTGATTGAGATAGATTCCAGCCCTGCGTCTAAAGCTCCGACTATGTCAGGAGGAACGAATGCCGGCTGTCTATAGCACTGTCTAACAGCTCATGAAGAGACTGTGGCTACCATTATAGAACACAATTTATTTTATCTTGGGTTTCACAAATGAGAACCAAAGAGGAATTCTTATGGGAAGATTAAAGCCAATGGTGTGAAAATACTTGTTAACGAATTGTTCTTACCCCTGCATGAGAGAAAACCTGCTTCCCTTCAAAACTGCTACATTGGCCTGGGGGCACAGCTCAGAGGCTACAGTGGCTCCCTACATGTGCACAAGCCCTGTGTCCGATCTCCTGGAACCACACAAACGTTAGCCAGGCCTGGTGGCCTGTGATCCCATATACTCTGGAGGCTGAAGCAGGAGGATTATCAAGAGGAGGCCAGCCTGGGCTACATAGTGAATTTGGGATCAACCTGGACAGTAGAGTGAGATTCTGTCTCACAACAAACAAACAAACAAACAAAAAAACCCAAACTGCTACCTTGATGAACATACAGAATTCATGATTGGAGAGTGCAAAAATATGTATTATGCTTTTCTTGGTTCTAAATGTGTGTGCTTTTAATCTCTGCATTCAGTCTGCAGAATAGCGCTCCAGGGAAGAAAATCAAATTACACACTGTATACATAAACTTCAAGAAGTACTGATTACTCATTAGTGTCAGGCAAAAGAAAGAAGTAGGGTGAATCACAGAGCGCCCAGCTCCCACTTGGGCAGGAACCCACCACCACGCGCTGCTCTCGGGAGGCCGGAAGCGACAGTGCACATCCTAATGAAAGCATGGAGTGTTTAAGCAAACAGCATCACGCTCTTACTCCGTGCCTTTTTTGTTTGTTTCAAATCTTTTCCTTTATCTTTGTCAAACCCAAACACAAATTGACTTATTTGGCTGAAAATTCATGACTTGTGAGGCTGCATCAATCAGCCACTTGGGGGTAATTCAGGTAAGGAGTGTATTTGTATTTGATAAGGAGAGTTAGGGTTTGGAAGAAATTTCTTTTCTTTGTAAGAAACTAAAAATCCTTGTCAAAAGCAAATAAAGTGTAAATGCATAACCCTCAGCTCTGTTTCGGAGCGGGTCTGTGACATAGCCCGAGGCCTGAGAGCTGTAAAGAAACATGTACGGGTCATGTGACTTTAAACTCAACTAAAGCCAGGCATGGTGGCACATTCTGAGACTCTGGGAGGCTGAGGCAGAAGGACTGCAAATTTGAGGCAGCCTGGGCAACTTAGTGACTTGATAGGATCCCACCTCAAAATCAAAAATTAGCTGGGCATGGCACACACCTGTGATCCCAGAGTTTGGAAGGTGGAGGTAGGAGGATTACTGTAGTTTGAGGTCAGCCTGGGCTAACAGAGCAAGACACCCACCCACACACACACACACACACACACAAAACCCTCACAAATAAAATAAGGGATGAGAAAATAGCTCAAGGAGAAGGCCCTGGGTTCAATCCCCAGTACCACTAAAAATAATAAGAATAAAAATAGATAAATACATAAAATGGAATCTAAATGGCAATGATAACAAAATCAAAATCCTCTTGCTCTTCCTAAAATTGTATTTTATTGGAGATTAAATACAATTACTTTGTGACATCGGTGTCAGTGGTGCTCCCAATTATTACTGATTGGAACTGAATTAAGTGTTTGCCTTTGAAATGTGATACAGAAAACACCATGGCTTGAGAGATCCCTCTAATCAGAGCGCCCTCTTCCTAAGTAGAAAAAGGCATTATGATCTAGGTGAGGATTTCAGGAGATTAAAAATTTGAGCAGTCTGGATATTGGGAGGAATTTCTGTGAGTCCCAGTGAGTTCACACCTCTTTGCCCTCCTGGAAAGGTGTTAGGTGGGCATCCAAAGTGAACGTGGGATGTTTGTGTAGTTGTTGTCTACACCTGCTATGCTAATCTTTGGAAGGCTCGAGACTCAGGGCCAGGGTGACGGTCTCAACGTAGTGGAGCCCTATCTTGGGCTACTTTGCTGTGGCCACTTAGTGGACTTATGTGGGGAACGGAAGAAAGGCAGAAGCCAAATGCGTCGTGCTCACGCATGAAATATTAAGCAAATCCCACAAGATTCTCTGCCTAGTTTTAACCTTTTGTTTGAACTTTTTCATCCCAGGACTGGAGGTTGCACCATGCCCTTCACACTGAGCAATGTACCCAGACCCTTTCTTAAAACAAAACAAACAAACAAACAAAAAAAAATTGAGACAGGATCTCACTGAATTGCTGAGTTGCCCAGCCTGGACTGGAACTTGCAATCCTCCTGACTCAGCCTCCCAGACTGCCATCACAGACATGCATCACCATGCCTGGCTTGTCCCATCCTTTCTGATAACATGTGCTCATTCTCTAGACACTCTGGAAAACTTGTGTTGCTTCAGGTAGATGGCTGGCCAGACGCGTCTTTCTGTTTGTTTCAGAGAGTTAGCAGATGTCATGGCTTGGATCTGTGATGTCCCCCCAAAGCTTCATATTTGGAAGGTGATTGAATCACGGGGTTCATCCATGATCTCCTGTGCTATCAGAGGTGGGGCCTGGCCGGAAGCGGCGGGTCACTGGGGCTTGACCCGGAAGTGTGTACCTTAGTGCCAGCCTTCCTCCCTTTATCCACTTCCTGTCTGGCCAGGCTGTGGAGAGCTTCTCTCCAGCTCGGCCTCTGCCATGGGCTTCCACCATTGCATTGTCCATGCACGGATAGAGGCCTTCTGAAACCGGGAGCTAAAACAAACCTTTTCTCCCGGAAGTTATGGCTGTCAGGTATTGTGTCCCAGCAATGAAAAAGTAACTAAGACAGCAGAGTAAGCCATTTTCTGAGTGTCCTCCCTGCCACCCAGCCTGGCATCCCTGGGATCTCAGGAACCTACAGGGCCTCTGCATGTTTATAGCTTCAGGGCTGGAGCTGTTCCAGGCCAGAACTGCTCTCAGGGAAGAGTCTGATGATTCGACATAACAACGTTGCTCTCTCGGCCAGGCGTGTTTTTAATCTGTGTGTTCGTCCTGAGTGCCGGAGGCCTCAGCAACGTGGAACGATATGTTCTGCCCATTATCCCAAGTTTGCCCTGCTTATTACTTTCTTGTTTCATGCAAATTGAGAATTGCTCTGCGGTTTCAACTTGGAACTGTCACGTACTTTTGTTCTGTTTTTAATTTAAGACAACATAAGCGTAGAGGGCTACTCCTGGAGCCTTGGTCGTGTAGACGGCACCGGGCGGAGGTGGTCCGTGGAGCCTAGGACAGTGGTCCCCAGTCCCTGGGCGTGTTACCTAGCCGACCTCAGAGCAAGAGGTGTGCAGTGGGCCAGCACGAGAGCCTGCAGCAGCAGAGTACCCCCGAGGCCGTGTTTTCCACTGTATGTCTGTCTTCCTGTTTGCTAATCCTCTCTTAAGTTGTGTTTAGACTGCAGAGGAAGTCACGCATTCTGTTAATTTTATTTTTAATCACTATATTCATGATCAGATGAGTGTTCTATTTGGTTCTCTACCAAAGTACCCATAGTGAGTTCCATACATTCTCAGTCTTTCTGGAGGGTTGAAAATATTTTAAACTATTTTAATACACCTAGTTCATGGCTTCTTTTAGATTCACCTTCCACTATTTCTAGCACCCGAGGTACCTGAGCCCTCTCGTTCTCCCCCCAAGAGCTCTTGTTTTCACTAGTATGCATTTGCTACACATCATGGCTAGGTGACACCTGAGGGGCGTGCGTGCACATATGGAACCAACCTCACACGCACTTCCTCTCCTCTTCCCACCTTTCCACCTCCCACCCCCGCTCCCTCTCCACAACTCCATCTCCCGCCTTCCAGCCATCATCCCTTCCTTGGTTCTCTGACTTTCTTATACTTTGGGTTTCTTGGATTAGAGATACCATGTGATATTTAATCTTTTAGGTCTGCTTCACTTCACAAAGCATAGTGGTCTCAAGGTGTAATTGCTTTCCTGCAAATGGCTTATCTTTCTTTATGGCAGAGCAGTACTCCACTGTGTATGTATGCCACAGTCTTTGTATCCAGTGATCTGTTGATGGTTATTTTGGGATCTTCCATGATTTAGTGATTATGAGTTGTGTTGCTATAAACACGGGCCTTCTTTTTTGTGAACTTCTTACACACACACACTTTTAATTTTGGATTGACATGTACTCAACGTACGTATTAGTGGAGTTCAGTGCAATATTCATTCCCACACTGCGTTGCACAATTCCAGCTGCACCACCTCCGCCTCCCACCCTCTCCTCTTCATCCTTCTACACTCAGTCCATCTTTTGTTTTTTTCTTTTTTAGCTTCTACATCTACGAGTAGCATGCAGGACCTCTGTGCCTGGCTTATGTCAGTTCACATCCCATGCTCACATTCCACTCACTTTGGCTGCAAATAGAAACTTCTCCTTTCTGTAATTTTGTTTGTAAACTCATCTTTGGTAAGTCTTAATCCTTGCCTTTCCCTCCTGTGGGCACAGGTAGAGTTTGACAGACTTCTGTGAAGGGAACAGCCATCCTGGGCTTTGTTTTTCTAGTCCAAAACATCAATCTGTAGTTTAAGTTTTCCTTCACCATGAGAGAAATGTCATTTCCGACACGTGTGAAGTCCATGCTTTAGTTTCTAGCATGAGCTTTGCTTTTGGCTCCTGTTTGGAGAAAATCATTTCTTGGTCTCCAGAAGCTTCTGCTCCTGTCTCCCCCTCCCCTGCTGCTGTGAACCTTCCACTGGTGTCATCGTGATAACCTGGTGGCCCACTCCAGTGTGGGGATGAGTGCTCCAGGCCTGCAGCCACAGCCACTTTTGAGCCCCACTGTGTAGTCAGCTACTTCTTTACTGAGGCGTCATGGGGACTGTAGCTGTAGTGCCAACTACTCACAAAATTCATTGAAATGCCTTTAAGCGGGGAAATAGGTAATCCATAACTGAGGCAAATTAACGGCGTGTCTATTTCTCAAGGGATCATCACTAGAATATTGGCAGAGTGCCTGTGTCATAACAAGGAATCCAGAGCGGCTGAAAAGAGGCACCAAAGGGACAGGAGGGGTGCAGGCGGTTGCTCCGGGTCTAGATTTCACTGCACAAGGGCTTCCCAGGCCTCTGACTTCCCCGCTGTGCTGAGGGGAAGGGGAAGCTGCTGGTGGCATCAGCAGAGCGGTAGCAGGTCTGACTCAAGTTTTAAGCAGATGCCTCGCTGTGCCGGGGCAAGTATAGAGCAAACAGTTAGTGGCGAGGCTGCTGTACCTGTCCAAGCCAGAGACGGAGGTGCCTGGGGCCAGGCTGCCACTGAGGAAGGGACTTGGTCTTGCGAAACTCTATAGATATTTTAAGAGACAGGATGTTCTGACAGATTAAATGCATATTCTGGAAGAAATCAAGGAGTTGAGGTAACTTCTAAGTTTTTGGCCTCAAAAACTAAAGGAATAGAGTTGCCAGCAGTTATAACGAGGGATGGCTGTAGGTGGAACAGGATTTGAGAGGAAGAACAAGAATTTGGGGTTGGATTAAATTAAATTAGAGAAGAAACTGGATATGCTGAGGAGGCAGAGCCATTGATGAGTCAGGTACTCAGGCACACTGCGGCTGGGCGGGGATCTGGGTGCAGCCTCGGCCCTGGGTGGGGGTTCACGCCCTTGGGTGGGTGATGTCATCTAGGCAAGGCGGTGATGAAAGAAGATGAGGGGATTGCGCACCCTCGGTGCTCAGCGACTGAGGCATTGGGAAGCATCAGGATGACCCCAGCCGGTACAGCAGGAGGGAGACTTGTAGCGTGACCTCCTGGAAATGACGGGAATATCTGAGGTGGGAGGGAGGCCAGGCACAGCTGGCCTGACACTCTCCTTTGGGCCAGAATTGAGAACTGGTCTTTGAACTGAGAAATGCCCAATGTAAGAGGAATTCCAGTGAGGTGGTAACTACATGTGTTTTAAAGATAAGACAGGAGCTGAAGCATTGGAGGGGCTAAATAGAAAAATATCTTATTGACTTTTGCTATCTAAAGAATGAGAGAAAGAAAAGAGTATTTCATTCATTTGTGAGGTAGGAAGAACAAGAGTGTATACGTATCAAGGGAAAGATCACGGTGGAGAAAGCGCGTGCGGAGGGAAGGGGAGGGAGAGAAGCGGTCCTGAGGCGATGCCCTTGCTGTGTGAGCACGGAGCAGCAGCGTGGGGGGTGACAGGCGCCCTGCCTAGGACCGCAGAAATACCTCACGGCAATGCAGACTCACGACAATGCAGAGAGCCAGGGAAGAAAGACGTGGCCATGGGATGATTAGTGAGCCAGTGTAGGAAGCCTTTGGGAATCTGCTTGTGACCGCAGCCACCAAGAACATGCCAAAACCACGATTGCTCGCTGAGAGTACGGATGGGAATGCAGGTGCGGGAGACTCAGGGACAGAGCGAGTGCAGGAAGCAGTATCTAACGAAGTCCAAGAGTGAATTCATGGGGAAATGCGAATGAAAATGGTCAAACGACAACAGTGCTCCCCTGAAATTTTTGGTAACAGTTTTGACAGTAGTCAAAGATGGCCAACATATTTTTTTTCAGAGATGACTAGATTACAAGCATGACTGGGAAGGCTAGGACCAGGCAGAGAGACAGATCTACTCAGATGGTCATTTTGCCGAGAGAGCACAACATAAGGCACGGGGTGGGAGGTATTGCAGATGAGAGCACGGAGGTGGTGGTCATGGGACTGAAGATGGAAGAGGGAGGTCACCCGGGGATGAGGTACAGTGGAAGGATGACAGGACGCTGCATGGGTGGGAACACCGAGGGGACTGGACTATGTTGGACGCTAGAGGAATTGAGCTGGCATTACAAGCAGCAGTGCTCCAGGAGTGGGGCTGGGACAATGTGACCAGCAAGGAGGTGTACTTTACATTCATGGCACAGACTTCGATATCACTGTCCAGGTGAGGGCTGGGTTCTATGGAAGAGAAGATCATTAAAAGACAGAAGGTCAGGAAACAAGGGCACCAGAGTTTTGACAGAATCATCTGTGTGTGTGTGTGTGTGTGTGTGTGTGTGTGTGTGTGTGGGTGGGTGTGTGTGTGTGCATTTAGCATTAATCATACTTCACTTTGATTCAACAATCAAGACTGCAAGTCCTAAAAGTTGAAAAATATGACACGGTTCAGTGGTACCCAAACTGTCCAAGGCTTGGTACCAGCCCTTACATAGTTTCTGAGGTCTAAACAACTGCTTTCCAATCTGCTGTTCTGTTGTTTTTAGTTACTTATTTATTTATTTGGTTTTGTTTTGTTTTATCGAGAAAAGTTCTCTCCATATATATATAGTCCAGGCTGGCCCTGAAATTACAATGTAGCCCAGCCTGGCCTTGAACTCATGACAATCCTCCTGCCTTAGCCTCCCAGGGCTGGGATGACAGGCTGACGACACCACGATTGGCTAATTTTTATGTGGGGCTAGAGAACTGAACTCGGGACCTTGTGTTTGCTAGACAAGTGCTCTAACCCTGAGCTATGTCCCAGCCCCAACAATCATTTTCCCATCTGCTTTGAGGTCAGGAGTTTGGGCCAGACCTGAACCATGCTGCTTAGCTCACTGAGACATTTTTTGTAAGGAGACTTTCTTGATGATGCCCTGTGTGTTGAGTTCCATTCTGTCTCAGCCTCATTAACTAGGCATCTTGAATAGCCTCATCTGTTCCTTTTATTCAGAGTGTACCTAAAGTCTGTAAAACTTCCCTACCAATAACTTTTGGACACTTTGCGCATTAAATTGAGTGACTGCATTAGTTTTTCTATTTGCCTTAGTTTTATTCCAAATATTATGATGAATTCTGAACGAACTAATTTTATACTCTATTTTCATATTTTATATCTATGGTAAACTTTGGGACACCCTGGATTATCATCGGGAAGACTGAGGCACAGCCAGGATAACTGAGGACCAGTTACCAGTTACCAGTAACTGACCTGTCCAACGGCATGTGGCAGTGGCTTCCACTGAAACCTGGCCCTCGCTGCTTCTCCAGCTTACGCTGTTTGCAGGACTAATTTTACATCCTATTTGGTTTTAATCACTTGACCCTTAGGCTTTGTTAAAGAAAACAACAATTTAAAAAAAAATGTTCATTCTTACTCCAAAGTAGGTTTATCATTTCCAGAAAGTTTTTTCCCCTTACCTTGCTGGTGGAAGAGGATCCGCATGTGTTGTGGTATTATTATTTAAATGTTTATAGTCTGCCATTTTCCACACACTGAGTCCCCAGCAGCGTCGAGTCAGACGGGCTCACACTGGTATCGTCTGCTCCATCTGGTCCTCCGCTGTCTGCAGGCAGGCCCTGGATGGTGCGGCAGCTGAAGGGCCATCTGGTCTCAGGTGTAGCCCCAGGTAGAGCATATTGCAGCCTGCCAGCCTGCAGGCCCTGAGGCAGGAGTCGCTGCCGGGAGGCACACATCTGAGCGACGTGGCGGCCGCTGTGCCGGAATCCAAGGGCAGAAGGTATTCTTGGCTGCCAAGACGATCTGGACTTCCAGGACCCAGGACCAGTTGGAGACCGAGGGGCAATACTGAATTGCAAATGTCAGTGCCCAGGCAGTGGCATCCAGGAGGAGTGTGGAAACTTAACTCTTCTCTTCAGCTGCTCCCAGCCTGGCAGAGGTGGCTAAAAGATACTGCGGTGGTCCGATGAGAGGAAACTGAAAGAAAGAGAAGCTTGAGGTGTTTAAAAATCTCGGGGTGAGTTTGTTTTCCCTTTAGTTTTGCCTTCTGTTGCAGTTTGAATCTGGGATGTCCCTCTCAAACCTCATGTTTG
Organism: Ctenodactylus gundi; assembly: GCA_004027205.1. Classification (NCBI taxonomy): domain Eukaryota; kingdom Metazoa; phylum Chordata; class Mammalia; order Rodentia; family Ctenodactylidae; genus Ctenodactylus; species Ctenodactylus gundi. The sequence goes on along the minus strand of PVKB01001997.1, from coordinate 153,782 downwards.
GAAGGTGATTCAATCCTGGGAGTAAATCCATGGCGATTTCCTGGGCTGTTAAGAGGTGTGCCTGGTCAGAAGGGGCAGATCACTGGGACTTGACCTGGAAGGGGCGGAGCATGACCTGGAAGAATATGCTGGCTCTGCCCTTCCTTTCACACTCTGCTTCCAGTCGGGCAAGGGAGGAACAGTTCCTTTCCAGCTAGGCCCTTCTGCCTTGCTGGCCTCCCATGAGTGGAATGAGATCTCTTGAATTTGTAAGCAAAAAAAAAAAAAAAAATCCGTTTTCTTCCTTAAGTTGTGGGTATTGGATATTGTGTTACTTTTTGTGATAAAAAAGTAACCGAGACAGAAATCATCAAAGTAGCATTGTTACGTAGGAGTTTTGCTCTTTGTTTCATTTGTTAATACGTTAAAAGCATTTCCTTCTAGGCCCCTAAGAAGGAACCAGCACACACTCATGCTTGTATGGAGTAGTGACTGCAGCAACACAGGCCATCAATAAGTTTTCAAATAGGGTATAATTACTTATCATTAATTACTAATCTGGAATAGCCAATACATTATTGCTAACTATAGTCACCCTACTGTTCAACAGAGTAGCAAGACTTATCCTTCTTATCTCATTCTAACATTGTATTAATAAAAAAACACATTGTAAACAAATTCTGTAAGAATAGAAGAAGTAATTCTCATGGGGACTGCCGTGATTACACTAAGTGAAATGTGATGTTTGCTCACAAGGGGTTAATAATATAGAGAATGAGTATAAATTTCTTGTTTTTAGATTTCAATGACATGTGCTAAGGAAGTAGTACCAGAGCCTAAAGGAAGATTTGGCTAAATTGACTCAGAAAAGTCACATGACACAGCCCAAAGAAGGTCTCTAACCACATTCTGAAGTAGCGATTTCACAGGTAGATGGTAGGCATATTGTGTAGTGTGGAAATCATAGTGTAGTTTTAGAATGCAGGACTTCCTGGGTGTAACAGCTAATGGAGTTGTCTATACTCTACTTTATTTTGACCTCCTTGCTATCAGGAACTTCATGGCCCCAGTTCCCTTTTTGAACACTCAGGAGTTTAGCTCAATGCCTGGTAAACAGCTGGCACTCAATAAACACTTGCTGGATGAATATGTAGCAACAGATGAATGGACTCCCGGAGATTGTTGATTTATTTGAATAATTCCTCTTACCTAATTTTAAATACCTGGCATTTAACCCAAACTTGTCACATATGGCATATCTACAATTGGGGGTAAAAAAAAAATCAGAAGATTGTGTTGAAGTTAACTTAAACTTCCAAGAAGAGAACAGATGGTGATTTTAAATAGGAGAAGAAATTGATGGGAAAGAAGACAGTGGCAGCAGAACCCAGCGCTCTGTCTGTTGGCAGAAGTCTGGGTGCCATCGCTAGAACCACCCCAGAAATCCCCCGTCGTGTTGTGGCCCCACTGTGACCCAGTTTCTCCTGGTGACCCACATGCCGTAGCTGAGAACTCTGTGACACTCAGTGACATTCGCTCCAACTGGCAAAGACACTGACAACCAAACCTACTTTTAAGTGACAGTTGAATTCATGCTAAGGCAGGAAAAAGGAGTAGAGGGTGAAGCAGAGAAGAGCGAAACGCTGTGCAGGGCTCTGCTACGAAGGAGCCACCATGTGTCCCAAGAGCCTTCCCACCGGGAAGCTGGCCACAGGGCAGGACTGAGGGAGGCTCAGGCCGGAGGGACTGTCTTGCTTACATTTTTGCCTCTGGGACCAATACCCAACACCACAACTTACAGGACACGTGATTATTTTAGCTCACAGTTTCAGGAGGTCTCAGTACTCTTGTGGGTGGCCGGCAGTGGTGGAGGGGCAGGCAGAGGAAAGCTCCACATCCACTACAGACAGGCTGGGTGCCATAGGAAGGGCAGAGCCAGTGCGCACCCTTCCAGGAGGTGCCCAGGGATCCGCCCCTTCCAGTCAAGCCTCAGTGATCTGACCTTTCCAACTAGGCTGCACCTCCCGACAGCACAGAAAGTCAATGGATGAACCCCCATGATAGAACCAGGTCCCAAACATGAATCTTCTGGGGGAATATTCCAGATCTTAACCGTAACAAAGACTCAGAGCTTTGTCCTTTGGTTAGCCCTGCAGCCTGGTCCTGGCACCAGGGTCCTTTTCAGTTTGGCAAGGCTGGACTCCAGAAATGTCTTGGGAACTCGTAGATGCTGTGAGGCCACAAAGTCTATGATAAACCTGGGGACCCTCCATCTCAAGGCCCACTCACCACTAAGTGGCCCACTCACCACTAAGTGCATGTGTGTGTGTGTGTGTGTGTGTGTGTGTGTGTGTGTATGCTTCTGCATGAGTGCCTCTCTCTCTCTCTCTCTCTCTCTCTCTCTCTCTCTCTCTGTGTGTGTGTGTGTGTGTGTGTGTGTGTGTGTATGTGTAACCTCAGAGGCCAAAACTAATAGATTTGTTCATTTGTTCTAAATTTGACAATTTAGAATGGGAAACATCAACTATGTGGCACATGCAGGGTGCAGATCATCTCAAGATATATGCCCTAACTTAATTCCACAGTTACCACCAGGAAAAAAAAATTACCACCAGGAAAAAAAAATGGGCAAGTTTGAGACAAAATGTTCCTAAAATTGCCAATGGTTGGACCCACCCTATGAAATTCAAGGTGCTAACTCGAGTGTCTTTAAAAAGCAGATTTAAAAGGCATGGTGAGCCAATCATACAAAAACCAAATATTTCTGGTACAGCCTAGAGTAGAACTGCACCACTAGATTCATTTTCCCTTATAGGAACCTCTGATTATTTCCCCTTAAATGGTGTTTTTCTCTCTTGTGGTTTGCATCTGAAGCGTCCCCCAGAAGCCGGATGAATTGGATGTTGGGGATAACATGGATGTTGCGGGCTGTCGGGAGGTGGCAGGGAGGGTGGCTTCTTGGGACGGGACCTCGCGGGCTGTGAGCAGGCTCCACCCTTCCTTGCTCATCTGGTTTTCTGTCTGCTGTGCCATGACCACCACCGCTACCCCTGTCACTGTCAGCCAGCTGTGTATGGACAAACACCTTCTGAAACTGTGAGCTAAAATAAATCTTTCCTCTCTTAAGTTGAGGATGACAGGTATTCTGTCCCAGCAATGTGAAAATTCAGTGCCTGAAATGTGAGCACATGAAGGCTCCTGGAGCTGCTGTCCTGTATGCGCCCACTGGCACCAATGCTTGCATGAGCGTGTGTTCTGCACTCATACGTTTATGTGTGCATGAACACTAGAAGCAGGCTGTTTTGAAAAGAACTTGGACATAAGAGTCAGGGGCAAAAGACTTACTGTGTGTGCTCTTACACTGTTTGACTATTGTTTTATACCCGTGTAATTCATGTTGTTAGGGAAAGCTGGGTGTGCAAACATCTTTCTCCCACAGCCGTGGGAGCAGGAGGAGCACCCTGCCTGCCCTCCGTTCTGGGGTGTTGCCTTCTTTGCTCTGGTGCCCTCTTGACACCAGAGAGCAGCCGGGGTGGCAGGGAGTGAGTCCCTACCTCTGACCAGGGACAGTGCACAGCAGGGCAGAACCAGGTGCTCCAAATCCCAGAGGACGCTGTGCTGCCCATCGTCACCCAGCCAGTTTGCGGACGCACGTGCAGTGGTGCCGCGGTGACTGTCCCTCAGCAGGCAGAGGTGTCCACTCCTGAAGCATCGCGGGTGATTAGCAAAGCTGAGGCGGGGCTGTTCTGTAACCCACAATCCAGCTGGAGCAGGCGTGCGCTGCCTGTTCCCGGCTCCTCACTCACTTCCGTGGGGTATGGTGCAGCCTTGGGGTGTGGTCTTTTCTCTTTACCTCTATTTATTCAAATGTTCTCCAGACACTTTCTCCCTCTCTTCCCCCATCCCTTCCTCCCTTCCCTACTTTACCCTCCGGTGGCTCCGAGCCTAGGAGGCTGGGGTCTGGTGCGGGTCCTCTAACAAAGGGCCTTGCCCTTGCATTCCAGTTTCCTCATCCACCATAGGAGGAGCCTGGATAGGACGTACTCCATGACTTCTCCTGGCTTGCAGCCGAGACAGAAAACCAGCCAGGCCCACAGTCCTTCTCTCAGCATGATCAAGGAGACTTCCCCAAGACTTAACACTCCCAATTTTGTGTCTAAGCTCAGCCCACAGGCAGGCACCATCACAGTAACGATGCACTTGCCTAGTTATGGCCATTATTGATTTTTAATCTGTGTTCATCCTCACCTTCTAAATCCGTGGTGAAGAACAAACATTATTGTCATTTGTCATTATCGAAGGCGGTGGCCCACATTTCCTCTTCCTGCCCCGGCATCTGCTGCCCGACTGACTGAGCAGATGGCACCAGACCCAGACCCAAAAGTGAACCCGAGGGCTCTGGACTTTGTTCTTAAGGAAGTGGTGCTGGCGCCGGTCGGTGACCCACCGTGGCATTCCCTTCCCCTTAGGTTTCTCCTTCTTTCCTGATCAGCAGTTCCATAGACATTGTGAGATTCACAAGTGCTATCTCAGTTACTTTCTGGTTGCCAGGACACATACCAGATGCCTGTGACCTGAGTGGGAAAAGGTTATTTTAGCTCAAAGTTTCAGGAGGCCCCAGTCACCAGTGCTGGCAATGGCACAGGACCTGGCAGAGGGGTTATGGCTTGTGGAGCACAGGACCTGGCAGAGGGGTTATGGCTTGTGGAGCACAGGAAGGCGTGCAAGAGGAGGGGCAGAACTAGCCAGCACCCTCTGGCTCAGGTCACAGTGAGCTGTTCCTTCTGGGACACATCCTGGTGATCCACCTCTTCCAATGAGGCCCTGTCTCTAAATAGCACAAGAAATCGATGACCCCCGTGACTGAATCACTTTAAAATACAAGGCTTTGGGGGATTTTCCATATCCAAACCATAACAACCGGAGTATAGCAGTGAAAGAGGCTAGCAGGTCTGGGGGTGCAGAGCTGTGACTGGAGTGCGTGCCTAGGAAGCACAAGAACCACGTACTAGCTGGATGTAGTGGCACACGCCTGTAACCCCAGCACTTGGGAGGCTGAGGCAGGAGGATTGCTGTGAGTTTGAGGCCAGCCTGGGCTACATAGTGAATTCAGGACCAGGCTGGACTACAGAGAGAGAGAGAGACCTTGTCTCAAAACAAAACAAAATAAAATTAAACTAAACAAACAAACAAACAAACAAAAAACCAACCTGGCAGAATAATGACTATTGAATTATCCAGGTCTTTTCTCATATTTCTTTGCTCCAATAGTGTTGTGGTTTGGATCTGCAGCACCCCCCAAACCTCAGGTACCTACGGATACTGTGCTGTGTTGGGAGGTGGGGCCTGGCTAGAAGAGGTGGGTGCTTAGGGCTTGACCTGGAGGGGCACGTGCTGGCTCCACCCTTCCGCCCAGGCTTGGCTGTGTTCTGCCATGCATGTGGGCCGCTGTCTCTGGCTCCAGCCCCGCATGTGAGTCCAGCACTTCCAGACACACGCCTTCTGAAGCTGTGAGCTAAATAAATCCTTCTTCCCTCAAGTTGTGGATGTCGGGCATTTTGTCCCAGGAATGAGGGAGTAGCTAAGACACCTGGGCAATGCTGTCTGCCCCGTTCTCTGAATTTGGAAAAGTCTCCCTGCTTTAGATTCTTACCCTCCTGGGCTGCGTCTCTGGCTCTCAAGCTCTGGGCATCTGGGAGAGGCTGTGCTGTTTGACTGTACTGTCTGCTCGCGGTCCTCACACCCTGCGCCATAGTGCCGGCCTTCACCCCATCCACTCCACATTTCTAGCCTGCAACAGAGATCAGCAGCATTGCCTGCCAAGCACGGGGGAAGGGCTAGAGCGAGGGGACATTCAGACAGGAGGCACCGTGGGAGGGCGGAGGCCGGGCACCCAGGTCGGGGCTGAAGGTGGTCGCCTCCCATGGCCTGCTGCCAACTTTGGGCTTCGCCTAGCGGTCTAGCCGGCTCACCGAGAATGGTCATCAGGTGGCCAAGGCAGGATGCAGGGCAGGGCTGCGTTCTGGTTCTCTCTTGAGTGGCTGGGTCCGTCTTGGAGCCAGATAAGCGGGCAGGGTGTGGGGAGTAGAAAAGGAGGATGAAGGAAGAGAAGTAGTGGGAAGATGTCTAGCAAGAAGTCGATACTCATTATAAGACTTGTTGATTAAAGTAGTGGTGTTAACTGGACTAGGTTGGCTCACACCTGCAATCTCAGCACTCTGGGAAGCTGAGGCAGGAGGACTGCAGGTCTGAGCCCCACCTGGGGAACTTAGTGAGACCAAACTAAGAAAATGGGCTGGGTGTGGAGCTCAATGGGAAGGTCCTGGGTTCAATTTCTAGAACCACAAAAATTTTAAATAAGTTAGTTTGGTAACCCACTCAAATTAAAAATATTAGCTAATGTTAAAAAATGTCACCTGTTAAATGGAAAATTTATTTCTAGGCATCCTAACCAGGAGAAATCTCTGTATGTGCAGAAAAAAGGTGAACCCTTAAATATTAATTTTTAGTGAAAGACACGTTTCAGAATAATAATTGTAGTAAGATAATGTTTCAATTTTTAAAATACCCCACAGAAATCAGCATATATATCCTCAAAGAATATTGTACATGGAAATGTTCCCAATGGAGTAGAAAACTGTGGAAGCAAAAATATCAGGTTTCAACCCAAATTTTCTTTGAAGATGAGTGTGCGAGGGGAGTTGAAGGGCAAATCCAGGTGCATACCTATCATTCTACACTTTTGGAGGCTGAGGCAGGAGGATTGTCGGGTTTTGACCCAGCCTGGGTAACGTCATGACTTAGTGAAACAGTGTCTCGAAATTAAAAGTAATAAAAAGTGGTGAATATAGCTTGGTATGAATCCCCTGGGTTTAATCTCCAGTACCACCAACCTACCTACCAAGCAAAAAAAAAAAAAAAAAAAAATACCATAATCAGGAGTGGTAAAATATACCTAATCAGCTAGCAATCATAGATCCTGGGTGGCCTGCGCTCTGGTCCTTCACAGCTATCCTGTGTGCGTCATTGTCCTGTCCCTTTAGTGCTCCCATGGCATTTGGTGATTCTCAGCTGCCAGTGTTGCATCTAACAGCCCAGGGTCTTTACCTTGGAAGCCAGCTCCCTGCAGGGTCCTCAGGCCTCTCAGTCAACCACAGGCCTTCCATTCACAGCAGGGCACTGCCACCGCATCTGCCTTGCCGGCCACCCGTACTTCTCAGGAACAGACAGAACCAGGACAGCCCCAGCCTCTGTAGTCTCACGGACCTGGGTGCACAAAGAAGGGCCCAAGACTCCAGGGAAGACAAAGGCAGCCTCCTTTTCTTTGATAAGCAAAATAACTCCTTCAACTCTTAGTACTACACAGCATTGTGAACTTAATGTAATGAGTCGGGATCCTCAACCCTGAGTCCACAGAGCAGGACCAGCCCACGCTAAGTGGGCATGTGCAAGACCTAGAGGGATCTCGGTTGCATGCCCACAGCTGCTCTCGCGCTCCCATGAGAACCTGAGGCCGCCGCTGCTGATCTGGCAGGAGGCCGAGCACAAGCGGTCTTGGGAACAGCGGGCCGTGGCTGTAAACACGCGGGAAGCTTTGCGAGCTGCAGCCCGGTTCCTACCAGGCCGTGGATTGTCGCTGGTCCGGGGGCCTGGGGATTGAGGACCCCTGAATTACGCAACAGCTGAACCAAAGCAACAGGACTTGTAGGATTTTTTCAAGTGGAGAAAAGGGAGAAGGGATGAGGAATTTTTCCAATGGCTGTTAGGAGATGAAGCATCTATTTTGAGCCAACTCTTTAACACAAATCGACACCAAGAAAAATGCAAGCACTCAAGCCTGTGAAATCCACGGAGGAGGCAGGAGAAGTTGAGCCGATGCTTCAGCAAGAGGAAGATAAAACAACCAGTTGATCTACTGAGTTCTGTTCTGTATTTCACGTTCCTGCGCGGATGTTGCCTCCCTTCGGGCACCGTCGACCTCAGAGACTCTATCGTTGGAGGAGCAGGAGTGGTTCCCTTTCTGCAGAAACCAAACGAAACAGATTTCTGCTTGTTTATGTGGGCAGCATGGGGTTTTATAAGGAAGTAGCACAATGTAGAAAAACTGCCACTCAGAGACAGAGTGGGGCGACATCTTTTAGCCATTCTCGGTGAAGTGCACAGAAAAGCCTTGTGCCGTCTTTGCCAGTGCGGAGCACGTTACTGGCCGCCTTCCTTGCTCCTGGCCACCCAGCAGATGCGCCAGGCGCGGCGACGTCAGGGACTCCCGTCTTTCTCATGAGAGAAATGCTCAGCACGGACTCTGAGTCACGATGCCCAGGAGTTACATTAAACTTGAAGAATCAGCGCACACACAAGGTCGCACTCATTTCCCCTCCCTCTTTTCCTCCCTCCTTCTTTCTCCCTCCTCCGCTGCAAATTCATCTCCCTGCTTCCCGTCTCTCTTATTTGACCTTTTTAAAAACTTATTTATAACCTGGGTTCCTTACATCACAGAAATCATGTGATATTTAATCTACTGTGTTTGACTCACCTCACTAAGCACAATGCCAAGAATCCCCCTTTCCTTTACCTTTTAGTAGTACTGGGGCTTGAGCCCGAGGTCTTCGCAGGGAACTATATCCCCGATCTATCTTTTTTGTTTCTATTTAAGACATGATCTCACTAAATTTCACCTCTGCAAGTCATCTGCTTCTGATTGAGCCCAGCCTTCACCTCTGTGCCCCTGTGCTCACCCTCTGACCCACTCCAGAGGGACCTCGGGGGCAGGGGACAGTAGGTTTCATAGATCTGCGAGGGACAGAGTCAATCTTTAATTTCTTAATAATTACTGAAAGTTTCTCTCCTTTGGCAAAGCATTTGAGATGCTTCTTGCAGACCCACAAGGGGTGGATTTAACAGATCCAACTATTTCCATGTTGAAACAAACGAAATCCAGACTTAAACAATGGGCAGGATGATGTTAGTAGGGCTGAGAATTTTGTCATCCCCGTACCTGGAATGGCTGGAATAATCTGGAATTTGCTTTTTCTGTAACCAAAATTCACTCACTAGGATGATACCAGGAAAGGGACATGTGTCCTCTCGGGAGAGATCAGGAAGTCACCTCTCAGGCCAACTGAGCTCAGGTGAGCAACACTCAAGTGTCCAAAGCAGATCTGGGGCTGGAGGTGTAGCTCACTGGCTAGAGCACTGGTCTGCCATGTGCAAGGCCCTGGGTTCAACTTCCCAGTGCGTCATGGTGATTTGCAGGACATACTGGCACATGCCTGTCATTCCAGCACTTGCCAACCTGAGGCAGGACGGTTGTTATGAGCTTGGGCCATGTAAGGAGTCCAGGACCAGCCTGGACTACCGAGAGAGACCTTGTCTCAAGAAACAAAACAAAAATAAAACAAAGAAGACTCAAAAGGACAGGATGAGAGTTTAAGGACTAATTTTGTAGGCACAGAGATGCCCAAAGTGATTTTGACATTCTAGCACACATGCTGGGAAGGCTATGACATCTGTGACCTCGTCAACTGGGAGGCTCCGCCACACTGCGAGTGGGGTGGGGCTGCCAGGCGGCGCCTGTCACTTGCCACGTCAGGATTGATCAACGCTCTCTCTGGTGCTGTCAAAATGCTCGCGTGAGCCGGGCATGATCTCTCTCACACATGGAACGTGGTGGCACCATCTGCTCTCTTTGGAAGCAGAATCTCGGCCCTTTTCCATGCCCGAGCCAGGCTGGGGCTCACCCCAAGGCGGACAGGGCCCAAGTGGGTACCCAGAGGTGAAGCACAGAGCTGTAGAGGCATTGGGCAGTTTAAGGAATTGCATGTACGCAGCTGTGTCCCGGGTGATCATAAATCACCCTTGCTGTCCCTGCCTTCCCATCATTCAGAGATTGCTGGATCCTTGGTTGAGTGCTAATGATTTTATAATGTGCCTTCGTGGCGACAGATTGGGCTGCTCGGTGCCCTTTTTGTTGCTCTTCGAAGAAGGTTCTTGTAAAAATCATCACTGCTCCCCAACCAGGGCCGGCATCTCTGCTTGGCAGAGCCCACAGTGACTGCCGTGGGTGTGGGCATCCTATTGAGTTATTCATGCTCACGGCCAGCTGTGGGGGTCCTAGCCTCCTGACAGAAGGAGGAGGGGATGGGGCCTTGATTAATGTTTAAATCCTTCCAGCACTCTGTCTTCTTGTCTAAGAAGCACCAGGCGTGGCAGGGAGCCTGCGGGGGCATCCTTGGCTGTAATCGAACCCTCAACCCTGACCAGCCACGCTGGCTGGTGGCCTGGAACCATCGCACCGCTCTGAAAACCCACATCCCTGCCTCCCACGCCGGCTGGCTTTGTGGCTTCTTTGTGAGCAAAAATTCTGGCAGTATCACCAAATCTTTGAGCCTCATTTTTTCTTTTCTGTGTAAAAGTTTGTTTTTGATTTATGTAATAAAAATAATAAAATATTACCAATTGCCTTTCTGGATGCTTGGCTCTCAGCTCAATCAGTGCTTTTCACCCCTAAGGTCAGCTTTCTTAACAATAGTATGGAAGAACTTATAAATTAAGGGGAGGAAGAATTCTACCATGGGGGAGGGGGTGGGTAGGGAAAGGGAATGGACTTATCACATGTCTGTCATTTATAATGTGTCCCCTTTTTTCTTTGTGAGCTTGGAACCTTCTGCATACCCAGTCAGGAGGTTATTCTCGGGATGATGGTGCACAATGATTATGATCAGTGCTATAGTCTGGGTCCGGAATGTCCTCCCTAGCCTTATGTTCTTGGGTGTTGTGTATTGTCTATAAATTTTATATGCTGGGAGATAGGGAGGGGGCAGATCACTGAGGGTGTAGTGGATCTCAGAGGCAGGTGTGAAGGGTCACTGAGGGTGTGGAAGGATCACAAAGGGAATGGCACCCTAAGGTGTGGTCTGGAAGGATCTGCTCTTGCCCTGGCTTCTCCCCAGGGGCTGATTCCTCCTTCTGTAATGCTGTCAACAGCTATACTCTGCCAGACCCCCCCCCCCACCTTAGATGCCCACGAATGGGCTGAGACCTCCTGAAACTGCGAGCTAAAACAAACCTTTCCTCCCTTAAGTTGTGCCTGTCGGCAACTCAAAGGTAAATAACATGATCAGTGGAGCTAAGAAGCCCGAGAACCTGAGACCCTCTAGCTAGGTCCTTAGAGCTGCCTGCTGAGCTGAACACCCTAGTATTTACTATCATCATCATCATCATCATCATCATCATCATCATCATCATCACAGTTACTATTACTTATGGTATTTGAGATTAAACCCAGGGCCTTTCCACTGAGCTCAATCTCCAGCCCTCTTAAAAAATTTTTAGGTTAAGACAGGATCTTGCTAAATCACCCTGGCTGGACTGGAGTTTGTAATCCTACTGCCTCCGCCTCCCAGAGAGCAGGAATTACAGGCCAATGCCACCACCTCTGACTAGTTTTGGTATTCAGAATTGGTAGCCACCCACACTCACACATGTCCTATCCCCTAGCAGGAAGTTCCTAGGTACATACTTTCACACCCTACAGCTGGAAACATCTGAGGAGACTCCATGCTTCCTACAGGCACTGGGTAACTTGGTCTCAGAGAACCAGGCAGTCAGTACTGTCACTTTATGGGACAGCTGGTCCCTGTCACAACCAGCTCAGTTCTAGTTGTGGGAGGGACACAAAGGCAACTGCTGACAGTACAGAAAATTTATTTCCCAAACCAGGTGTGATGGTGCCCATCTCTGATCCCAACACTCAGAAGACTGAGGCAGGAGGATCACTAGCTCGAGGTCAGCCTGAGGTATTGATACGTGGAGAGTTTGAGGCATGCCTGGACGCTGTGGCCATACCCTGTCTCAAAACAGCAACGATGAACAACAAACTAAGACTAAAACAAACAAAAACAAACTTTCTAAAATTGGAGCATAGTCACAACCTAATCCCACAGAGGTGCTGGCTCACAGCCAACTGTGTTCAATGTGTTGAGTGTTGTAATATAAACACATGGTAACACAAATACAGCACACTAGTATGTGGATTACAGTTGTACATGCATTTATGTTGTCATACAAATACAATATTGTATTTCTCCTAGTTGAGATTTTGAATATAAAAAAACCCTGAAGCCCAGCCTTGGTGGCACAGGCCTGTTATCCCAGCACATTGGGAGGCCGAAGCAGGAGGATCACAAGTTCAAGCCCAGCCCGAGCAACTTGATAGCTCAGCAAGACGTTGTCCTTGAATCAAAACTAAACAATGGACTAGGTACCATAAAAGAAAAAAGAAAGAAAGAAAGAAATGAATGGAAAGAAAATATTGTCTGTATTCTCAAATCCCCAGAAATATTTGCATTTTTATTCTCCTTGGAAGCAGCTACAAATGTAAGTTGCACAACCTTTTTCAACTGCAAGACATACCATTTGCACATGCTCTGGAGGTGCAAGGATTATTGTTACCATTGTGTTGAAAAACAAATGTAGAAATTCATTTAAAATATCTCAAAGCTGTGGTCTTCAACCCTTGCCTGCGGCCTGTTAGAAGGGGGCCACAGAGCAGGAGGTGAGCTGTGGACCAGCTGCCTGTCACCTGCCCGGCCGCCTGAGTCCTGCCTCCTGTCGGATCAGTGGAGGCAATAGATGCCCATAGAGGCACAGACCCCAGTGTAAACTGGCATGTGAGGGATCTAGCTTACGTGTTACACACCCACCCACCCACAATTTTGCAGTACTAAAGATGGAGCTCCGTATCTTTGTACGGTCATTGTCAGCTAAAACTGACAGACAGACAGACAGACAGACAGACAGATAAAGAAATATGATAGTGCCGTGGCAAGAGTAACTAATTTTATAATTGCCTTTCCTGATTTTTGCCCTTGTGCCAAGTAATTAGTGTTCTCTACACAACCATGGGGTGGCCACACGAGCTCCCTATGTAAGGGGGCCTCATGGTGAACTTTCTGTAGAAGAATGAAATTTCTCTCCTTATCGCTTGCTTTCAAGTTTTCTTCTGCTCTCTCTCTCTCTCTCTCTCTCTCTCTCTCTCTCTCTCTCTCTCTCTCCCCTCCCCTTCTCCCTTCTTTGTTTTTCAGCATAGTTCTGGGTGCCCAAGGCCATGTCCGGGCCCGGATGCGGATGCAGGGAAGCAGAGTCTAGGCCTCTGCCCGCCCCACCTCCCCACTCGCTCCAACAGCCCAGGACGCAGGACAGCAGCGTAGAGCCTTGGCGCCTCCGAGGCAGAGCCTGCGCCCCGCTCAGCGTGCTGGCGCTGCTCTCTCTCTGGCTCGCTCGCTCTTTGTTTCTGGCTCCAAGAGAAGCGCGTCTGTGAGTGTGTGTGTGTTTTAAAGTGCAGTGAACTGCGCAGAGAAGTTCTTCTTTCCTGCAGATTTTGTAGGTGCAAGATCTCAGCCCACACAGCCCACCTGCTCCTCTCTCGGCTCCGGCTTCCCGAACAACTGGTATTTGCAGCAGTGGTGCCGACTGTGGGCTAGTTACTGACGCAGGAAGCAGCCAGCCAGGCCTGCGCCACGCAGCCTGTGAAGAGGAGGTGGGGACCAGCTGTCCATGCGACGCTGGCCAGGCCACCTGCCCATCAGAAGAAAGAGCCTGGGGTACTGGTGTGGCCACTCCTGGGATTTCCTCCCGAGAAAACAGAAAATTCTGGAAATGTGTTGGAAATGTGGGTGTGCTTTCAAAAAAAAACTGTAAAGAAGTGAAAAATCTTGTCAGCACGCAGGTGTGTGTTTAACATTTCCGTTTCGCTTTTGCATGTTTTGTGGGAAATTTTGGTCCCTTTTTTTTTTCTTTATAAGAAAAGTGACTTCATGTAGTAATGATATGATGTGAAGGAGACTGTGCAGTGTTAGGTCTCTCGAGCGCTTGCTGAGTACACGCTGTGCGGAAACACTGTTGGACAAGGTGTGTGGGTGCCCAGGTAGGAGTCTGAGGAACCGAATCGAGGACAAGAGGTTGTTTCGGCTTGTGTTTCATAGGTCTCCGTCTGTCCGTGGTCAGCCGGCAATGCTGGCAGGGGTGGGTGAAGGACATGGGCTCGGCAAGCTGTTCACTGCAGCTGACAGGAAGTAGAAAGGGAAGGAGCTGCGAGCAAGGAGATCTGCTTCCGGGTCACACCCCCAATGTTGTTTGTCTTTCAACCGCGTCATCTCTTAACAGCATACGAAATGGATGAATCCGGTGATGGGTCTAGTGCCCCCGTAATCCCATCACCCTTCAAATATATGAGGATCTGGGGGGACATTTAAGATTGAAATCGTAACACTCTGCTGTCTTTGCCTTCTGGAGTCAGCCAGGGAGATGAAATCTATTTATGACTGATGACTCCGGGGTGTCATATTGTTTTTATCCTCTTTTCTACCAGGATATTTTCCCCAGAAGTTATTACTTTTATTAGTATGAATTTGTGGTACACAAAAATGACATTCAACTTGAGGGCCTGGCGCACCTACATATCGCAGCGTCGTCACCATTGCCTCCCTCCTCCTTTCTCACCTTCTCATTTTTCACTATGTCCCTTCTCCCTTTTCACAGATCCATCTCCCTGCATCCTACCAGCTCTCTTATTTGACTCTTTTATTTACTGACACTTTGGGGTCGTCGTCTTAGGGAAACCATGTGATATCTCATCTTCTGGGTCTGATTCACTTCAGTAAGCACAATGGTCTCAAGGTGTGTCCATTTTCCTACAAACGACTCAGACTTATCTTTCATTATGACAGAATAGTATTCCATTGTGCGTATATATATATCACATCTTCTTTATCTATTGATCTGTTGATGGATATATCAGCCACTCCTCTGATTTAGCTATTTTGAGTTTCCACAAAGTTTTGCACAGAGCAGGGTCACTGTGCTCCATGTACACACAGTGGTTTCCTTGAAGACAGACTCATGGTCTTTCTACTGTGCATATGCTCTCTCACTCTGAAGAGACAAACAGTATAATTCTAACCGGAAATATTAGAGAAGGAGTTAAATTCCTGGGTTTTCAACTAAGAAGCGAAGAATCCTACAGAAGCTGTCATGCCTGTGAGAAATGGCTCTGCAGGAAGAGGAGGAAAACTTTCTAAAGTACTCCAGGGAGGAGAACCGAGAGAAAGGGCAGGGCGGCCGTTGAGTGTGGCGATTAGGGTAGAGTGTCAATGTGGCTGGCTTTCATATCCACCTTGGTAACAGCAAGATGGTGCTCTGAGTATGCCTGGGTGAGCTCATGGAGGGCCGTGGCTTGCGGGTCCATGTCTCGCCTCTCTCCCTTTCCTCTATGGCACAGTTCCTCTGCTCTGCTTCTCAATTGCCATAAAGTAAGAATCCTTACTCTGTCATGCCCTTCCACGTAGAGTCCCTGCCTTGGAGCCTGGTAACCATGGGCTGGAACCCCTGAAACCATGAGCCAATTTAACATAAATGTGGAATAAAGTCTTGCTCTTGGGAAGCAGATGATCGGAAGTGGTGCACTAGACTTGGAGCTGGTACGCCTCTTGTTAGTGAGGATCTGAAAGGAGGGGACAAATGAGGGAACAAACCTACCCTGGTTCCGGGGTCAAAATAGCTTCTGAGAGGAGGCAACTCTGAAGCAAAAATCCTGAAGACTAATATAATTTCCAAGGATGAAAATTGGCTAAAAGGAAAGTAAAAATAACATACAAGTGATTGTACTTTTGCTTTGTTGTGCTCCAGACCCTTCAGAAACCACTACACAAGCTTTCTTACTTAATCTGCAAAAGGAGATGTGAAAAATTCTTAGTATAGGGAGTTCATCGTTGTGATTTGGATCTGGAATGTTCCTCAAAAGCTTCATGTTTAGAAAGTGATTCAATGATGGAAGGTACTCCATTGAGCTCTTGTGCTGTGGGG
This sequence comes from Ctenodactylus gundi, assembly GCA_004027205.1. Taxonomy (NCBI): domain Eukaryota; kingdom Metazoa; phylum Chordata; class Mammalia; order Rodentia; family Ctenodactylidae; genus Ctenodactylus; species Ctenodactylus gundi. The sequence continues at coordinate 137,942 of PVKB01001997.1, read as the reverse complement.
AGTCGGGGCCTGGTGAAAAGGTGTGTAACACTGGGACATCACCTGGAAGGGGTAGATCACTGGGACATGACCCGGAAGGATATATGCCAGCCCCACTGTTTCCTGCACACTCAACTTCCTGTCTGCCATAAGATGGGCAGCTCTTCTCCAGCGAGGTCTGTGCCAGATAAACACACCCACTATTGCCAACCACCCATGAATGCGCCGACACTTCCTGAAACCATGAGCTGAAATAAACCTTTCCTTTCTTAAGTTTTGGGTGTCAGGTATTGAGTTCTAGAAATGAAAGAACCAACCAGGACCCTCATGCTTTCAGGAAGTGTTCAAGCAGTGGATAAAAAATCCCCAAAAGCAGATGAGAGTGAAGGAAATATGTGTGTGTGTGGGGGGGATTATCTGATGTTTCTAGGGGTCATGTCAGCTCTGATACTAGCAATACATCCTTGAATGTTTCTGTAGCAGCTCATCTGTTATGGTAATGTACTTGGGCAATGCTTCATGTCATCAGATTCTGCTAAGATCTGATTAATATGAATAATAACACATTTTGTCAACAAAATAAGAATAGGATTTCAAAGCATTTACTACACCATCAAAAAATTTCTGTCTCTAAGGATAGGGGCTTGTAATGAATTTGACCCATGGAAGCCCATATGGTTACAGTGAGTTCATATTCGTTATGTAGATATTCATAAAATTATGTTTGTTGGTTAACAGCAAGATCATTTATATTTTAATCATGGCTGTAATAACAGCAACAGCAACAATGTCCTATCTTTGGTGCTCCAAACTCGTCACAACTGTTAGGAAGATTTTTATATTCCTTTTTCCTTGATCATATCGTATCTGAAAATTAAACTAAATCTAAATCTCAATTCTCTATATTAAAAAAGCAAGAAACTAATACAGATATAAAGCGATTAAGGGATTTACGTTTACTTCTGGTAGAAAATTTAAATATAGGGTGCTGAATCGTAAGCCGAATCTAACAGACAGGGCCTGGATTGGTTCCTTAGCAGTTGTACTTATTTTTTTCCTCAAAGATAGAATATGACTGGGTGAGCTTAAAATTTCTACATTCGGGGACTTGAAAATATTGACAGAAAGTCTTGGAAATGGAAGATATGGGCACACAGTGTTTACAGACAAAACCTGACACATAAATCAAATTAAAAGAATAAAAGTGAAGAGCTCTAAAGGAAATCATAGGGTGACAATAAGACTAGGTGGGGCATCAACATCACCAGTCGTCACGAGAGTCTGTTGAAAAACTCGGCTATTTGCTCTGTAACTTGACAAGGTTACACGTTTCAGAAGAAAGAAGTGTAGCATTTCTCAAGATCTCTGCTACCATACTTCATCTGCTCAGAGATGAGTAGGTTTGCTTCCCTTCCCCGTGGTCTCATCTCTGAAGTTGGAATCTTATGATAATCAGGAAGGCATTATCTGATTACATCATTGGCAGTGGTTTCTCCGTGGTAATGCCTAGAACATGCACAGATTTCATATGTGACATCTTGGATTTGCTAAAATGTGTTACATTTTATAATCCTGGTTTCTCCTCACTTTAGCTTTCCTTGTTGCTGGAATACCATCCCCAATACCCACAACTTAAAAAGAAGAAGTTTAATTTAGCTCACAATTTCAGGGGATTCGGTCCACGGTCAGCTGGCTTCAAGAAAGGTACATCATGACAGAAGGACATGGTGGAGCAAAAATGGCATCGAGGAAGCAGCATAGGGGAATAGTGTCAGAGAGGAAGGGCAAAGGGACAGATGTAGTTGCTGAGGGGCCAGCCATGCCTCCGTGACCTTCTCAGACACCCTGTAAGTGTCCTACACCAATTCACTGGAAAGATTCCAAAACCCATCAAGTTAATTCTCCACCTCTACTCCCTGGGCTTCTCTTTCTTTGAAGTAAACATAACCCTGTTGTACCTTTTCTCTTTCCTCTTGTTTTGTTTTGTTTTGTTTTGTTTCCATGCCATCACCCAGTAGCTTTCCCTTTAGTTAAGTGTCTACTATAGCAGGATTGTCCACTGGTCACTGAAGAGTCATGAGAGTGTGGGGATGTTTCTGAGAAGTAGCTTTCTGTCCTGGGTTTATCTTTCCCCTCAGACTTTCGTGGATTTGGGTGGGACTTTGGCCAATGAGCTGACAGTGGAAGTAAAGTGGGTCACATATAGTCCTAAGAAATACCCATGAGGGTCTGTCACTCCCTTCTTTGCCTTTGGGAGGCCCTGGGCTAAGCAAAACCAGCATTCAGAGGGTCTTGTGGAAGACCATGTGTTGCTCTTTCACAAGAGTGATACTTAGAATTAGGTATGGTAGTACCTGTCTGTGGTGCTGAGGCAGGAGGCTCTCAATTTCTAATCCAACATGGACAATTTAGTTACTGAACCTTGTGTCAACATTTTAAAAAGGGGGGAGGGGGAGGGAAGGGAGGAGCTGGACATGTACTTAGTGGGAAGGCCCTAGGTTCAGTCCCTAGTAGTGAAAAACTGAGTGAGCATGACTTGTGTATGTGGGTGAGGCCTTGTTTGTCCCCATAAGCCAGGTCTAGGAGAGCTAGCTGGGGCAGAGTGGCATCCAATGGAAAGGCAGCCTTCTAGAATCACAATGGCATGTCCTTGTCCACCTTACTCACCAGACTTGGTACTTTGAAACTGTGGCTGTTCCCAAAGTCAACATGATCTCAACAAGTCAATGTTCTGAACCAATTCAGGACATCGAGACAGCCACATGAAGACAATTAAAGATATTCAGGAGCAGGGACTTCCAGACTGCTTCAGAAAATGGCAAGAATGCTGGGATAAGCGTATGTGAAGTGGGAGTATTTTGAGAATTCCTGAGCGTGTATCTTTTATTATTTAAAGATTTTCAAAAATTGAAACATGCCCTATATATATATGAATATGATGAGATCAATCTGTGGTCAGTAGGGGAGGAGTCTTCAGGTCACCTCATCTGATACCAAAAAGCACGTCTTCTTCCATGTACTCAGTACGTGCTGTGATTTCAAAAATGAGGGCAAGACACGAGCGAAGAAATTGCTGTACTAAGAGACAATTTAGGGCTAAAGCCCAAAGATAAAAGTATGCCCTATTTTGTAAGCTAATATGTCATGATAAGCTTAAATAATTTAGCTAATATTTAGGGTGTTAGGGTGAGTATCTGGAATGTTCCCAAAAGCCTCATGTTTGGAAGGTGATTCAATCACAGGGGTTAATTATTGATTTCCTGTGCTGTTAAAAGGTGGTTCCTGGTTAGAAAGGGTGGGTCACTGGGGCTTGACCCGGAAGGGAGTATGCTAGCTCTTCCCTTCTCTTTCTTTGCTTCCTGTCATGACGGAATGAAGAGCTTTTCTCTGGCTACGCCTCTGCCAAGCCCTTCTACCATTGCCAAGGACTCGTGAATGGACAGAGACCTCCAGAAATTATGAGCTAAAATAATCCTTTCCTCCCTTGAGTTTGCTGTATATTGTGTTTCAGCAACAAAAAAAGTAACTAAGACACAGGGTGATTAAATGATTTAGATGTAGCTAAAGTAACGTACCATCCTGTTATCTGTCAAAGGGTTTCACTTTCTTATTCACCTCGTATAGTAAAATCCAAGGACTGAAGTCTGGGTGAGATGAAATTAACTTGTGGTAGATATGTTCTGCTAAAACCATAAGATATACCAGAAAAAAATAAAACATAAATCTTCCTGCTTGAGCTGATTGAAGAACTAGTGAGACAAAGGTGTCTTAAGAGTCCAAGATTCCAGAAGAGGGGATATCCCCAGAGGCTCAACTGAAGCTCTGAAGCCTTCTTCCCCCCGGTATTTGCCAAATTTGAGCAGTGGACAGAAGGCCGAACATCTTGGATTTGCAGAGACGGAGGACTGATGCTTAGGCCACAGGAACACAGTGAAGATTTTGGCAAGTCAACAGTGCCAGAAATAGAGAGATTTGTGTGATGTCAACTCTTTTGCTTACTAAAGAAGCCACATCAGGCTGGAGGCCAAAAGGTACCACACAGGAAGTACTTGGAGGCTAGAGTGGTCACTGCAGAGAGGAGCACTTGCTCCCAAACAGGGTGCTCTGTGGTGACTATTGGAAGCTCTGAGCCCTCTCCTAGGATTGGGCATTCTTTAGGCAAGCTCAGTCTTACACACAAGCAGCCCAGGTGTGATCTAGATCGATCTAGATCAGTTGGTGATTGGAGTAGAGGGGCTCTTCTGCACCTCCTCAACTGGGAAAAACAGAGTGAGTGCTCTTGGGGAGAAGACAATGTCACCTATCTGACTCGAAAATGTTCACTACAAGGCCCCCTTATGTGGTAGTTTGATGCGGGGTCTGTTGTTTGAAAAAAAATTAGAGAAATATCAGATAGTGGTAAAAATATAGTTTACAGAGCAATCTTGCTCATGAAGATAGGAACCAGCTCTTTAAAAAAGCAATCAAATTGTGATCTATAGACAAGCACGAAGAGCTGGGCCCAAGAACTCAAGCATTTGATAGTAGGCATGTTGTCCTATCCCGTCTGTGATAAGAGCTCAGCCCTGCTCGCCACCCTTTTCCAATTTTCTGGAAAGAGAACCCTGCTTCCTGTATCCTGCACCACAGTGACTCTGTGCCCGTTCCTGCGCCCACGGCCGGCATACCTGACTCAACCTTTCTCTGCATCTACACCTTCTCATTTCTTGAATAACCGGAGCCTACGGTGATGAGCCCTCCGACACTGGTGTTTTGATAACCCTGTTCCTCTTATTGTTTGTTGTGTTCCAGTTATTCATCCTGCCTCAGCCCTTCATGTCCCCTGGAGTTAGGACTCAGAAATCCTAAATTGTTTCTAAAAACTACCTCTAGCTTTCACTCACCTCTACCCGATAAGAGAGCTGGTGGAGTTCACAGAGCTGGAGACTCACCCTCCCAGATACTCTTTTCTTCCAGGTTAAGTTCCTTGCCTCGTCTCTTGGCAATGCTCTTTGTGAATGCATTGCACATTTGGCTCTACACTCCCGGAGTCTTGCGTAGCCGAAAGTCGTAGGGCCTCTCCACGGTGACACCAGGGCATTGTGATTGTTCTCTGACTGGATGGATGTGCCTGTCCCTGTCAGGAGGCCCAAGCCTCCCTTACACTATTAGTCCAAACATCCCTGAAGCGGCGTAGTTCAATCTCTACCCACTGCCCAGTAAGGCCACCTCCTTCTCCCCTTCCCTCTCTCCTCTGCAATCTCCCACCCCCATCATGTCTCCAGATGACTTCATCTCCTTTGTCACAGAGTAAAATCACTATGTGTGACCTCTCTCAGCAAACCCTAGAGTGTGCAGACGTCCAAACTGCCCTCAGCAACCTGCTGGTCTCGAGGAGAGGCACTTCCGCAGAGTTGGGAAGCTGCTGGCTCTCTGGTTCTGGGTCACCTCTGTCCCCTCCATGGACACTGTCTTTCTCTAGCAGCATTTTTTTCCAGCTAAATGTTTCATCTTCCTTCTTTTGTACCTCTAGCTCACCAACCTTCAAATTTGATATCTTTATTTTCCAACTATTAAAACTAAACTCAGGTGTTACAATTTGGATCTGAAATGCCCTCCGTGCCACTCCACAGCCTCATATATTGGGATGCTGCGGGTTATCTGTGGATTTGCAGTGCTGTTGGGAGGTGAGGTCTGGAAGGGTGTGGCAGATGATTACTGGAAATGTGGCTAGAAGGATATAACCCTGCCCTGCCTTCCCCCAGGCCCTGGGGCTTCCTTTTGCAATGAGCAGCTGTTCACCACAAAACCCTTTCCACCATTGCCAGCCACCATGAATGGCCTGAGATCTCCTAAAAGTGTGTGCTAAAATAAACCTTTCCTCTCAAGTTATTGTTTTCCTGGCAACACAAAAGTACCAGATGCGGCAGGTTGGTTTCTCTGACCTATCTGGGTCCCTCCTGCTGCCACACTCCCTGGGCTAGCCTTACGCCTCAGCCACCCGGACCTTTGATCTCCAGGTCTCAGCATTTTTCTCTTGAGTCCAGAATTTTTGTTTTTCCACTCCTAATGTGTCAGTATTTGGTTTTTCATTTGGAGCTCAGTTGAGGAATCTCTGATTTAAAAATTTTTTAATTTTAATTTTTTTGTGTCTAAATAATGTCTTTTGTGAGCACAGAAATGAATTTTACATAAATTTCACATCACAATATATTCTTTTAACTTTTTTACATTATTATTTTTATAGGTATATGTTTGTGGTTCATAATAATTGCAGTTGTATTCAGGAATCGGTGCATATGCACTTTGCACACTTTTTTAAACAGGGTCGGTCGGAGACAGTGAGTGTGCGCGATGCTAGCAACTGGTATTTCTTTTCGCACAGTGTGGTGGCACTTTATCATTTTGTCCTTAATTATATTTTCCTTTCTCACTTTTGGGAGGGATTTGTGCCATCTTGCTTGCCCACAATTGTCTCAAGACGTGACAAGTTACCTGACACTGGGAGACCGTCAGCAACTTAGCGTTACAGAAATGAGCAAACGATTACACTAAGTGGCTCTTCTTGGCTGCATCCTTGACTTGTACAGAAGAGCGTCCTGTGCTTTGCCCTCCCCTCGGCGTATGTGGTCAGCTGCAGAGTAAGATGGTAGAACTCGGGAACAGCGATTCACCAGCCCCCGCTACTTCAGGAGAAAGTCAGGAAGATCCAAGGTGCACTTCGATCGTCACCGTCACTTGGCAGAGAATGTCACATTGGAGGGCTGGGTGGCATCACAGATTTTGTTCTCTTGCTTTGGCAAGAGCCTCTTCGCACCCCGAAGATTCGCTTCTACCTTGCCTGCAATGCATATTTAAAGGAGTGCCGAAGCACGAGAATGCAAAGATATGCAAAAGCAATTGTGACTTTTATTCTCTGGAAGTCAGGAGTGCTCCAGTTGGCTGGCACGTTGGGAAGATGCATTCTGTGAGTCTCTTGGTTACCCGGTTAGGTAGCCCGGTGCTCGGTGCCAGCTGGCCCTTAGTGAGCCTCCTCCTGCTTCAGAGGATCAGATACCAGTGTCACCAGCAGTCCCCTCATCTGTGACCCCAAAGAAACAGGTAGACAGAACGTACCTCTGTTCCTATCGTACAAAGCGCGGTCAGAAAATATAGTGAGTGTTTTGAGTCTGTAAAAAAACACTTATTACGACTGTGAAAGACACATGGCAGCGAATCCTTTTCAAATTTCCCCCTCCTTTTCTTTGAGCCTCCTTTCCCTAGCATTTTTGCAGTTCTGGAAGCTTCTCTGGAAGTCCTTGAAAATTTTTGATAGTAAGATACCGATCCTCACTAAACTAATTTCTTGATTTTGTGCAAACTCATCAGAGTAATTGTAACCCAATTACAACCTTCCTATTGAAAGTTTAAAGGGGCTTGTTGTAGAGGGGGCAGAATGCAGGACCTAAAGTGTACACCTGCAACACTTACCACCAACTTAGCCAGCACGAAGGTGCAAACAGACATGCAGACCGGCAGAACTAGAAGGAACGCTGTGCACCAAAGCACTACTGTGGCCGAGGCATTTCCAACAGAGCCAAAAGGAATTGAATGGGGAATTACAGACAGCTCAAGAAATGGACTTGAAAAAGTAGGATATCCATATGAAAATAAATAACCCTTTAAGTTTATCACATGGTATATGCAAAAAATTAATGCAAAGTGGATCCTTCAACTAGAGGTAAAAGAACAAACTATAACAGTTCCAGGGACAATGTAGGAAAGAACCTTTTGTGACTTTGAGTTGGCAAAGGTTTTTAGATGGAGTGTTATCAGTGACACACATGAGAGAAAATCTGGTGAAATACATCCATCGAGCACTGAAAAGATGGATCTTTAAAGGACATTTAAGGAATTACAAAGTAATCCACACCTTGGCAGGGAGTACTGAAAAACACACATGAGACAGAGGGTTTTTTGTCCAAAATCCAGAGCACAAAACCTTAAAACACAGTGATATGGAACCAAATAACCCAATTTAAAAAGTTAAAATGGAGCTTTAAAAAAAATTTATGGTTGTCAGTAAACATTTGAATAACTGTTTGGTCTCATTAATTACGAGGGAAATTCATATCATGACCATCATGGGGTGTGACTACACACCACTTAAATGGCTAAAGTATAAATAAGACTGACAGAATCAAGTGTTATCAAAGATGTGGACCGATGGCACTCTCAAATACTGTTGATGACAACACAAAATTATCACTGTCCCTTTGGTGATAAACTTGGCATTCTCTTATAAAGTTAATCAGAAACACACCACAAGACCAACAGTCCCACCTCTTACATGTTTCCATCACAGAAATAAGAACGCTGAGTCACAGAAGTGTGCAGACAAATCCTCACAGCTGTATTGTTCATTATTGCTTACAGTCACGGACGACCCAACCTCCCGGCTCATGTCGACGTACAAGCCTGATGTAGGGGATGTGTACCACTGAGTCAGCAGCAAACAGGAATGATGACTACCAGCAGATCACGAGTGAAACTCAGACATGTGCTGAACAAAAGAAGCCAGACAAGAAAGTGTGTGTTATGATTCCAGCTCTGCAAAATCTAGGGAAGAGTAGTCCTAGCCATATTGCTACAAGGGTAATTGGTGGTGTCATGGGGGACAAGGTGGGGTCTGGATGAGAAGTGGCTGGAAGCATTCAAGGGAACCTGGGAGGGTAAGGGAAGAATCGTCTATCAGAAGAACAGTGGTTGTTGCCTCATGGATGTCAACATATTTGTCAAAACTTTCTGGTCTGTGTTCTTAAAACATATTCTATTCATTGTAAATTATGCCTCATTCTAGCTGATGAAAACAAAACCCTAGATTCTCTCTTCTCACATCCTCGACAATAGAAATCATTTGGTCCAGGGATCCCCTATCTTTGTGATACCAGAGACTGGTTTGGTTGAAGGTCATTCTCCCGAGGACGCGGCTGGGAGGGGTACTTGCTATGTAGTAGGTTATTGGAGGAGAGCTTGAAATAGTAGCAGCAGCGGGGGCAGGGTGAGAGCAAAGCTCCACCTCCTGCCAATCAGTAGTGGCCTTACAACCTGAGAGGAGCACACTGGCAGGAGGCGGGCCTTCATTTGTTGCTTACCTCCTGCCGTTGCTAGTCTGTCTGGGGTCTGGTCATCCCATGGCCATGGACCAGTACCCTTCCACAAGTATCCCTGTTAAATCAGAGACCTCGGACTTCATCCACCCATGTTGCTGCCCGACCAGTGATGCTTGCCTTCTTTTTAGCACTTAAGCAATTTGATGTTTCCATAATTGGTTGTTTGTATTTATATGATAGTATTTCATTTAGGTGGTAAATTCCCAGACACCTCGAGCTACTTCAATCATTGGTCCATCTGCAGCATCCAGTACAGGCAATGGGGCAGCAGATCCCCCATGTCAGTGGAGTTGAGTGGGGCTAAGTCTTTCCCAGAGGAGCCGTTAGGGTAGGATGGGTCCTCCCTGTGCCAGTGGGGCCATGAGAAGAACCGGTAGTTATGCGTCTAGAATAAGATCCCTCAGCTTATTTCCAGGGTTATTATTTTTATTAGTATGTATTTGTAGTACATAATAATCATATTCATACCAAAGAATTGCTACACATGTATATTTTATCTTTGTCATTGTTTACTTTCCCTTCCATCCCTGGCCCACTGTCTCCTCTCATTCCCAGATTCCATCCCCATTCCCACAAAGTCTGCCTCTCTGGTTCCTATCATCTTGGAAATAAATCTTGGAAGCACCCTACATGAGTGGATTAGATATACACAACAACGTAATTTGCGGGCTAAGCACCTTTTGCTTGGCTGGTGGAATCTCTCTGACTGGTAGTAGGAGGTTGTGGGAACCACGGGAACCTCGGAAGCCAGTTCAGTGAAGTCTATATCAGGATGGGGACTAGATGAGACCTGGCCTGAGTCTTGGGAGTAAAAATACCAGAAAGCTGACGTCAAATCAGAGAGGAGAGGACAGGTGACAGGAATGGTGACTGATGGTCCCTCAAGGCTTCATAGCTCTGCCGCATGAAACCTTGGGTCATCTGTGACAAGAGCACAGACGGCCGTGTGCACCTCCGGCATGTTGTGCCGTGAGCACGGGAGGTCGAGTAGTAATTGAGCTGGTCGTAGCTATGGGAACTTTCCGAAAGCCAGCGAGCAGATTGCCTGTGGCCTGGCTGTCTGTGGGCAGAGCAAAGGGCAGCACTCGGGGCCTACTTACACTACACGTGTTTGCCAGGCCAACCCGTGGGTCCTTACTGGAGGTAATGAGCAAGAAGAAAGCTCAGCTGCAGAGACTATCAGGATCGCTGGGGATCTGTTCCACCTCTTAACCTCTGAGGCACTGAAAGCTGTGCTTATGACATTGATCCTGCGTTTTGTTCCCCTCTCAGGAAAGCTATGAGAAGGTAATGACACACATGTCAACCAGTGTGTGCAAAACTGGCAGGCAGACTGTCAAACTGAGGACTGTCTTCAGGAAATTCTCAAAATACCACTGCAGGACGCTTGAGCTCTGCCAACACCCCCTCCTCAATGCTTACCTTCCATCTGTCCCTTCTGTTCCAACCCCCAAAGCCAGTGCCCTGGTGCAGGTCTTTAGTGTTGGCTTCAGTCACTAACTTATTACTGACTGTTAGTTACGGTTCTATAGAAACAGAGGGTTACTATTTATCATAAGATGATAGATAGATAGATAGATAGATAGATAGATAGATAGATGGATGGATATTGCTTCAGTAGGCTTACAGAATGAGAGGTGGAGAGGATGAGGCAGGAGGATTGCCATGAGTTCAAGGCCAACCTGCTCTATATTGTGAGTTCAGGACTAGCCAGGACTATGGAGTGAGATCTTATCTCAAAAAGAGAAAGGAAGAAAAAGAAAAACAAAATCAGAGGTGGAGAAAGCCAAATAGCCATCTAAGTGATCAGGAAAAGAAGAATCTAAACTGGCTGTCTGCTTGTGAGAGAGATAGAGGATCCAGGGGCCAATAAGATGAGAAGATGGAGACCTCAGGACGAGGAGACCCGGAGTGCAGCACCAGCACAAGATGGAGACCATGGAAAACAGGAATCAGGAATGAACACCTGTTCACCATGGAGGCTGCAGAATGAGGAGATCAAAGGTGAAACCAGTCCAAGATGGAGGCCAGGTGATGAGACTAAGGTTGCAACCTCAGCCCAAGGTCATGGACAGGGCAGGTTCCTGCAGAACAGCTCTGTAAGTCTGTGCTGGGAGCAGATGATGATGAAAATCAGAGCCTTTCCCAAGGAAGCGAATACTTTCTTGCTTTTGTTTTCTTTTTTTTTTTTTTTAAATTCTGTTCAGGTTGGTGCCACCCACTTCTGGGGAAGATCCCTTTCCCTCAGCGGGCTGGCCTATGTGTCAAGCATCCACAGAGGCACCCCAACTGTGCCTGTGGATCTGGTTCACGTTGACAAAGTATGATGATTCACAGTCACACTAACTTTCCTCTGGTGTGTAATGATTTCATCCATTTTCACTCCATTCAAGTAATTATTCAAGACACAAAATTGACTCAGATTCCACACCAGCTAATAAACTCTAGTGACTCTAGACTGCCCGCAAGAAATCAATCTAACTCTGGAATTATTTAGAAACATTTTGCAATGTGGCTCCAGTCTCTTCAGGAACAGAGTGCTGCACCCCAGGGACTTTCCCACAGGTGGACTTGATCAGACTCACCAATCAATCAACTAATTGTTTCTTCCCCTCACCTCTCTCTTCCAAGTCCCCTGGTGTTTGAAATCTGGTGTGAAGTCGTGTATTGGTGTGACTCTAGAGAAAGGAGCCAGCCTGAAGGACCTAAACCTCATGTGATACGCTCTTTGGGTTGGCCAAAGCCAGGAGCCATAGCTGTGTGGTGAGAAACCGAGGCTGGGCTAAGAAATTTGGTTTCATGCAGGTTTTCTTCCCCCCTCTTATGTCATTTTATAAACTTACTCAGGGAACATTGATGCCTCAGGTTGAAAACCTACCATCCTATCTCACTAGAAAGAAGCCTCTCAGGATGCAATGGGATCATTGTTGTGTATAAATATCAGGCCTTGGCTGTACCCCAATGTACCGATTCAATTTAAAACATTTCATTTTTAACTTTCCTCCTTCCCAAGCAACATAAAATAAGCTGTTTGGTAGAGAATCTGTTTGGCTAAGTGGATATTTTTAATTTTATTAGGCACGCACAGTTCAAAACACTAATGCACATATATTTTCACCTGTTTCTTTCTCCAAATAAAACAGCATAATACTGATTTTCTCTCTCTCTCTCTCTCTCTCTCTCTCTCTCTCTCTCTCTCTCTCTCCTCTCTGTTCTCTCCCTCTCTCAAAATCTCTTTCCTTTTTTAGTATCATACTAGCTTTTGGCCAGCTCCCCACTAACATCATGAAACAAAATCTTAAAAGCATTTTTGCTTCAGAAGTTTCAATTTTTAAAAAGACCTGTAGGCACATCCACACAATGTATGGCTGGAGAAATCTCACTCCAGTTCTCAGGCTGCCATTGAGTTCAGTTACTACTGAGACAAAGTAGAAGAAAATGTACGCTGATGACAAACTTAACCCCACGGAGAATGAAGATTAGATAAACTGAAAGTGCTGCCATTCTTCCTAATACTTCTCAGGGGAGCTCATGAACAAGACATCAGAAGATCAGTAGGACTAGGTGGAGGAGCCTAACACTGGGCCAGTGCTTGGAGCCCACTGAATTCTTCCCTGCTCCTCTGCCTCTGCCTACCCTTCCGCCTTCCTGCACGACAGGCCCTGTCCTTCTTCATTGGGCACTTCCTTACGACCCTCCCAACTCCTCCAACCACTGTCCTCACCCCCTTCCTTCATCCCTGAGGAGTCTCTGGAATTGTGCACCAGCCAGAGTCCTTGGTACAAACAGTGGGCACATAAGCAGGCGCCTGAGGTGCAAATAGATTCCTCGAGTGGAAAAAGAATTCATTTTGAAGATTCAAGGTCACTTGAAGAATCAACAGGATAAATACACAGAGCCAGGACAGGAAAATGAGCAGCAAACAAGTGATTGTAGACAACCAAAGTCACTAAGAACGCTGAAGATAGATAGATAGATATAGATAGATAGATAGATAGATAGATAGATAGATACCCACTCCACTACGCCCCACGAGGCAGAAGATCTCTGGGCCTGGATTCAGTCAAAGACACTCAATTTACCATGTGTTCATGAGCGAAGATGTCTATCCTACCCTAGTGCCATTTTCCCAATTTATGAAGTGTACTAATCCCTTTCTTAACAGAGATCTTACAAGAATAGATAAGATTAGATTATATGTCTCCTGTGAGAAGACCCCGCTCAGCCCCTGGTGTATCAGAGGCAGTGTATACGTCTCTGTGCCCTCCCTCCCAAGGTCCTCGTACGACTCAGCTTTCTTGTCACTGGGACATGAGGTCAGAACTCACAGCCTAAAGGAGGAGAGATTGAATTTGGCTCCCTGTTCCAGGGGGTTCAGCTCATGGTCTGCTGGCTCCAAAGCAGGCATGCCATGGTGAAAGGGTGTGGCAGAGCTGAGCTGCTCAGTTCGTGGCAGTCAGGAAGCAGGGGACGGTGCCCGAAAGGAGGGACCGGGGACCAGATGGAGGCCCCAGGGTCCGGCCTCCACAACCTACCCAGACACAGCTGGGGTGTGTTTTACCAATTTCCTGGGCAGCTCCTCACTCCAGTCAAGGTGACCCTGTACTGCATCCTCCCATGGCCCTCGGTGCAAGAATGACCCTCCCGGCTTGTGGAGGACGTTTGTCCTCTTCGAGGGCTCTGAAAGGCAGCACAGATGCTGGTTTTCTTGTGTGGCAATGGTTGCTGCACTGGGTGGGGGTGGGGTGAGATTCTGCCTTTGTGGGGCCCCACTGAAAATGAACTCAGAAGGGAACGAAACGCCGGCCATGGTGGACAGAGTGCCCTTCTTGGACATCCACTCCGCCTTAGGATCACACAGAGCGTCACAGTTGGATCATGATGAAACGGTCGTTTCTTAAGTTGAGGATCTTCTGCCTCGTTTGCTTGTCCTATCACTAGCTGGCAAATGGTCCTTCCTATGGAAGCTCCTGAGATGAGGACTTGTAGCTCAGAAACCTGGAGACATGATAATAGATCAGCCTAGAATGCCTGTGCAGGAACTTCATGGTCACACCATTCTCCTGACTGTGACTCTTTCTTTTTCTTTTCTTTTCTTTTCTTTTCTTTTCTTTTCTTTTCTTTTCTTTCTTCCTTCCTTCCTTTCTTTTTCTTTCTTTCCCTCCCTCTCTCTCTTTCTTTCTTTCTCCCTTCCTTCCTTCCTTCCTTCATTTCTTTTTCTCTCTCTCTCTCTCTCTTTCTCTCTTTCTTTCTCTCTCTCTCTTTCTTTCTTTCTTTCTTTCTTTCTTTCTTTCTTTCTTTCTTTCTTTCTTTCTTTCTTTCTTTCTTTGTAGGCTTGGCCTGAACTCACTACGTAGCCCAAACTGGCCTCAAACACATGCCCGTCCCTCTGCCCCGGCCTCCCCAGTGCTGGGATCACAGGCACAGCCGCGGAGCTTGGGGTGGGCACTCTCCTTTCTCCTCTTCCTCTTCCTTCCTTCCTTTCCTGCTTTCTCTTCCGTTTGTACATTATCAGCATTGCCTTGCTGGGGATTAGTAGTCACTAAACACGCCACTGTTCCTGACAGAGCCTGGCGTTTCGCTATTGAAGTTTTCAAATATCAACACCCCACTCCCCAGCTGTAACAAAGGAGGGAGCCGGAAGCCGCAGCCTCCGCTGGGGGTGCTTCCAGCGCGGCGCGCTGGGGCCCGCTCTTGTTCTCCTCCGGATGGCAGCGCCATTTCCATCGGTCCTGAGCACTCCCCGTTGGAAAGCTAAGTGTTTCAAATAGAAAGGCGAGAGGGGAAGCGCTGCCTCCCGCGTTAAGGACGCACCATCTGACTGCGAGCCCCCCGCCGAGCCTCCGAAGGACCGTTTGGTCTAGGCTGAACGTCATTTCAGCCAGTAACAATTATTTACTTCTGGGAAAAACAACCTGCTAAGGGACAAGGAACCAACTGGCGCCTTCGATTTCAAGGCCTGCTGGGCTGTGCCTCAATCTCAGCTTGGGAAGCAAACCTGCAATTACCTCCGGAGAGCGCGCCGTTTCCCAGACATGCGACCGCAGTTCACTGCGAGGACAGAATGGGTTTTATCGTCAGAGGGGCCACCAGGCCCGCCATCAACCAAATGGCTTTGCTCAGACTCAATTTACCTTGCACAGCGCAGATTTCACCAATTTCCCAAATCTCAATCGTTTTTATCATGCAGAAGTCACGCTACATGGATCCTTCTCTCATCTGCAATATTTCCAGTAGAACACAAATTTTCAACCCTCCATCATGTCAAGAATTCTTCCTGGCCTAACGAACATTTTTCTTTCCCCTGGAGCCTCAAAGCCCTCAACCGGCACCTCTGTAATTATCCTGGTAATTATCTTTTTTGTGTGTGTTTTGAGACAAAGTCTCACTTTTTAGTCTGGGCTGGTCCTGAACTCATGGCAATATTCCTGCCTCAGGCTCCTGAGTGCTGGGATTAGGGGCATGTGCCACCACTCCAGGCGACAGCTAACATGATAGTGTAATACTGCATCATGTCTGTTTGTACCCGTGTTCCACCTTGTCCACCGCCTGCAGGGTGCCTTGGGGGTGGGTGGAAATTCACCCTTTTCCATTGTCTCCCACAACACTTACTGTCCAGTACTTTAATTTTCTATGCTATAAAATTATATGTCAACTGAAGGAAAATACCATTGAATAAATTAATAAAAACTTATGTTTTGTGACTTGTACATACATTCTGTATGCATATATATTATATATATGTATACATTTAATTGGGAAAATAATGTACCTATTCAACATTTTTTGAAGGAAGAAAATCAATCATGAGTAAAAAGGACAGAAGAAAAGCTCTTGTGAAATACGGTGAATGTGGCCATCTAGCAGTGGGTCCCACACGACGCCCCAGTGCTTACTTATTAGCCAATGTTGTTCTTAGATCACTAAGCACTCTCTGAACAAGTGCCATGGTGACGTTCCGGGACAACCAGACCCTGCCTCTTCCCCGTTGACCTGGGTGATGGGACTTGGGAAAGGGGGCATTTTGCTCTCTGTATCTGGAACCCAAAGGACGCGGCTGGAGATCTTCTTGTTCCTGTCACTACCACAGCTTCTGTGGCTTGTCGGCGGCTTCCCATGTAGCATGTCATCACATCTTCCTACCCATCTCCTTTCAACTCTAGTTTCTCATGATTAAGAGGGGAGGCTTCCAACTCCCGTTGCTCTCGAAACCAATGAGGTGACCCAAACAACAGCAATGTCAGTGCTTTAAAAATACGGCATCTATTTTTTTTTTTTAACATACCAAACAAAACCTTTCTTTGGTCCATGAAAGGTCTCACACATCCCAAAGTGGTTAGAAATTCAGAAGGCTGTCTAGATTTCTCTCCTAAGTTGTACACATTAACTCTTGGCATGATTTCTGTTTTCTGTGTCCCAATCACTTTTCTTGCTCTAGAAGTCCAAATGTTTAGGAGCTGCCTCTTCTATTCCTGTGTGTTGGGGGGGAGGGGTGAAATCTAGCACTGGATTTCATGCGGTAGCCAGGAATCTGGGAAAGGTGGGAGCTGGGGCAAGAGCACACCACTCCTGGTCACACACTCGCCTCCACCCAGGCCCTCTACCTCCTGCCAGTACAATCAGCCACGAATTTGTCATCAATGGTCAATCTACCAATGACTAATTACCCCATGATCAAGTCACCTTCCAAAAGCCTCACCTCCGCACACAGTGGGAATTTGGGGGGAGGGGTCATTTTCGATTTAAACCTTGGGGATTGGTATTGTTAGGTCACACTGTGTTTTAAACTGTTCCCAACCGATGATCTCTTCTGAATCCTCCAACCAAGAAGCAGTTGGTGCTGACCTTGACTTTGAGACTTACAACCAAATACGGTGTTTGATACAGTTTTTGAGGTAAAAGTGTTGATTTTATGGTATCCACAAGCGATTGTGTTTTCAGACTCAGCTCAGTTTGCTTAGCTGGTGGGTTAGCCGGAAGGTTCCCTCAGAAATACTTCCAAAGGTACAGATGACAAACGTCTGAGAGTTTCCACCATTGATTTAATCAAGTTAAATCTCTGCACAATCTAAGTTTTACATCTTACAGAAATAAGCATTGCCTATTTTTCTCTAATGAGAAAATTACCATATGCCAATATTCCATGCATTCTTTAGAACAGATTTTTGTCAGTTTTTTATATCAGTTTAAAATAATCTACTTTAAATCATTTGAGAATCGTGAATACTTACTGAGTATATCTGATTGGATCTCAGTTTTCTTCAAAAGAGAATGTCTTTTTCTTTTCAATGCACTAATGGAGGCATTGTGATTAAACTCCAGAGATGGCCAAGACCTTTCCACAGATGACACTAAAACCTACAGATGAGACCCTCACCTTTTTTCCATTAGCAGCCCACAAAATGAAAAGAAAGAAACATGTTGGAATTATTATAATTCAATGCTTTCAGATAACGTATTACAGCTATGGCTTTTGAGTATGTTTTTGTTCTTAAAACCATTCATTTTATTCTGCCTACTCCTCAGCCTCCTAAATGCCATTATCTTCCTAGCGGTGACCTCCCAAAACCCTGCCTCCACGGACTTTGACCTGTCAAATGCCTTTGTACATTCTCCTTCTTGTTGTCTGGGATCCTGGGATTGGTCCTCTTAGTCTCCTGTACACTCAAGGCTTACAGAAATACCTCAATGGCCAACTGCATGCACAAGTCTCCTTTTATTGATGGAAGAAGGAACCAAGAATCACGACCATCTTCATGCTCTTTGCTACCATAACAACTCTCTGTTGTATTCTGTTTTATGTAAATTGGGTCACAGATGTTTTATTGCTGCAAAAATGCGTTAAAACTTTCTCATATGTTCATCGAGGGAAAGAAGGCTCTCAAAATTCATGCTGAAATAATTAAGCTGTTTAATTTCACTGTCAATTGATTGGGACAAGTGATAAATCTCTCTTTGTGCCACCTGCTTTGGCACACATGACTTTTCAGGTCATTTCCTCTCTCTCTGATTGTCTGAGAGCAGCTTTCCAGCCGTGTTTTGTTCGCCATACGGAGGGACTGGTATTTTCCTGAAGTCTCAGACAGACCTTGCAAATGTCAGTTTATGCTTCCTCACAGAGGAAGTGGGCACCCTGCCTATCCTGGCAGAGAAGTCACAGGACTCCAGGAGCCCCACTGACTCTGACTCAGTTTCCTGTCCTCTCAGAATTTCCAGAAATATCAGCCCATCCAGAGAGAGACTTGCTGCCTTTATGAATGTGGCTAAGTCAACTAATTTTTGCCCTAGGTGTAGCATGATAGCAACCACAGGAGAAGTTCTGGCTGGATCCAAGTCCAATCAATGTCCTGGCCCCATGGCTTGCCCTCCAGGACCTTGGACAGTTCTCTAACGTTGGTGATCCTCCTGTTGTTCTTCATGGTGAGGGCACATGCCTCTGTAATCCACACTCTTTGGGATCATTTATCACGCTGTGTCAACTGGAGTCGGAAACGCTCCCTGAAAGAGGATTAGGAAGTGCCAAGCCGATTGGTAGGGCCAAGTTCTGGGTATGGAAGTCTGACCCGCGGTCCAACAAACTGAGAAGATCCACCCCAGAGGTAGGTGGTCCTAATCAGTAGACAGCTGGATAAAACAAGAGATGGAGAGAGGTGTTATGGCTTCCTCTTGGTAAAGAGCTCACACTTTCCCCACTGTCTCTGGCCATTGCTCTATGGAGCAAATTCACACCCGCTGTGCTACAGTGAAC
The DNA here is from genome assembly GCA_004027205.1 of Ctenodactylus gundi. Lineage (NCBI taxonomy): Eukaryota > Metazoa > Chordata > Mammalia > Rodentia > Ctenodactylidae > Ctenodactylus > Ctenodactylus gundi. Next base: position 119,084 of record PVKB01001997.1, on the reverse strand, counting down.
CTCCAGACCTTGCATGTTGGACTGGTGGCCATACATCTTCCCATCAGAGCACCAGTCACACCTCCAGTACTCACATGTCTGGGGTCTGGGGGCGTATTTTGAACTATCTCTTCTAACTCTGGAAGCTGATGTAAGAAATGCCCATTGAGTATTTTTATTCTGTTTTCTTTCCTATTAATTTTTCTTTTTTGAGACAAGGTTTTGCTCTGTCATCCAGGCTGGTCCTGAACTCACTATGTAGTCCAGGCTAACTTCAAACACTTGACAATCCTCCTGCCTCAGCCTCCTGAGTGCTGGGATTATAGGCATGTGCCATCAAGCTCAGCTTATGTGGTGCTGGGGAATCGAACTCAGGACCTTGCACTTGCTAGGCTAACTGCTGTGCTATTCCTTCAGCCCTGAACGTGCCCAGTCTCATCTATTTTTTCCTATTAAATCTTGGTAAGAGATTGGTGCTTGATTGAGAATAAGGTCCAGCTTAATTCTGCTTCTATAAGACCCAAACCCTCCAGAAGACCCCTTAGATATCTGTGAAGCCTTATTATACCACATTCCTTTACTCCACGGTCCATCCACTTACCCACTAAAAGTCATTGAGGGCTCATGCTCTAAAGGAAATGTGAAAAGAAGAGATGGGGAAGTATCCTTATATCTACATTCATGTTTTAGTAAGTTTATTTAGTTGGCTTTTCTGTTCTTGGGTCACAGACCTGGCATCCACAGTTTAAAGGAAGAGAGGTTTAATTAGGCTTATAGTTTCAGAGGATTCAGTCCATGGCCAGCTGGGTTCAAGGCAGAAACACCATGGTGAGTGGGTGGGTCAAACAGAGCTGCTCAGTGTACGACAGGCAGGAGGCACAGCCGGGAAGAGTGGTCAGGCAAGAGGAGGCAGGGACCAGATACGGTACTCAAGGTCATGGCCCCATGACCCACCCAGACATACCCATGAGTCACTTGACTAATACATAACTTAACCCAATGAAGTTTTCAAAGCAAAATAACAGTCACGTTACCTGACAATAGGTGTAATCAGTGCGGCAGCTGAAGTTCAGGGATCCCAGGATCCCAGCCCACTTCCTGTCGTGTTTGCACAGGCCCTTGCGGTTTCCAGGGAGAAGTAGATGCAAACTGACCTGCTGGGCTCAGGTGCCATCTGACGCCAGCTCTTGTATCCCAGGCTCCCTACTCACATTCTACCAGGAATTTGGAATGTCCAACCACTGCCGAGAAACGACATTTTGATGAGAGGTGCAAGTGATGCGGAAAGGTGTGGACGCATTTTCTTTAGAATAAACACAGACATTCAATCAAAGGAGAAAATTTGATTGACAGATTTTATTCAGTTTAAAAGAAAACTGAAGTGTTTGTGCCCTAAGGTAGAATCACACGTTCCTTTTATGAAATGTGAAAATCCGCCGTCACGGGTGGGCTCTTTCTGTACCACTGGCTTGGGCACACGTGGTAGCTCTCCTGCATCTCTCCAAGTCCCCAGCTCCACGTGGTTGATGTCCAGGCTTCCTCCTAGCTGGTCTGAGCAGAAGGGCCAAGTGTAGATTTCAGGCCTGGCCTCTGTGACAATTCCTTTTCCATATTCTCCTCTCGTTCTGTGAATCAAGCCCACATATGTTGATGCTCCAACCATGGAAACTAGTGGCACCCAACCGTTATGACACCGGGGACCAGTTTAGTTGAAGGCCTGTCTCCCCAGGATGGGGGCAGTGTCAAAGGTTCTGCCCTCGGTTATTGGAGGTTATTGGAGAATAGCTTTAAAATGGCAGTAGCAGCAGGAGGGAAGTCAATTAGCAGAGGCATTAGACCCAACAGAAGAATGCTGATAGGGGCAGAGTGCCACTTCCCACTGCCCACTCACCTCCTCCAATCATCCGGCCCAGTGGCCCAGTCTTTCCAGAGTCACAGACCAGCACAGGTCCATGGCTCAGGGTTCAGTGACTCCTGCCCCAGGGGACAAGAGTACCTTGACAACAGGTGCTGTTAACATAAGGACTTTTACTTAGCTCCACTCCTCCCACCCTGTATGAACCTAACCTTGGAAGAATTGTCTTTCACAAACCAGTTCCTGTGCCAAAAGTTTAGGGACCTGTAGGTTACATTTAAATACTTTGTGCTTTAAGGGGTAAGAGAGACATTTGGTATTAAAAGTGTTCTGTGGCCTGCCCAGCCACTTTATTTTAAACACAATGGCGTTCCATTTAATCCTGGAGTATTTAGCCTGAGATTTGCTCTAATGAGGACCTACCAGGACTTAACGCTTTGAGCGTACTGCATTTTTTTCCCCTGAAAGCAGAGTAGAGGGCCCCTTTGAATCATGCTATTAACAACAAAGCAATGTCTTGCACGCTTGCTTAATACCATCGAAACAATTACTCACTTACTCATCTGGGCCCAGCGTACTGTCGCGAGCCAGCTCTGCATGTCTTGCAGACATGGCCTTCATGAGTCGAGGAGCTGAAACCTGAGTCACATGCCACTGAACGCCATTGATCACCCCCAGACCCCCATCACTACGCCCCAATGCAGTAGTCCCAGCCAGCGGAAGCAGAGAGAGCTAAATTTGACTCAACCTATGGAGACGAAAAATTTCAACCATCCACCTGAAAGTGGCATCATAGACATGGATCCTGTTTTGAAAATTTTCCAGAATACCCAAAGCAGAGGCTGAGTTTTAGCTCTTGTTGAATGACGTCTGACAGACACCAGCACACCAGGCCCTGCAAAGCTCAAGTCACAGGCTCCCACTGGAGCTATTGTCATCCCATTAAACCACGATGCTAAAAGCATGGCAACACAGACACAAAATCTGAGGCTAACGATTATTACTTCCTTTCTAGGATTCAATGAAAACGCAAAAGTCACAACAAGAGATGGCCTTTGTTATGTACTCAATGGTTAAAGAGCTTGGGGGTTAAAAAGCAAATCTTTTAATGAAAAAAGTAGAATTTATTTGCTGCAGAAGCCTAGATTCTCCAGTCAGGCCTTTTGTAGCTGATTGAGAGAGCAGGCCCCGGAGGGTTAGTTCAAGGTCTTGTGTTTCTGTTTCCTTTCCTCCGGGGCAGAGATGACCACTGTCCACCACGGAGCGTTGGTGGAGAACGAGGTGGAACCCCTTCAAAATAAACAGATAAACAAAATGAAGCTCCTTCAAAGCATTCTTTGGCTTTTAGTAAAACCTGTATTATTCCTGAAGATTTTTTTCAACAAAGATTTGTTAAGGATTCGTGCGTGTCAAGGGCTGTGCTGGGAAGGAGACTGGACAACAAACACAACGCAATCCTCCTTCTCTTCAAGAGGGGATGTTTGCTGTGACGTTAAATATGCCTTCAACTGGAAGCTCAAGGGGCTGAGCAGTAGGCACTGCGAGTTCCCCAGGAGTGGTGGGAGGGGCAGCTCACATGGGTGAGGGACATGAGCAGCCCAGTGTCGCACATGATATGTGGTGGTGGAACTTCTACTCTGAGTTCTCAAAGTCTCACAGAGGGAAAGGAAGGGAGGAAGGAAGGAAGGAAGGAAGGAAGGAGGAAAGGAAGGAGAGAAGGAATCATGTTGGGCTGAGGGGTCAGCAAATGCCACAGAATTGACATTTCTTGTGAGCTTTTTTCCAGAGTTCTTTGAGACCACGGAGAAGGGCATTGTCCTTCACTGGGACAAAACAAGACAGAAACGGATGAGACATGCATTCTCCATCTAAGCAAATGGATAGAAGACCAGCAAGGTGGCTAGTGTTGGGCGGAGGGTACATGAGCCCTGTCAGGGTGCCCAGGGACCTGAGGCAGCTGTTGCCTTTGCCCCCCAAGTAGAGCAGGGGTCCTGCTGCAGCGCTGGAAGAGAACTGAAGAGAATCAGTTGCTCCTGCCTTTGAAAAAAATCTCCACATGTGGTATTGTAAGTCTTGTAGCTATTCTAGAAGTTAACCACGTTAAAAAATAAACTATGAGAAAATTAATGTTATTTTTATTAATATGTTTTGATACCTAGTAATTATATTTGTCCTGGGAGGAGCTGGTGCACATGCGTGCTACCTCCCGCTCACTTGTACTCCCTCTCCACATCTTCCTTCTCCCCTTTCTCCAGTCCCTTGCTCATTGCCACCATGTCTCCCTCTCTGCTTCCTAACACCTGATTTTTAATTTTTCTCTTTAGATTATTTTGGGTTTCTCATACAAGAGAAATCACACAATAGTTAACTTCCTGTGTCTGATTTTTTTTCAGCTAACATCATGGTCTCAAGATCGATCCTTTTTCCTGCAAGCAACTCAGATTTGTCATTTAACTAAACATGTCTGAAACATTGTGTCAATACAGGATATGTAACAATTAGCATCTTTCTTTGTTTTCACCTGAAGTCTTCATGTTTCAGTAGGTACCTTATTTCTACCTCAGGACTCCATCGACACTAGTTATGTTTCAAATAACTGATGGAAAATGTGTCCAGTGGCTAACCTCCTTGGGTCCAGGTCTAGCTACTGCCTTTGTACTCAAATGAACATGAACCTATGCTTGGATATCCTGATAGGAGCAAAGATCTTTTCATGAGGGAGTTGTCCAGATGTAACATTAAGACTCTAGAGCGAAGAGTGAAGAAGCAACCTGCAGGAGAACGGAGAGCACTTGGAGAACGGAGAGCACTTGAAGAACATGTTATCCAGGAAGATTCTAATAATGGGAAAGAGTTGTGCGCATTCGAGAAATTGAAAGAGGAGAGTTGTCTCAAGCCGGAAGTGTCAGAAGGAATGATCCAACGAGAGACTGGAGAAAGAGAAGTGGCTGCTTTACAATCACCACCACAGGGAGAGTGGATTTCATTTTAAATGCATGATGAGGCAGAGTGTCATACAATCGGATTTTTTTCTGAAAAATTAATCACCTGTATGTCTCAGTTTCTTTCTCATTGTTTTGACAAAATACCAAACATCACAATGTATGGGAGGAAAGATTTATCTAGCTCACGGTTTCGGGAGGTCTCTCACTGAGTTAGAGACTGGAGAGCTGTCCACACCACCTCAGACAGAAGGCAAGTGAGTCAGGAGCAAGCAGAGGAGCTTCCCAGGAAGCAGCTGCAACAGTGTTTCTTCTTCCTTCCTTTACTTAGTCAGGGGTTGGGACCCCACACCCAGGGCGGGTGTCACTCCCTCACTTCCTGACTCAGAAGTCAACAACAAACACCTGAAAGCTCTGCCCGGGGCAGCCTCCAATCTTGACAAATTGATGCAAGCCCTCTAGGGAAAACCCCAAACAATCTCCCCTTCCAGCCAAGTTCTACCTCCCAATAACACAGGGTTCCCAATCCATGAGGCTTTTGGGGGACATTCAAGATCCAAACCATAGCACTATGCTAATGAGGTTGGAGACAGGTTCTGCTATTTTAAATAAAGATGCTGGAAGAGGTGGTGAAGAGAGGAGTAGACTTGACAGGGCCCGAGGTAGTTGGAGCCAATTTAAGACTTTAAGATGACCTGACTGATTTCATTTTAAACAGAGGAGTGAGTGGAGGTATGAGGGCATGGGTGGATGGGTAGATGAATGGATGGATAGAGGCATGGATGGGTGGATGGATTGATGCTTGGATGGATGGATGGAGGAATAATACACTGTCATATAGAAAACATTGAGGGAATCTGGGGGTTATTTGCATATTATTTGCATAGAACCTTCTAGATGTTTCACATGGATTTATTTGTTGAATTTTCTCAGCCATCTTGTGAATTGGATTTCTTATTGTTACTTGCATCTCGCAGGAGCAGAATTGCCTGAGTCTATGGCTAGACTGTGGCAGGACCAAAATTTGCAGAGGGCCAGGGTGAGTCTGAGTCTGTGATTTTTGTCCCTACCTGCCACTGACAATTCAGTGTAAGTGGCCCGTGAGATATTCAAATGGAATCTGGGTCACATGGTGAAACTGGGGCACCTGAGAGAGGTCTGCAGAGTTCAATTGGAAAGTTCTCGGTGTTCGAGATGGATGTTTCCTGCACTGGCTTCACACCCTAGTGTTGTCCCAAGGGTCTCCCCTCTAGAGGACATGTGCCCAGAATGAAAAGGCATCTCCTCCATTTTCTGTCATTTCAAGGCGCAGACATTGGGGTTTGGCCTTTGACTCCTTGCCCAACGCCGCCTGGCTTCTGTCCATGTTCCCCCAGATTTCCTGGCACGGCCTTCCACATTCCGTTGGGCGCACCTGGGGAAGGTTGGAAGAGTGTGAAAAGGACTTGAAGATTTCCCTACATGGTTTCAACTTGGCAAATGGAATTCTTGGGAGCCGATGGCACTTAGTGCTGCGAGGGAAGATTCAGACACTAAAATAGGATGGTGCTTAAGCATGTTTTGTTCTCGGTTTTGTTTTTCTCAAGAAAACTTGTGCACTGCAATTTATGTTCCTATTCAGGGAAAAGCGTTCAGCCCAACTGGTTGGCTGAAAATGAGACAAAAGACTCCACCAATCACCCTAACTACAACCCCAGGAGCACGCTTGGCTCACTTCCTGCCTGAGGCTCAGCCACCGGATCTCCACAACAAATATGAACACCACAGAGAGAGGGGACAGGACAGGTGCCCTCTCCAGGGGACAGCCTTTGGATCCGCACCTGTCAGTCCTGTCACCTCTGAAGACCATGAGGTCTAGAGGAGCCATAGTCTCTTCATCAGTAGAAAGATGAGATCCTGGCACCAGCTGCCTCATGGGATGTGATGAAGCTTGAGTGGAATGAGGCCCTTGCGAAGCTTTGTCCACCACAAACAGCAAGGTGTCTGACAGGCCCCACGGTTCTGATGACAGCGGCGAGGTGGTCATCAGCGGCTTCCTTGATGCAGCGGTTACCATTTCCTCAGCCGCATGCGACAGCAACTTTGCATGCTGGTTCAACCCATTCTCAAGATGACCTCTTGAGCTAGGGTTGTCACGGGGTCTGAGCTCAGGGTGGATGACGACTTCCCTTCAGTCCCTAGGTGAGACCAAGTGGATGTTTATCTGTCCCTGCCTTCGGACCTGGTGCCTTCCTTCTGAACCGCACAGGCCCTGCTCCTTCAGTTGCTGTTCTCGGAAGCCAGAACTGAACACTGAGGCCCTCGTTGGCCTCCAGGGCTCCAGTCTACCCCGAGGGACTGGGTCTCTAACAACCACTCACTAATCAATGCCTAAGTTAGTTGTCTCCAACTTTTTCTTTTTCTTTCTTTCTTTCTTTCTTTCTTTCTTTTTGAGACAAGGTCTCACTGTAGTCCAGGCTGGTCCTAACTCATTATGGAGCCCAGGCTGGCCTTGGACTCACAGCAATCCTCCTGCCTCAGCCTCCCAAGTACTGGGATTACAGGCCTGCGCCACCATGCCGGGCTTATGTGGTACTGGGGAATGGAACTCCAGTACTTAGCATTTGCTAGGCAAGCGCTGTAACGGCTGAGCCATTTCTCCCCATCTCTAACCTTTTTGAAGCCAGAAACTGGTTGAGTTGAACACCACTCTCCCAAGAGCGGGGAGTGTGTGTTGGGCGGTACTTGTTCTGCAGTAGGCTGCTGGAGATCTTTGAAATAGCAGTAGTAGCCTGAGGACACGGGGAGCAGAGTTCCACCTCCTGTCAATCAGCAGCAGCATTAGAACCTGATAGGAGGTGCTCACAGGGGGCGGGACTTTGCTCACTTCTGACCTTACCTCTGGCTCCTCTGTCCCCGTGGCCTGGTTCTTCCAAGGCCAGGGCTGATATCAGTCCACAGACCAGGGATGGGGACTTCTGCTCTCACAGCCATTCACTAATCAAGCCTTAAGTCATTGTCACTCAGCCTTCTGGCACTAAGGACTGGTTTTATGAAAGACGATTTTTCCACGGACCTAGGAGAGAAAGATGGTTTGGGGATGACTCAAGTACCTTATATTTATTATGCATTTTATTTCTATTATTATCATATTGTAACATGTTATGAAATAATTATACAACTCGCTAGAATGCAGAATCAGTGGAAATGCTGAGCTTTTCTTCCTGCAACTAGATGGTCCCAGCTGGGGACGAGGGGATGCGGTGCCGTCAGACTCTGCTAACGTCACCACTGCCCCACCCCGCTTCAGATCATCGGGCATTAGCTACTCACAAGGAGCATGCAACTCAGATCCTGCTCATGCACAGTTCACAGTAGACTAATAATAATTATTATCCTATAAGAAGCCAGTAGCCTCACTGGTGTGGCAGGAGGCAGAGCTCAGGTGTTCACACCGCAAAGCTGCTGTAACCACACAGGCTCACAGGTTCATGGAACTCACCTCCTGTGGGGTGGCCTCCGCTCCTGACAGCCGCTGACCTGTGCTGGCTCATGGCTCCTGGGTTGTGTACTCCTCCCTTAGTGGTCATTTTCACCAGCAGATAAATGTCCCCCTGGCCTGCTGTGTCCTCTGTCTCTGGGAAAGCATGCCCCAGGAGCTGTGGGAATGCTTGGAGATATCCACTTGTCACCATTTTTTTTTTGAAAAAACAAACAAAAACATTCTTTTACCTGGTAAAAGATATTTGACATATGATATTTTCTTTGACATTTGAAAATTGACAGATGTTAAATTGGGCTTGGTAGCCCATGCCTATAATCCCAATATTCTGGGAGGCTGAAGCGGGAGAATTGCAAGTTTGAGTCCAGTGTAGACATCTTAGCAAGATCTTGTCTCAAAATTTAAAAAAGAAATTGAGATATGTTTCCATCCACAAAATATATGGAAACTTGATTCACCCAAATAACCCACTCCACACTTCTCACTAGGCTTACATTTCTCCCAACACTATTGTATCTGATTTGTTACTACCACAAAATGATTGGTTACCTTCTTTTTAATTTTTCATTGTTCCCTGCCATTTTTCCTAAATCAGCAGTGACCGCCTGCAGTGCTCACTCCGTTTTTCCTAGCCTCCTACACAATGTTATCCAAGAAGGCTTAACCCAAAGTGCATTTTCACTGAATTTTCAAAGAATAAGGAATCCGTGGTAGGATAAAAAATATCCCATCACCTTTGGTACCTCCTAGAAGGTGAAAGTCACACCATTTTTTTCTTCATTAAGTTAAAACACTTGCTGGATTCTACCTAAATTCTACTTTGGATTTTAGTGGAATCCACCCAAGTCAGCCAAAATATATTATCATTTGTGGTACTGGAGATTAAACCCAGGCAGGGCCTTCACACTGAGCTGCAGCCTCTTTGTTTTGTTTTGTTTTGTTTTGTTTTAGCCCAGGCTGGTCCTGAACTGACTATGCAGCCCAGGCTGGCCTTGGACTCATGGCAATTCTCCTGCCTCAGTCTCCTGAGTGCTGGGATTACAGGTATGCACCACCACGCCTGGCTTATGTGGTGCTGGGGGATCAAACTCAAGACCTTGCTCTTGCTAGGCAAGTGCTTTAACTGCTATGTCATTCCTCTAGCCCCCATCCTCTTTGCTTTTGAGATAGGGTCTCACTAGATCACTAAGTTGCCATGGTGGGTTCAAACTTGTAATCTTCCTGCTTCAGCCTTCCAGAGTACTGGGATTCTAGGCACCTGCTACCTCAAAAACATGATTTTAATTGTTTGTGGCCATGTTAAAGGAAGCTTAGAGTAAAGCTAACTGCAAGAAAGTATCTTATTTCATTCAATATGTCTAAAACTTTATGATTTTAACATGTAGTCATTATAAATACTAGTAATAATCGTGTGTGTGTGTGTGTGTGTGTGTGTGTTTGTATTCCAGTTAAGATTTCGAGCTTGGTTTATATTTTATGTATACAGCCCTTCTCAATTCTAATCAGCTGCGTTTTAATGCCCCATAGTCACATGTGCCTAGTGGCTGCCATATTGGACGACACAGAGCAGAAGTTCTGCTCTCTGAACTCCATGTGGGAAATGGTTTTGCAAAACCAGCTAAGCTACCAGTCGTTGTACTACTGACATGCCACTAAAAAGTTTAAGCCAAGAAAAGGACGTGTATTTTCACCAAAGCTGGCCGTTCCCTCTCTGCAGGTAGGTGCCGGAAGATGACTTTATTGGCCTAAAGAACAGTCCTTTTGGGGAGGGAAATAATTCAATTTTGTTCCCAAGTTCGAGGTAACTTACTTTTAGGAAATTATACCGAAGTGCAAAGCGTTGCTAAAACAAGGATCTTTTTACATATTTGCAGAATTTCCAGAGAACTCTTCTGTTTTCTCACGAAGAGATTTTTTAGAGCTTCTGGCAGTTTTGATTTCTCTTTCCCTCTTTCAGCTCTTGTTGGGATTTTTTATAGACCCCAAGTTGTTCATAATAAGCCACCCACTTTCAAATAGGTTCTCTTTGGTGCATCTGTTCCTCGCTGGGAGCAGTGAGCACATTCGAGTTTAGAAACACTGAGAGAAATGTTAAACACTAGCATTTGGTGGAAGCAGGTGCCATGGGCCCGTCATGAATGTCAGGCGTTCCATTGATAGGGGATTCTGGGAAACATTCATTTGGCCCCTGTTTAAAATTCTGGGAAGGGTGGTATAATATCCATGTGATTTCCCTTCAAGTTTCAGCTTTGGAAATCCATCCCAGAAGCTGTGTGAATCTCTGATCAAGGCCAACACCATATTGGCTGATTTTTTTTTTCTTTTCAAGTTTTCCTGATCCTTTTCTCCAGTTTTACAGTATTTATGATTCCACTGTGCAAAAAAAAAAAAAAATCTCAGTTATCCCTTGGGGTCAGTGTTACTTTACCCACCTCTAAGGCTGACTGGAAAATTCAGAATGCAGGGAGAGAAGGACCCATGCCTCTTTCTAACCCATTGCTTGAAAACAAAGAAAAAAATGGCCCAAATTGTGGATGTGTCGAGGGCCAAGTGACAAGGGATTTGTCTCTGTCATGTGCCATTGTCCATTTGAACTTCCTAGTGGGATATGTGATTTGAGTATTTTGAATTTCATATCAAATAAAACACCACTCTTAATGTGACTATGTCCCAAACATTACATGGGGAAACCTGTATTTAATAATAGTTACAGTTATTATTGTTGTAGTAGCTTATCGGATGCTTAAATTTAACTGTGCTTTCAGTCTATAAGTAGAACAGACAGACAGACAGATGAGCATAGAGATAGATACGAAGTTGTAAATGTGGCAGTACATAAGAAGCTCGCATTTTAATATTTCCATAGAGAGCTACTTTTGAGACACCTTGTATAGTAGATAATAGGTAGATAGATATTTTTTTCTGCCAAGTCTTAGGGGCCAACCCATTTTTAAGCCTTGAGTCTGAGCACTCTGCCTGTCCCCACACTAAACAAGCAGCCGCCTTTGAGACCCTTCATGAGTCTCTGTCACTTAGCCACTGAGCACGTCCTGAGCAGGGGCCTACAGAGGATGTTGGTGACACCATCAAAAGTAACTCATGCTTGTTGCTATTGAGAGGCCCAGAACCTAATAAGTAGAGTAGGCATAAATCAGGGAGTAAAGTGTCCCATGGATCCCAGATAATCACATGTTCGGACTTTATTGGAGGCCAAGTTCAGAGTACTTGGTTCCACGAAGGGAAGTCTGGAAGCATGTAAGGGAGAAAGGGACCCGTGGGTGAGCTCCTAAGGCAGTGGGCTGGCAGCAGGGGTGGTTGTCCTTGCAGGAGGTGTACCCCAAGAGCAGACCAAGGGCACCATAGGTGAAAGGCAGGTGGAAGTTGCTCTGTGAGATAAGACTCAAGGTGGGAGTCTGAGTGGCAAGAAGTGAGGATGGGACCCGGGGGCAGAGGCCGGAGCACTGAAGGGCGTGCAGGACGTGGTGAGGGGGCTGGGTTTCCCTTTTCTTTCTCTCTCCTCCCTTGCTCCTTTCTCTCTCTCTCTCTCTCTCTCTCTCTCTCTCTCTCTCTCTCTCTCTCTCCTCCCTTAGCCTCACATCTCCGAAGATTCCCACTCATTTGCCAGGAAGTATCCACACGGTCACTTCCTGCCCACCTGCCCAGGCTGACTTGCTGCCCTCCCTCAGCTCAGCGCGGACTTGGCCCTCTGCCCCAGCCTGATCCTGATCCCATGGGGGCATTGTCACTGTGCCATGTCACCTGTCCTCGACACCCTGAGCAATGGGAAGCGATGGTTTCCCTCATGGTCTTCCCAGAGCCCGGCAGAAGGCCCAGCAAATGGCAGGCACTTACGGGCTGAAGACGTCTGAACAGCAATTTTCAGAGAAATGAAAGCGCTGTCTGTCTCCCTAGAACCCCCGCCCGCGTACCAGGCGCCTATGGACCACGGCTGCGAGCTGGCGCCTGTGCATTTGCTAGGCTGTCAGAACAAAATGCCACAGGCTGTGGGCTTAAACAACAGACATCTCTCGCTTCTGAAGTCTGGGAGTCCAAGATCAAGGCATGGGCTGGCTTGGGGTGTCCAGAGGTCTCTTCGTGTTCTTAGGACACCAGTCCTATTGGGTTTGACCCACCCCCATCAGCTCAGTTTTACCTCGAGTGCTTCTTTGAAGCCTTTGTCCCAAATACGATCACATTCTAAAGTTCTGGGTGTTAGGATTTCACCAATAAATTTTAGTGGGAAGAGACACAGTCCAGTTCAGTTTGATGTTTAGCCACGGCTGGGACACCATACTTGACACCCACAACTTAAGAGAGGGAAAGCTTAGCTTATTTCAGCTCACAGTTTCGGAAGGTCTCAGCCCATTCATGGGTGGCCGGCAGTGGTGGAAAGGCTTGGGGGAGCCTAGCTGGAGAGAAGCTGTTCATCGCATGGCAGACAGGAAGCTGAGAGTGTGACAAAGGCCAGAATAGCACTAGTACTTCCAGGTGATGTCCCTATGACCGCAGGGGCCCACCCCTTCCTACCACCTGTTACTAGCACAGGAAATCAATGGATTGAAGCCCGTGATTGAGCCACCTTCCAAACACAAGGGTCCTGGGGGACAGTCTACATCTGAACCAGAGCACTCGAGACTGTGATGTATAAAATTATTCTGAATAAAACATAGCATCTGCCCTCGCAACCATTAATCCATTAGCTACAAATCTGGATCTCATTCTCTTAGAAGACATGTAGCTGGCATCCTGTAAGTATTTGTGAAGAGAATGAATGATCATTAAGCACGATGCTTCCTCGTCTGTAAACAAGACCGTAGCATCCCTTCCACAGGGCTCACCGAGAAACTAAATGAGAATAAACACAAAAGTGTTTTGGGAAGGATCGTGGATTACAAAACACTAGAGCAGGATGTTGATTCTGAAACATTGGTGGGTGGTTTTCTTTATTTCTTTTTCTAGTTTTCTCAGCAGTAGCATTTAGGCGGTAACTTTTCCACCTCTTAACTGGCCCCAGGGGTGGGACTCACATCACACACACACACACACACACACACACACACACACACAAATAGAGGGAAGGATTTCATGCATGGTCTTCAAACAGGAGGCCTTTTGTAGAAGAAGGTTGCAGGACAGAGCAACGCAGGCGAGAATGACACTTCTCCAAGTTGCTTCCCTTACCGGAGACCCCTGACATGGGTCAACCAAAGAGGAGAATTGAGAGGTGTTTCAGACCTGCATAGACACGAGGGCACCCTCACTGGTGAGAACAGAGAGGGTTAGAAAGGCCCCCGAGCAGGCAGCGGTGCGCACCTCACGTTCAAGCATTGGAGAGGTGCCAGGCCTCTCTGAGCAGTCGGGCTTGGGGCTGCCAACGTCACTGCCCTGGCGGCTTGCTGAGGCTGACGGCTGCAGTACAGGCTGCCGGATGCACACACACCTTCCTGGAGTCCCCAGACAGGTTCAGGGGACACTGCAGGACCCGGCAGAGCTCCCTGGAGCCAGGCCTCTCTCTTCACAGGCCCTCGTTGAGTAGTGCAGGCAGTAGGCTGCAGCGACCTCGAGAGGATCCGCGCCTTCCCCCTCCCCTCTTCTCCCTCGGCTTCCTCTCCTGCTCCCCGGAAGCTGCCTCCACTTTTGGCCAGATTTCCGGGGTGCCCTTGCAAGGTCCTGCTGAATTCAATTTTGCATTTAAAAAAAAAAAATAACATCTCTGTTGAGATACATTCGGCACGCCATGCCATTCACCCATTTAATCTAAAACTCTTTGTAGTACGGCTCCCTGGTCATGCAGCCATCAGCACGCCGTGGCTCCTCAACGTTCCCACCCTACAGCAGAGCTGGGCTCCTGCAACAGCTCTCCCTCCCCGAGGCCCCGCAGCCCAGGGCACTTATTCTGGACACTTCATGCGAACGGCAGATGTCATCTTTAGTGTCTGTCTTCTTTCACTTAATCTTAGCGTTAAGTTTTTAAGGTCCATCCAGGTTGTAGCTGTGAGATCGCACCTGGCTCCCAGTCGCCACCTGCCTGGCATGGGAGATAGCCCAGGCCCAACCTCTGCTCTTTAATAGGGCCTGCAGCCTCCTAATGGGTCTCTTACAAGCTAACTCATTAATCTGACAGTCAGAGCCCTGGCCCACCTGATTATGGCCTCTGAGGTTGTTCCCTTACCCAACAAGGCTCCCTCCGCTACTCTACTGTTGGTATAAAATTCCACCCAATAAACCCCCAAGGATCTGCCTCCGTCTCTCTAAGTGCACTCTGCTCAGAAGTCCCCAGATTTTGACTGGCTGTATTTATTGATTGCTTGCTTCAGATTTTTACCTTAATAGTAGCACGCCTCAGAACTTCCTGTCTTCATGTTTCTAAGTAATATTCTGGTGCATGGACAGACTGACTTTGGCACATCCACTTACAGGTGAGGAAGATCTCACACACGTTTGCGCACACATCTTCACGTCTTTTAGACATTGTTCACTTTGACCTGAAAGGTTCCTCTAAATTCTCATGCGTTCTGAAGTTGATTGGACCATGGAGGCACTGGGCTCATTAATGGGTGAGCTTCTCAGCTGCTTTCTCATTGTGGGGACATGACACACCTACAACAGAGGGGAGGAAAGGCTTATTTTAACTCACAGTTTCAGAAAGTCTCAGCCCTTTCCTAGGGTGTTGGCAACGGTGGAAGCACATGGCAGAGGCCAAGCTGGGGAGAGGCTTTCAGCAAGACAGGAAGCAGAGTGAGGAAGGGGGGAGCCAGAATCTATTCTTCCAGGCCACGGCCCAGGGATCCACCCCCTCCAACCAGGCCCTACCTCTTAACAGCACAGGAGATCAGTGAATTGACCCAGGATTCAGTCAGCTTCTAGACTTGAGTCTTTGGGGGAACATTCCAGACCCAAACCACAGTAAATTCCCAGCTGAAGGCTCTGGCAGCAGGTGGTGTCTGGCTGGAGCGCATGGGCCACCGGGCCTGAGCCCTTGGAAAGTTTCTTCATCTTTGATTCTCTTGCTCAGG
Organism: Ctenodactylus gundi; assembly: GCA_004027205.1. NCBI lineage: Eukaryota > Metazoa > Chordata > Mammalia > Rodentia > Ctenodactylidae > Ctenodactylus > Ctenodactylus gundi. The sequence goes on along the minus strand of PVKB01001997.1, from coordinate 103,811 downwards.
AGAGTCCCATGATTTCAAAAACCTTACCCTTTCTGATTTCACCCTGGCAGGAAAATTTAGCTCCATCTATTCAATCCAGTCCAGTCCACACCTTCTAGTACTGCTAGTTTGAGAGTGAGAGTGTATTTCTCACTTTCTTTTTAGATGGAACTCAGGGCGTTAAACATACTAGCGAAGTGTGTTTCTCACTTCAAAGACAAAATCTTAATGTTGTTTGCACCTTATAATGCAATCTTATTAGGAATCACTCCTTTTTCCCAGGGGCCAAGTTTGTCTTTGAATTCCCACTGTCTACTAAGGAGCTGTACTGAGCCATATTGGAACCTCAGAAGAAAGAACAGGCATTATAATTGAGGCTAACTTTACTTAAAGCGTTGATGTTTTTATCCCGCTTTCTGCAATAATTTTTGTTTCTCATGGGTTACATGAGCATATCATTTGTGGTGGTCATTCTCTGGTGCTACTTTAAAATTTAAAGCACAGGGATGCAATTGGTTAGCCTGGTCTGCACTCCACCATGGCATGTTGTATGTGCTCAACAAATAGTTGCTGAATTAGAGGGCAGTGTGTGTGTGTGTGTGTGTGTGTGTGTGTGTGTGTGTGTGTGTGTGTGTACTGGAGTCAAACTAAGGCTTTAACACTAAGCTATATCCCCAGCCCATTTTATTGTTTATATTGAGACAGGGTCTTACTAAGTCACTGTGCTGCCCTGGGTGGGCTCATACTTGTGAACCTCCTGTCTCAGCCTCTCAGAGACTGAGATTCCAGGTGTGTGACACCATGCCTGACTAATTACAGATTTACAGAGAGAAGTGAAGGGAAGAATTATGCCAACATTTCTTGCCCATCAGGCGGCCTAGGTAGACACATGTCCCCTGTGCCGTGTTAGGCACTGTGCACGAGCACTAGGAATACAGGTTCTCTGTCATAGGCTCCATGTGGAATAGGATCCTGGGACCTGTGGACCAAAGGGGGACAGAGGTGGTATTGGAGCAGTGTGGGGACTGAAAAGAAAGGAAGAACTTATCAACTCCAGGTCCTACTTCCTTGGTGTCTTACTTACTTTTTTGTTGCTGTGACTCAATACATGACATCCACAAATTTAGGGCAGGAAAGACTTATATTAGCTCACAGTTTCAGAAGGTCACGGTCCATTCAGGGGCAGCCAGCAGCAATGGAAGCACATGGCAGAGGCAGAGGTGGAGGCAGCTTCTCACGACATCACACACAGGAAGCCAAGTCAGGGCAAGTTGAGTCTAGTCCTCTAAGGATGGCGGGAAGCGGCCTATGTATCCGTCCAGGTCTCCTCCCGGTGACCAGCCCCTCCCGCATCCAGGTGTGGAAGGTGTGGTAAGCCCCCACTACATGCCTATAATCCAATTTATATGCATGTAATCCAATTTCCGTGCCTGAAATCCACCCCTCTAGACTAGACCCCAATCTCCTAACAGCACACAGTTCCATGGACAATCTATAACATTCAAATACATGAGACATTTGGGAGACATTCCAGATCCAAGCCACAATACTTAGCATGGTGAAGAGACAAGGGCAACCTACTCACAAACAAACCATTTGAGTCCTGCTTCACCTGGCCCTCAAAATCAGTGCGCCCCACAGCAGTAGGAAAACAGAGAGACCTGATCCAACCACCCCGAATCTTTCTTTCTTCTTCTGAGCAATGGTCAGAATAAGACTTGGAAGGTCAAAGAAGGATCCAGGTATGAAGCCAAATTGTGAGCAGCAGAGAGAATTTGAATGAAAAATTCATGGGCCCCGTAACCTTACACATGCGTAGCCAGTCCACTTGCGAGGCTCCAAATATGCGGTGAACAGAGCTTTTCTTTTGTGTGGGTGATTAGCCAGCATGAGGGTCGAGGATTGGGCTCTTTAGCTGGTGTGCAGGTCAGCGATCGGGCAGAAGAAGACAAAGTGGTGCTGCTGATAGGTTGGGAGAAAAGACAGTTGCATTTTGGGTTAAGGGAGACACGTCCTTGCTGGGGGTTGGGGTTGTCATCATCAGTTGGTTGACTGCTGGGGCCTGTTGTTGGGGCCTGTTTTGATGCCAGGAAGCTTATTGTGGTTAGAACAGAGCAAGGAAGGAGCTATTCCTAAGCCAAGGTCTACACAGAAAGCTGGGCTCTGTGTGGGGATGGCTGAGAAGCTCATTGGGGAGCCCCAGTCCAGGAACCCATAATACGGACTTCAGAGAGCTTCCTGGAGCACCAGGAAAGAGACCGATAGCATAGATGCTAAGCACAAAGTCTGCAGTGAAGGGTGTCCTGCACCACTGCTAGGCCCACAGGCCCCTGTATGGACTTCTTTGCCCAGAAACTGACTCTCTGTCCTTCAACTGGCAAGAGCGGCCCTGACCCTTTGGGGGCCAAACAGCTGCTCAACTTTCACAGACCAGATTGCATGTGAACAAAGACTCTAATTTGTAATTTGTGTAGCTTAGTGTTCTCTTTCTCTGGAGACAGAGCTAAGGTTTGCACAGTGGCTGCCAAACACTGATGCTGGAGCCAGAACTGGGGCTGACTCCAATCTCATCGAGAGTCCTTTCGACGCCTTCAAGGAAGGGATTCTTGCAGAATATTAATACAAACTGTTGTTGTAGAGGCCGGCCAAAGTCGCCTTTTTTATTTTGTCTCTCGTCAGAGGTTGTAAAATGAAGCCTTCCAGGATATACAAAGGGAGTGCTTGGCCTCCGTTCCCTCCGGCAGTGATTTGCAGCGTCACTTGCATGTACCTAACTCTGTCTGCTAGAGGGAGCTTGGCTAAGTAGCAAGCTTCCACTTTTCCCCCAAGAGATATTCTTTTTATTAGTATGGATTTGTGATATACAATAGCTACATTCAACTTGAGAAATTGTTGCACACACATAATCAGATAAACCTCACACTCACTTCCCCTCCCCGTTTCCACCCTCTCACCCACTCCCACATGCCCACTCCCTTTCCACAAATCCATTCCCCCATTGCCTACCAACTCTTGTTTGGTTCCATTACTTATTCATACCCTGGATTTCTCACATTCGAGAAACCATGATATTTAATCTGGGTCTCTTTCACCTCAGTAAGCATAATGGTCTCAAGGTGCACACATTTTTTTACAAATAAGTTTATCCTTCTTTATGGCAGAATAGTACTCAATCATACATACATATATATACACATATATATACACACAGAGACATTATACACATATATACATATCACCCTTTTTTAATCCATTGATCTGTGGATGGGCATGCGGGCACCTTCCATGATTCAGCTACTGTGAGTTGCGCTGCTGTGAATGCGGGCATGGATGTATCTCTGTTATGTGATGATTTCAACTCTTTTGGAAGAGAGCTAGCTAGTAAGCTACTCTTTAACTGGGGACGCTAAGGCTTTCTACTGGCAATGAAACAACGAGGGAGGAGAAGCAGGGCTGAATTTACACATAACTTCAAATGTGTGAGCACTGTTGGCCAGGAGGGGCCCGGGCACTTGCAAGAGGATTTGCACCAAGGGGGAGTTTCTTGTCCTAACGCTGTGGGTCTTGCTGGGGGATAGCTGCTGGTGTCCTCTACAGCTGGCTTTGGGGTCCCTGTCTTCCTCTGTCCCCTCCCGCCCGCACTCCGTGCCATTGGTCGCTGGCCCATGAGCCCCTCTCCGACCTGTCAACACTTTCTTCTCCTGATTTACTGCACGCCTGTGTGTGTTTGTCTTTCTGGGATGAAGTTTGTTTTTCGAGCTCTGACAGACTGGCAAGGCAAACAAGGTTGCCATTTTTTTGTTTTGTTTTTGTTTTGATGAGCAAGGCAATTTTTAGCCCTTTGCAAACAATCCCGAGACTTGGGAGGTGATAATTTGGGACGCCATGTGTGGAGGCATACACTCAGATCTTATTGTGGCTGAGGGAGCCGTCGGAAGACGGGAGGTGGAAGACACGGTAATGTCAGGGCTGTATCAGCTGGGAAGGGACCAAGTTCCCAACGGAATGAGAAGAAGAAACAGCAGAAAAGAAAGAGAGTTGATAGGGCAGTTGAGAAATTAATTTTGAAGAATACGCTTATGTGGATATATACATATGGATGTAGAGGCATAAATAAACATCACATCTCACATCTATACTTACCTCCTGCTTATACATGTCGGGCTGTTGGCAAACTCCTTCCCTTGGAATCCACAGAAGTAAAGACAAAAGGACCCCTTGATGTAGCATGTAACTATCTCAACATGGAGAAGTAGACATGTCTCCATCTTAAAGAAACAGGGGGTCAGAGGACTTCCGTGAAGACTTACCCACATTTTTAATGTTGGGATGCAACACTTGACCTCCACAACTTAGGGGAGAAAAGGATTATTTTAGCTTATGGTTTCAGGAGGTCTTATTCCATTCAGCTGGCAATTGTGGAAGCAGACGCCTATGTGGAGAGAGGCTGCTCATCCCAGGCAGCAGAATGAGGGAAGAAAGGAGGGCTAGCGGTACCCTTCTGGGTTATGTCCTTCCAGATCAAACCCCTGTGCCCTGCCCTGTCCAACCCTCACCCTCTGCCCACCTTCTCCACACAGGAAATCAGTGGACTAACCCACATTATTGAATCACCTTCCAGACACAAAGCTGTTGGGGACACTCCTGATCCAAGCCACGACGTACGACTTGCCTCAGAGGACTCAGAAGAGCTACAAAGTGACAGTGCTGAAGGTTAAATGCAGGCTTGTCTCTAAATTCTAAATGCAGGTTGAATCTGGTTCCTTGGCATCAGGACAGCCTTGGGCATTGCCGGTTTCCCGGAAGCTCATCAGATGTGACCCTTGCTCCTGAGACCTGGTCCTGTGAGACCGAGTAAGGATGGCTTCAAGAGGTGGCGCTACCAACAAAGCTTGTCAAGGCTGAACACAGAGCTGCCTAGTAGAAATGGAAGCAACGTGTGGTAGGGACACATGACGTGTTGGCAAGGATTCTCATTAATTATATATATTTTATTTATTTTTTCCTTCTTGATACAATTGTTAAAGGTCAGTTCCTAGGACTGGGAGATATATTTGTTTCGATTTAGATAAGTTTCTCTGTCTTTTTTTTTTTTGAGTCATAATCTTACTGTTCTGTCAGTTGTGGAAATTAGATTCTAATTTGTTGTTGTTGTTGTTGTTGTGTTTCTATTTTTGTTTGTTTGTTTCCAAAACCAGGGAATGAAATTGAGAGTCTTTGCACTGGCTACATCCCCAGCCCTTGAGAGAAGGTCTCACTCACTTGTTAAGTTGCCTAAGCTGGGATTGAATTTGTGATTCTCAGTTTCAGCTTCCTTGAGTGCTGAGATTATAGGTGTATACCATCATGTCTGTCGGGCAAATGGTGTTCTAAAAGTAAGTGTTGTGGAGTACTCAGAGCCAGAGCATCTTTGTTAATGTTGGACAAGAGAATGAGGCCTCATCTTTGATAGAAACCAAAGAGAAGAAAAGGTGTGAAGAGATATTGGGGACTTAAGCAACAGAAATTACTTTTGTCTCGAAGAACAAACCACTAAGCTTTGCAAAGCAATGCAGAAATCACCGACCAAGCCGACCACTGCTCAGGCCCTGGGATTTCTTGATATGTCTGAGCTACAACATTGAGTCTGGGCTACGATCTGGTCTGACATCATTCATTCCAAATAGTGGAACAGTCTCCAAACTGGTACAGAAAAAGACAGTTCTTATCTTTTGTTGTGGGAGCGAGGCCACAACACTTCAGGTAAGAACTGATGTCAGAAAACCAAACCCACGCATTTGAAGGGTAAAAGGCAAAGTCTTGCTGCGTGGGCTGTTTTCTCCACAGCTCCTCCTAGGCAGGCTGAATTTGATTATTAGAAAGGTTGGGTGTCGGGACTTCACCTGGACACATGTTTACCACCATCTTCTACTTTTTTTTTTCTTTTTTAACAAGAATTTTATTATAGTAGAAAAAATTCACAGGACATAAAATTTAACTTTTTAAAAATTCATGGATTCCAAAGTCTGTAACAATGAGAACCACGGGGTTTGGGGGATCTGTCAGCATCTATGTCCACCCTTTTTTCAGAGGTTCTCTCTCTCCTGTCTGACCAGTGCCTCTCTTTCTACCCTGCCGTTCATGCTGAGGCCTTTTTATGTTATTATTTTTGTGCATTTCATGACATCCTCTCCTTATAAGAAGTGTAATCTGTCTTAGTTTTCTTAGGCATCAATGAACAAAGAACAACTAAGTCACATCACTCTGTCAGAACTAACTTAATTAGTTAGTGGTGAGTATTGTTAAAACTGATATAAAATCAATACTAACAGCAGGGGGGATAGGTATACATTGAATAATTTGTATTCTTGGCTGCATACTGAAGCTACATGATTCAGAAACTGACATTCTATTGAACCCACTTCTTTCCTGGTATGAGTGCTGTACCCACGATAAAAGTGAAAAAATTGGACTGTGCTTGGGCTGTGATCATGGGGGAAAAAATCAGATCAAAATATGGAGGTGTTAAATGGCAGCTCTGTGATAAATATAAATATCCGATGTGTTATTTTGATGTACATGGGCGATAATTGGATTTTAAATTACCCATCGATGGAGAGCTGAGTCTATAGTGCAAGAAGTGTAGTTATGAAAATAATGACAAGGAAAAGCTCTGTTGGCCTTACATATAAATTTAAAAATACATGTACATATATATTGGGAACATTCAGACTTCCCATTCCCTCCCCCAGACTTCTCAATAAAGTTATCGCAACAAGTTTTTAAGCATGAAACTAACTCCACTGTAACTTCTACGTGATCACGAAAGATGAGGGTGATGTTCAGAATTTCTAACCAATATGGCCACCTACACATTCCTGATGATTCGCCATGGAGGAGACTTCTCAGAACCCTGGGGACCTCAGGCCATTGTCCCCAAAAGGAGAACTCACATGTAAAACTACATTGCTTGCTTATTTCTGTATTGCTTATTTATAAAGATGGGGTGGGTATATCATGTGCCACACACTCTGTTTATTACTTTGTTATGGCTACAATAACTCTGTGGAAAATGACACCATAATGTTGCCCATTTGTAATGTGCATCATTCAGGGTGTGCATCTACAGTCACCAAGCCTTCACCCACTACACCACAGACCACCTCTAGAGCAGCAGGCACCACGGGCACTGGGGTTCTACTCACGTTAGGAGCTGACTTGGCCCTCAGTCACCTGACCTTATGTATTGGGAGACTATCTTCCTGGTTCTAAACTTGGGGTGACAAAGGGTTATTGGTACACACATGGGATATGAGCAAGCACGTGAAGGTAATGTCTTAGGTGCTTTCTGTCACGGGGGCACAATACCCAACAGTCACAAGTTAAAGGAGGAAAGGTTTATTCTAGTCCACCGTTCAGAGGCCCCAGTCCATGCACGGTCAGCTAGCAATGGCAGCATGGTGGAGTGGCCTCTTGGACAGCAGTACATGCCAGGGGCCAAGAAGTAGAGAGTGATCAGAAACCCAGGGCAGGAACATACACCCTTCCATGTTACACCACCAGGGACCCACCCCTCCTCACCAGGCCCAGCCTCCTAACGGCATGGAAAACCACCCATGGAGGAGAGGAATCCCTTGATGAGCACAGTGCCCCCTGTGACCCTGTCACCTTCCAAACACAAGAGGCTTTGGGGGACATTCCAGATCCAAACCATAATGAACAGGTAGTGAAGAGGCAGTGTCAAATCGTTTATATCAAAATCCTGCTTGTGGATCTCAGCAAGATTTAGTTATAGGTAAGAGAGAATTCCTGACTGTTGGAATCAGGGTTCAAGATTTTCCTTTCAGTCAACTACACTTCCATTAGCATTCATTTCACTCTTAACTAGTAAGTTAAAGTCAGGTTCACTTTTGACAAGATTGAAGGAAAACACAGTAGAAGACTTCCACGCATAGGAATGGGTGTGAACGAGCAGCTGTCTTTTTGAACAGGAGACAGTGAGAATGGTATGCACGTTCTCAGCAGATCACAAAATGGAAATAGCTTAAAAATAAATATCCCAGGAGCAAAACAACAAAAATGTATTCAAGTCTTCTCTCAGAACATTCAAGATGAGAAAAGTGAGAATAGAAAGTTTTGAATAAAGCCATCAGAAAGAGCAGGGGTGAGGTCTGTGTGTAACCTGGGTACTGGAGGAGGGTGTAACAAGCGTGTACTCACTGCATCAATGATGCTATTGTATGTTGATAGTAAGCAAACAGGTACATCTCTAGAAGATTTCAGATGCAAAAGATGAAGATAACAAAATATTAGAAATAGAACATGAGTAAAAGAGCCTAACAAGAAGATGTTAGGCAGGAGGGGGACGTGTTCATGGAAAGGAGGAAAGGGCGGGGCGGGGCGAACACGGGGAAGGGAGGGGAGTGGGAAGTTGTCTATATGCACACCAATTCCTCACGTTTAAAGGAACCACTGTAAATTGCGAATAAGTAACAGTAACATAATAACACCTAGGAAAATGATAAATACTAGAGATGAGAAACACGAAAGGATATAATATATTCACTACTCTTATGCCAGTAAATTGAGAGAAAAAGGAAGCAAAATGGGCGACTTACTGGAGAAAAATGAACCTTCCACGGCACCCTGAATAGGAAATGAAGAAGAGGAATGGTTTTATAGCCATCAAAGGAAATGAATTAGCAGCTGAAAATGCTTCTAATAGGGCAACACCAGAACTCTATAGTTTTATGAACAATTTCTAATTTCTTAGTGCCAAAAATTTTTTATCATAATTGCACTTTCCCAGAGAACAGAGGATGGAGAAAAAGTTCCCAACTCATTTTATAAGGACAGTTCATTTTGATGCCAAAACAAAATAAAGTTAGTACAAGAAAAAAATCAAAAGATGACCTGTGTGTATAGAAAATCCCTAAACAGTGTATTAACAAAGCAAGTCTAGTACAGAAAGGAGAGAACACAGAGACGAAATCTGTGTGAATACAGGAACTCATGATTTCGCCCAACATATAAATTCTATTAATACAAATTACAATATTAATACATTTAAGAAGAAAAATTATCTAAACATATGCAGAAAATGTACTTAACATTTGCTGTCTACTTATGATAAAAATGATTAGTAAAATTGGAAGAGAAGGGAACTTGCTCAATATGTTAAGAGCGTTTTACTAAAGTGAGGAAAGGTTAAATAATTCCTGCTGAGCTCAGGAAAAGGAAAAAAATGATAACCATTATACCTCTTTTCAAAACTGCCACTCACCATTCTAGCCAGAAAAATAAGATTAGGGGGAATAATATGAATGATATGGACCAGAAAGTCAAAAATAAAATTGTTATTACTTGCTGCTGTGCTTTCATAGAGAATATTAAAATTTGTTTACTTGTAGATTTCTGTAGGAGCTTGGTGACAAACATGGCTCCCCACTGCCACACTGACATGCCGTGCGAAGGGAAGAAAGGAAACCCCCAGAAATCAATGCAGTGCAAGATACACCGGGCTGAAGCCAGAACCCAGGGCGAGCGCCTGCGCCTAGCACCTGAGACCCTGGCTTCAATTGTCAAAAACAAAAAAAAAAAGTGAACAAATAAAAAAAACAGACAAAATTTGTAATAAAAAAACTTGTTTAAGTATTAAAACGCTTGGAGAAGAGCCAAGGCCGTGGAGAGACAGCTCGTTCACACGGTAAGCACGATGTTTACGCAGGAACATGCAAGTGGGTGAATGAGATTAAGTGGGAACAAAGTCAGGAACTGATCGGTGACGGAAGACCAGCCAGTGACAGCAGGAAAGCTGTTGACTGTGTAGAAAGGGAAAAAAGAGGTTCCGAGCTTCCTACCTTGCAGCACACAAAAATTAGCAGCCTGTGGCTTAGGGTCTGCGTGGAAGGGCTGGGCCCGCCCCCAAAAAGACTGAGTAAAATAATGCTTTGCCTTCTCAACTTTGGGGTAGGTGACAGTTTTGAGAAACAATGCCCTCTGAAAAATAAGCAACGTGAGGAATATGAGCGCGTACTGAAATCGAAAGAAGGAGAAAGAGGAGAAGGGGAGGGAAGGGAGAAGGAGGCAGGGCAGAAGGAGGGGAGGGTGGGGAGGAAGAGAGGAGAGGGCTTGTCCTCTGAAAGTAGCCCCAAAGGAAACCGGAGGCAAGTCGCAAGTCGCAGTGGGAGACAAACAAGACCAAGGCCCCAGCTACACAATTAATAAAAGAGACAAATCGATCATTAAAAGACAGTCCCCCGAGGGAATGGAGACAGTGTTTAGCAGAGTCAAAATAGTTAACAGGTCTGCTACGAACAACTTCCGGGTGCATGCACCAGCCAGGACGGAAGTGAGGGAGGGGAAACAGGTGGGAGGCGCCGTGGGAAGAACGGGCCGGCACTGGACAACGGTAGCAGCTTTTCGTGAGTTTCAAGGGTTGAACATGTGCCCCAGAGAGTCCTGCTTTACACAGATAGGCCACACACACGTCAGGTAACAGTCACGGTTGGGACACTGAGGAGAGGGAGATGGAGAGAGAGAGAGGCTGAGGCAGGAGGAAAGACAAAAGAAGGGGGTCTGGGGTATCCCACCACACCGCTAGGGCTTCTTGGAATCTGGCACACAGAGGATTAAAACAAAAATTACAGTGAGGGTTCCGATTTTCCCTTTAAAAGTTACCGGGGTACAGGGTGAATTGCCGTCTGCACAAGCTGGGTGCCTTGTTCCGGCCCCTCCTGAAACAGTTCTGGAAGTCCTCTTCCCCTAGTGCCCTAAGTGGCGTTGTCCGGTTCGCCTCGATAGCCTGTGAATTGATGCAAAACGTTTACGTTTGTTGGTCATTTTGACTTTGGGAAAGAGCCAGAAGTCCCCAGTGGTACCAGATCTGATGACCCCGTAATATTTTTATTTCACAGAAGTTGCTGTGAAAGCTTGTTCAATGGAAAGCGATCATAACAAATGGTGAAGGCTTAAATTACAAATTTTATTGCAGTGAAAGACATTGCCAGTACTCCGTCTCTCAAAATATCCCACACCCCCTTTGCCTGAGCACAGTCATCCCAGCGTTCCTGGCAATGTGCCTTTTCTGTATTTTTTTTTTTTTAGTTTAAACTTAGGCCATATTTTCCTGTCACCCTTTCCTCAGTGAGCGAAGGCCCCAAAGAAAATGGCCTGCACTCGTGAATTTGCCAGGTCACACCAGGTGTGCAGGAGGGACAGGCTCGGCTCTGCACAGTCAGGAGGGGACTGTGGGGAGTACAGTTCCCGGGGAGGCACAGCCAGGGGACAGAATGCTGGGGTGAGCAACTCCGGAGGGCTGGGAGCAAACTTGGCTGTTTTCTGACTTTCCTAAGTCAAATTGAGTTGTGGATATCAGGTGTTGTCTGCAGCAAAGAGAAATCTGACTGAGACACGTGGGACACCCAGGCCATGGCTTCCCCTCATGAGCCAGGCCCAGGCCCCATTTTTGATCACAGCCTTTATGCTTTCCATGTTTTTGTGTGTGCGGTGCTGGGGATTAAGGCCAGGACCTTTACACTAAGTGACATCACCAGCCTTTTATTATTGTTGTTATTATTATCATTATTATTATTATTTTGAGACAGGGTCTCACTAAGTCACCAAGTTGCCCAGGCTGGACTCAAACTTGTGATTCTCCTGCTTCAGCCTCCCAGAGTTTAGGGATTGTAGGCCTGCCCCACCAGGCCAGGCTTCAGCTGGTTGTCATGAAACAGTGCAGGGAGAATCCCAGGCCAGAGGCAGAAGTATGGAGTCTGTGTGTGTGTGTGTGTGTGTGTGTGTGTGTGTGTGTGTGTGTGTGTGTGTGAATGTGTGTGCATGTATGTTTGTGTGTACCTCTTCTGAACACTCCCTTCTTAGAAAGTCCCCAAGACTCAGTTATGGGGCTCTGACAATGAGTTTACCTAATCCCACTCCCTCCCAAAGGCCAAGTCTCTGCCTGTGATGCTGCCAATGGCTCTTCCCCTCCTTTCTGCCTGAGATGGCCAGTGCGCTCACTGTGAGCCGCTGCGTCCCAGGCAGCAGGGCTCGGCCTGGCAACAGCCTTGCATTTGTCTTTCTTCCCATCCTCACGCTCTCTCCGTCTCCTGCAGCTGGGATCCTGCAGGATTGCAGGTGCGTGTCGGGCCAAGCCCTGCTTCTCAAGCCCAGTGTAGTTAGACCCATCGAAGAGTGTCCTGCACATGGTGAGGGCTCAGCACCTGCCTCTGGCGTCCGGCCTGGAGCACCGACTACCGGGATGTTAACTGAGCTGTTGAAGGAGCTTATGTCCACATCTGTGACCAGGGGCAGCTCCATGAACCTTAGCAAGGCCTAATCTCCCCAAGTATGACATACGTGCCCATGGTTCAGATCTACAATGCCCCCCGGATGCCCCTGTGTGTGGAGGGGGACTGGACCACAGGGCACTGTGCTCATCAGCGAATTCATCCATGTGTGAGGTCGTGGCTGACTGTGCTGTCAGGAAGTGGGGCCTGGGGGTGGCGGGTCACTGGGGGTGACCAGAAGGATGTGCTCTTGTCTCGGCTCCTCCTTTCTCTCTCTGCTTCCTGGCTGCTATGAACCGAGGACCCCATGAATCTGCGACACTCCTCTCTGCTGTCAGCTGACCACGGACTGCGTCCTCCTTTAGGGTGTGAGGCTTGGCTATTACATGCCCATGACGGGAAAGCTGACTGCACAGTACCAAAAGACAGAGCGAAGAAAAAGAGATGGGGAGGGAGAAGAGAAGAAAGTGGAGGGACCGAAAAGAGAAACTGCCTCTCAGCTGCAGTCTGTTCCAATTGCCTTGTTTGCAGAGTGGCACTTCAGGCCAGAACACTGCCAGTCTAGCCACAGGGATTGCAGAACCCAATCGCTCTCGGGAACAGGGAGTGCCAGGAAGATCTCCGATACAATGAATGGGGATTATTTCTAATCTGGACAAATGTCAACAGCTTTAGCAGATCACTGCCAACCCTCTAGCCTCCTGTGAACCTGTAATTAACCAGGAGGCTGAGAAAGCTTGTTCCCGGGGGCTGGGCCTCTGATGTGAACATGTGTGGGTGCTCTGTGCCTAACAGCGAGGGCAGCTGAAGCCGTGGGAGCCATGGGCAGCCAGCAGGCCAGGTCCTGGGCTCAGCGTGGGGTCCTGAGCGGGCCCTTCCTTTGTGTGAGGTGAGAACGTGGTCTCTCCCTCCATCTCTCTGTTGCTGATGAAGAGGTGGCTGTGTTGCCCACCCGCTGGCCCACTGGCCGTTCTTAGGGGAACTTGGTCTGATGGGACATCAGCTCCTTTGACACCATCGCAGGAGGCTCCTGAGCAGCAGAGTCAAGACTGACTGTGGGCAGTGTCGACGGGCGCCAGACCCAGAGGAGGTTCAGAAGAGCTCGCAGGCTCAGAGGCCATGGCCACAGAAGCAGAGTGGGCCTGCCTGCTGTGCACAGACCTGCAAGTGCACCGGCATTTCTCTGCTTTGTCCAAAGCAGTGATCATCAACCTTTTTGGTACCAGGGATGGATTCTGCTGATCTGACAGGAAGTGGAGCTCAAGCAGCACTGTGAGTGATGGGGAGTGGCTGTAAATACAGGTGGAGCTCCACTTACTAACTGCTGTTTACCTGCTACTGTGTGGCATGATTTCTAAAGAACCACCCGTGTGCTGGGTGTGGTGCTGCAGGTCTGGAGTTAGAGCACCCTGGGAGGCTGAGGAGCACGATTGCCATGTTCAAACACAGCCTCTGTAACTTACTGCCATAGGAAAAACTTGTCTCAACATTTTAGAAAAAGGGCTGCAGTTGTAGCTTGGTGTGAAGGCTGTAGAATCCATCACCAGGACCTCGAAAGATTGCCTTGAAGAAGTAGAATTTTTGTTTCCATTAACATTACTCCACTCAATCAGGGCGTATTAGAGGGCTCAAAATGGTTTTATGTTCTCAAAGAATATTCTGTGTCAAAGAGCATTCTACCAAAGAACACATACACGTGTATCGTATATCCGCAGCATTTGAATCAAGTCAAAGATTTTCATCTTTGTGTCAATTTTCCATCAAAAAAGCAACTTGTAATATCAGTATTGGAATTGAAGTGAGAGATATACAGAGATATTGAGCAAGAGCACACAGCCTGCACAGGGGAGAATAAGGCCTTTCATCTAGTGTGTGTGTGTGTGTGTGTGTGTGTGTGTGTGTGTGTGTGTGTGTAGTACTGGAGATTAAGCCCAAGAGCTTTGCACTGAGCCACATCCCTTGTTGAATGGCTTTGATGTAGAGTTTGGTCAATGGCCTAGTGAAATCTCCTTTGTACAAAGAGAGCTGGTTAATTTCCCTCCCTGTGACCATCACCCCAGTGATTATGTTTCCTTGGATATCTGGGAGAGAAAGAGAAACTCTCGATCTTGGGTTGGTATTAGGTGGCATCCAAGGTAGGGAACATGACTTCTTTTTGCCTGGAGCCCAGGAAGAAAGTCCCAGCTGTCTGGAGTCATATCACCATATGGGGGTTTGGGTAGTTGTGCGGTGTGGTGGGCGCTCTCCGTGGTGCTGATAGAAACCAAGTCCTCTTACACATACTCACTGGAACCTCTCTCAGACATGGTAGGCTGTAAGTGGTCCAGTCACTTCCCCAGGCTCACCACAGCACTTTCAATGGCTCAGGTGTCATCCTGAGTCGCCACTCCCTGAGATTCTTGCCTGGCACCTTTGCAACTTCTCTCACACATAAGGAGCTCTAGGTGAAGGTGCAGATGTTCCCTGGGTGCCTTCGTCATTTTCTCATTGCCAGGACACAATATCCAACCCTCACAACTTACAGCAAAAGAGCTTTCGATTTCGGTCATGGTTTTTAGATGATTCAACCCATAGTCTGTTGGCTCGTAGGCAGGCATGGCACGGTGGAAGAGAGCTGCTCGTTCCATGGTATCCAGGAAGCAGAGAGAGAAGGGTGGAGCTAGGGAGAAGAACACTTCCTTCCAGGTGACACCCCTAGTGACCCACCTCCAACCAGGCCTTACCTCCCAAGTGCACATGAGCTCATGCACGGATGAATCCATTGCTGCGCACAGTGCCCCATGACCCAGTCACCTTCCACATGAGGGGACTTTGGGGGACAAGCTAGCTCTAAACCACAACACCAGCCATTTCTGTCTTCCAGAGTCTGTGTTACAAACATCCACTCTCACTCTCCTCACATCCCCTCCAGTGTGGCTGGTCTCATCTTTGCTGTGCACACCTGGCTCTCTGCCAGCAGGGTGGGAAATCCTGCCAGGAAGCCCTCCCGGCAGCGTCTCCACAGGGCCCGGCTGACCACGGGATGGGACTCATCTCTCTCAGCCCAGCTGTCTGCTCAGCACAGCTCAAAGCTCTTATATCTGCAGGGAGAAAAAGTCCAAGCCACATGTTCTGACAGCCTGTCGCCTGGGTGCCACTGTCAGAGCTTCCTCCCCACCTGCTTCCGGAGCTGGCCAGCCTGGGCACATGCTCTGCCACCAGCCTTTGGCATTGCTGGCCTCCCTAGGCACCCGCCCCTCAGCTCTTTGTTCATCTGGAGCCCCAGAAGGGAGCCATCATTAAAGAAAACTTTATGAACATTCAAACTGGATAAAACTGTTGTTATTGCTGTTCCTGATCTTTTCCTTCTCTCTCTTTTTTCTTCTTCTCCTTTTTTTTGCCATCTGGAGCCACAACCTGTCCAGTGTGTGAGCCCAGACTCTCGTCCTCTGTGCTCCCATCACTTGTCTGTCAGGCCTCTCACAGAGCAGGGATTTGATAGTCATTTCTGTCCCCTCCTGTGCATGCCAAAGCCCATCTCTGCATCCTGATCCCAGCACACCTCTCCACCTCCAGTCTTCCATGTGCTTTTAGGACATTCTTAGCTAGACCATGGAAGTGCACAGCCACATGGTGTGTGTGTGTGTGTGTGTGTGTGTGTGTGTGTGTGTGTGTGTGAGCTGCTCTGTCTCCTATCATCACTCTAGGGAGACCCTGAAGGCCACGTTCACTGAAAGGCCCAGAGGCCCTTTGGCTGTCTGTTTTAGCCACTTCCAGATCTCTGGGATACAATATCCAGTATCCACAGCCTTCAGGGGGAGAGGTTTGTTTTAGCTCACAGGTTGCCAGCCAATGGTGAAACAATTAGCACTGAAGAAAGTAGCCTGAGCTTGGCAGAAAGGAAACAGAGCTGCCAGGGAAGACCAGGGGACAGGATGGGACCCCCCGCCCCCGCAGCCATGCTGCAGGGGTCCATCCCACCCAACCAGGCCCCACCTCTGAGCAGCACTGGAATCATCCAAGGCCTACGCCATGTATCCATAAATCCCCATGATCCCATTAACTTCCAAATACATGACATTTCGGGGGACATCTCAGATTCAGAGAATGGTACCCAGAGATCTGGACACAGATTCAAACTTACCACTTTTTTTTTTGGTACTAGGGATTGAACTCAGGGTCTTTATACTGAGCTGTATCACCAGCCTTTTCCTTTTTATAATTTTGAGACAAGGTGAGGTTTATTCTTAAATTTTTAAACAAGACTTTCTAGCTTGTTATATCATCTAAGTTGGGCTCAAACTTGGGATCCTCCTGCCTCAGCTTTCCAAAGTGCTGGGGTTATAGCCTTAGGCCACCATGACCCACTGACAATATATTTTGAATGGACATAGGAAAGACAAGTGGATGAAAATGAAGTAACTAACAAGATTATCCTAATTCTAAAGGACCGAGACTTCCAGTTGTATAAACGCTGC
Source organism: Ctenodactylus gundi (assembly GCA_004027205.1). Classification (NCBI taxonomy): domain Eukaryota; kingdom Metazoa; phylum Chordata; class Mammalia; order Rodentia; family Ctenodactylidae; genus Ctenodactylus; species Ctenodactylus gundi. The sequence continues at coordinate 87,109 of PVKB01001997.1, read as the reverse complement.
GCAGAAGTGCATATTGCCTTACCTTTCAGGACAAGGATGAGCATTGGCATGAAATTGCATTTTTCAGAAAGCTGGGAAGCTCTAACCATCTAGGCCTTGGAACGGGACCTGCTGTGGAAATAGTCACATTGCAGATACAGTCAGTTAAGCTAAAAGATGATACCGGAGCCAGATGTCATCAGAGTCCTTCAAAGACTGGGGAAGCCACACCTGGTGATGTGGGCCTGCCATCCCAGCTCTCTGGGAGGCTGAGACAGGAGGATTGCAAGTTCAAGCTCAGCCAGGGAAACTTGCTGAAGTAGCAAGACCTTGTCTCAAAGTCAACACTAAAAATGGATTGAGGATGTAGATCAGGATGAAGGGCTGGATCCCCAGTGCTGAGAGAGAGAGAGAGAGAGAGAGAGAGAGAGAGAGAGAGAGAGAGAGAATAACAAGAATAACGACATTGCCTAGACACCAGGGAAAGAGAACCATGTGGGACAAGAGCTGTGGTTGGGGGAACACACATCCCCAGGCCAGGGAAAGCCTTGGGCAGCTGGAAGCTGGAAAAGAAAGGATTCCTTGGCTCCACGGACCAGCTTCACGGAAGATGAGTTTTCTGCAGACTAGAGCTGGGTGGTGTTTGGTATGATTCAAGCACATTGCACTTATTGGGCATTTTATTTCTACTATTAGTGCAGTGTAATATATAATGACATGATTATACAACTCACCACAATACAGAAATCATCCAGATGCTGAGCTCATGGGTGCTTTTCCCTGCGCTAGCAGGGGGTGGGGCCTCTTGGACATGGGTCACTGAAGGTGGGACCTGGAAAAGTGTGCTCTTGTCCCAGCTCTTCCCCTGCCCCACCTCTTTTTCCTATACTGGAGCCAGACTGAGACCTTCGGAAATTGTGGGCCAAAATAAACCTCACCTCCTGGAAATGTGGGTGCCAGGAGTTGTGTCCCAGTGGTGGGAAAGTCACTAAAATAACACCCAAAAGAACTAAAATAAGGGTTTTGAAGAGGTATTTTTGTAGTAGCAATATTCAAAACAGCCAAACTATGAAGTGTGCTATGTATTTATTGATTAAAGAATGACCAAAAGAAATGGGAGTCGTCCATTTAATGGAAATTCTCGCAATAAAGGAAGAAGATTCTGACATTGGGCAGGATGGATAGAGCTGTGTGGGTGTTCTGGTCATTGAAATAGTCTAGCAACAAAAATAGACCTGATGTGTGATTCTATGATCAGATTCACAGAAACAGGAAATACAATGGTGGCTCTGGGAGCTGGGAGGAACAGGGGATGCAGAACCAGGTTTGTGGCTCTAAGTTTTAGTATGGCAAGATTAAACAAAAAGCAGAGATTGGTCATACAATACTTTGAATACACTTACTGTACCCTCAAAATGGCTAAGATTGTACGTTTCCTGTTATGTATGTTTTATCAAAATTAAAAATAAAAAGAATTAAAAATTTCCAAGGAGATGCTATCGAGAGTCACATTCTCTGGATTTCTAGAGTTCACAGTCCAGTTGGACAGGATAAATTTAAACCCGGGAGTTGCCTGGGATCTTGAGGACAGCCTGAGAGGGTGGCTCTGGAAGGTTCTCTGGAGGGAAGGACTCCTCCACAACATCTTCAAAGACCAAGTAAGAAATAGTCAAATAAAGGAGACAAAAATACTTTAGGACGTCAAAACCATATGTGCAGATTCGGGGTGCTGTTGGAAGCGGCACATGTTGCCACAGGGCTGGCGTGTTGGGTGGGAGTTGGGGCGACGTGGAACGTGGGGTCTGTCTGGATTTATCCAGCATCTGCTGCGTCCACCCGCGGGAGGAAAGAACTGGAGGACAGAAGGTGACCGCTTTCAGTAGGCAAAACAGAAATACGGCTGCTCCCCAAGGGCCTTCTCCCAAGAAATTTCCCAACAAAAAATTTGTCCCAAAAAACACAAGAAAAAACACCACTCCCTGAAAGATGAATACTTATTTTCAGTAAATTGAACTCAATGTGTGTCAATCTTCTGCTGAAGAAGCACTTATTAATGCAAACACAGAATGTGGCCACTTCATTTCAGGGTGTCAATGAGTGCAGCAGGGTGAGGGACTGCAGGGATGGGGGTGGGGGTTGGGTGTCTTGAAATTGCTCCAACTCAAAGTAATCTTTGCAACCTCTATGTCCCTCTCTTTGTGTTGGCTTTTGACATGCTAATGTCCATGCTTTTTTTGGCACAACTGGAAATTGACCCTAGGGACTTTGCACTAAGCTACATCCCTAGCCCCTATTTGTTTATTTGTTTGATTAGAGACAGGCTTTTGCTAGGTCACTGAGTTGCTAAGGCTGGCCTCAAAAGAGTTATTCTGCTGCCTCAGCCTCCTAGGTTGCTGGGTTTACACCCATGTGCTTCCTCAGACTTAGGGTAAAGCTAAAGTTACTAAATAAGTCAGATTTCTAAATGGATAATTGCAAGAAAGACTGAGAAAAGAAGAACTACCAACTTGAAAGAGTTCATACTTAAACCTTTTCAACCAAACTGCAAGTTTCTTCAGGCTGGGAGGAAAAAAAAAATCTCATTTTCTGAGTTTAAAAATCAGGTTTATAGGAATAGAAATAGAAAGCATACTAAACTCAGGATGCTAACAAGGGAGTGTGTAAGGGGAAAAGAGAGAGAGAAAGAGAAGAAAGGAGGAAGGAAGAAGCACATAGAGGTGGACAGCAGGAAAAGGAGGGAGAGAGAGAGGTGGAAATTGATGAATTCTAGTAGGGAAGAGAGAGGCCGGTGATGAAGGCCTGCAGTGCTGACCATGCCGATGTCTGCCTTCACTCGAGGTCAACGTTGCTGAGTACAGAGCAGCTAAGATAATGCTAGGAGCCGAGGGTGGAGAAGGGAGAACTTGAGGCAAAAGCAGTGGTAGCCTTAACTGCAGGGTGGCGAGGGGATGTCTTCAGGAGTGATTCTCTGCGAGGAATCTCTCAGGCACACAGTCAGTGTTGGCCCTCCCTTTCAATGGCTCACAGGATGGGTGGATTAGGTGCGTGGTGATCAGGCAAATGAACATGGTGGTTAATCTTGATGGCCCACTGAGTTGGGATGAGAGGTGCCTAAGAGATTAGTAAGGCACACTTCTGCACATGCCGGTGAACGTGCTTCGGAGACGACTGCTCTGGGAGCCAAGCAGCTGAAGGAAAAGGCCAGGCCTGAACGTGAGCAGCACCGTCAAACAAGGTGAAGCTTTGGATGGTCCCAAGAGGAACAAGGAGGAAGTTGGTCTGCGTTTGGAAAGCTCCATTCTGCTTGAGTGCTGCTGTCATCGTTGGTGGATGCCAGATCCCAGTTTCTTTAACCTTTTAATGCAGATTCATACCAGGGATTTTCCAGACCTTGAGCCTCTTGTGTGGCTCTGCAATTTCGGTCCTTCATGTTCTGTGGCTTCCATCTTTTGGACGAGTAGCTCCACAGTCTTTGAGAACAAAACGGAAAGATACGAACCAAGGCAGCCTCAGTATTTGAGATGAAAGGAGCAGGAGACCCACGGAGGGGCAGGTGGCAGAACAGGTGTGACAATGTCAGAGTTAAATTCAGAGCCGGCAAGATGTCCCAGGTGGCACAGGGATAGAGGCAGGATATGGTGCAGGATGCCAGGGTGAAATTATAGCCGAGAGCTTGGCTGGCTGAGCACGGCTCTTGCCTCACGTTGCATGGGAGAAAAGCCCCCAGGAAAACAGCTCTAACTACCTCATTCATTCTAGGTGCTCAGAGCAGTGTATTCTTCAGGATTTAGACAGAATTTGGTTATAGTTTTTTGGTTCCTGTTACCATGATTGTTAAGAAAACTTGAGGACTTTTTTTTAGCATTGACTCAAAACTTCCGTTCATTCAAGAAGCATTTGTTTATTCTATTGAATCAGAAGGATCCTAGGTTTGAGCTTGGCCAGAACAACTCAGCAAGACCCTTTTTCAAATTAAAAAATAATGAAGGGCTTGGGATAGAGCCCAAAACCCAAAAAGAAAGGAATTTGTTTATTGACTGTGCTTTGTGTAGTAACTTAAAGGAGGAAGTCATGGGGTCAGCCATCATAGGGCCTCTGGCCTAAGAGGAGCAACAGACACGAAGGAGGCAGTCACCGCCAAGTGGTGATGGGCAATCCTGCGAAGAAGTATGGCTGAAGGTGTGCCCATAACAGTGTCTAATGGAGAAACCCGGTTCAACTGGGCAGACGCAAAGGTGAGAAGTCCAGGAGATGTGAGTCAGGAAACTATCTTTGTTCTTATACATTTGGAAGCACGGTCCCATCTCCTTTTTCAAGGGTCCTGTAAGGTGGTGGTGACACCATCTGTTCCAAATCTAAGGGAAGCAATGAGACTCCTTTGGGGTCACGTTGCCCTCACACTTGGCCTCCTGTGAGTGCCGGTCTCCCACCAGTACTTCTGTATGATTGTGTATAAGAAAAAAGTACTACAGGTAGCCACCCTGGAAGGACTTAGAGAAAAGAGAATTCAAGTTCTCCCATGTTTCGTGGGGACACAGAAGAGCAGAGATCAAACACGAACCGACTTCAGCTTGGACCAGGAGGTAACTCTGTTAGAGGTAGCTTGTCACCTTGACTAATCTTCAGGTCTGCCATGATGGAAGCCAGCTCCCCACACTGTTCCAGGCTCCAGTTTGGAACAGCCTATCCTTACCAGCCATAGTAGCTCTTGTCTGACATCAGCGTGCCCTGGGGCCATCTGAAACCCTTGGGCAGAAAAGAAGTCATCCTCAATGCCAGACTAGGGAGAAGGTTTGTGTTTCTAAGAAGTTTGCAGAAGAAGTTAGTCCCAAGACCACACGTGGAAGAGTAGTGCTACAGAAAATTCCCACTGGAAAATCATGGACTGAATCTTGTCCCATAGGAATATGGATGTGATGAGGTGACTGCCAGCTTTTGTCTCTCTCCCTGCTGCTGTAACCAGCTCATATCCTGGACTAGTGCCACCATGTTCACATCCAGCCTTGTCTTTCAAGATCCACCACTGATGGCCCTTGTCCTGGGAGCTTCCACTGACCCGCTTTACTCCCATGTGGCAGTCACACTGAACTAGCCTATCCTTGCAGAGGATAAGCCTGGTCTACTTTTTTTTTTTTTTTGTATTCTTGCACAGCGACGTTGTGGCATTGTGCGCAAGTTACACCCTGAACGAGAACATTAAATCTTTCAGAAATCAAACCATGTACTTTCACATTTTGTGCACAAGCTTAAGAGGGATATTTCCCCTTTCATTCCAGAAGAGGAAAAAGAAGATACACCCGCTGGGAAGGGCAGTGACTCACCCAAGTATGTCATCTGTGCAGTCTTGAGTCTCTGCGAGAAGCAGTTTAGCACAAAACTTTCGATACTGGGAAGAGTTTCAATAGAAATTGTTACTCAAGGCTGGTGGCACGGGCCTGGATTCCCAGCACTTGGAGGTGCTGAGGCAGGAAGATCACAGTTTCTAAAAAGATGGTTTGTAACGTTGAGTAGTGTTTATAGGTCACAGGAAGGACAAGGCAAGTCTTGGGGGAGGAAGCTATTAATAGCAGATCACAGGGGACATCAGATCAGAACCTAGAAATGGCACCGTGTGGAAAAGTCTAACAAGAACTGTATCACTAGGGGAGGGAAGTTAGCACCTGCTGTCACCTGGAAGGAACAAAGATCAACATAGAAGCCACTTTTCTCTCTCAATCTGTTGCAGAGGGGAAAAACCCTTTAATGAGCCTGCACACAGGGCTCAAGGCTGGAAGTCCAGCATCCTGGGGCAGAGCCAGGCACCTCCCAGGTTCCAACCCAAGCCGCCAGCTGCTGTGCATTTTCTCATTCACCTTTCATCAGCTCATCACTCTCTTTGGGAATGATGTCTACTGCATGGCAGGCAGGTGGCTCATCAACACGCACACTAGTTTAAGTCAGTCTTAGGTGAGGGTCTGGGAATTAGCTAAGTGCTTAGAGCACTTCCCTAGAATGCTCAAGACCCTGGGTTCTGTTCCCCTGTACCACATAAAAATTAGCTGAGCATTGTGGGGATATACCTCCAAAACTAGCATTCAGGAGGCTGATGCAGGAGGATTGCCATGAGTCAAGGCCAGCCTGGGCAGATAGTGAGTTCAGGACCAGCCTAGACTAGAGTCATACCTTGTCTCAAAAAAAAAAAAAAAAAATCTTATGTGAGATTGTTTTAGGAAAATTCTCATTGGAGAATGTATACTCTCTAACACACCTTCTGCTTTATGGTGCTAGTTTTTTACTTAAAAAAAAAAAAACTAACCCTGAAAATGTGTTTCACAGTAGCTTATTAGAAGTGGCCTCATTCAGCAAATTGTGTATTATATATTTGTACTCTAAAGTGTGACTTAATATTCACTGGCTAATGATTAAAAAATGAATAAATTTTACCCAATAATCAAAGATGCAGCTTCAAAAAGACCACTGGAATTCCGGGCACAATAATCCTTTTTTCCTTCTCTCCCCAAAGTCATGTATATTTTATGAGCCTGAAACAACCAATTCCAAGAAACCTTCAGGCTTCCGAAGCAGCAAAAGCATGTGATCAAACGAAGCACCACGTCGTAGATGAAGAGGCACTGGCGCCGGTAAGCTTCTGCTGCACCGAATTGGGGACACATTAAAGCAGGACCCGATATTTATTCAATGCACTGTAAAAAATTTTTTTTTCTTCCACTTGCCAAATGTGCCTGAGAGTTATTACTAATTTATCGTGAGAGAACAAGCATCAGTGTGATAGGAACAAAGAGAATGGGATCATGTCTCACCTTGTTCTTCGAATGGTAAGAGGCCAGGGGATGGAGACTAGAACTATCTTTTGCCTCAGCAAGAGCCTGTTGATTCGGTGAAGGTGGAGTCAACACTGGGACTAAGATTTGGGCTCTGCTCTCCGGGAGCTTGCTGAGTCTTCCAGAGGCCCAGGGCTGAACCAGGAGGCCCCAATGCATGCTGCACCGTTTCTTGAAGAGGTAGAGTTGGGGATTCTCAGGCAAGATGGCAGGTCTACTAGGTTAGGTTCTGTGGTATCTCCTGGGGACAGTGGCCTTCTCATGCCTTAGCAGAGAAAGCCCATCCCCCTTCCAGAGTTGGGTGGTCTACTCATCTCTTCTGGATTGTAAACAGCTCAGAACATAAGGGAGGTCCAGGGGAGAGGAGTGTGCAGGTGTGAACTGAGGAATTTTGGGGGCACAGTGGTGGTATTGGATTTCTACTGTGGCGCCACAACCCATAACTGATGTAGCCATTAACATTTATTATGCCATGGTTTCTGTAGGGTGGGCATCCAGGTGTGGCTTACTGGAACCTCAGCTCGGTGCCTCACAAAGTTGGGCTCAAAATCTCAGCACAGGTGTTATTTCTCTGTTGGGACCAGATGAGACAAGCTCTGCCTCCCACCTCCTTGGGCGGGGCACAGAATCTACCTCTGTGGCTGTGAGCTCAGGTTTCTGGCCTCTTGGAGGTCCACAGGGAGGCACTACCCAACTGAGAGAGGGTGGGCCCACATCCAAGGATCTTTTGTCAGAAGACCCCTATGACTACATTCCATCTGGCTAAAGTTTTCCTCGACCCGGGACTCTAATGACATTTTTCAAATTCCCCTCACCTTTGCCTGAAAACAGAACTTAATCATGGAATGACATGCTTTCTCTCTCTCTCTCTCTCTCTCTCTCTCTCTCTCTCTCTCTCTCTCTCTCCTTCTCTTTCTTTCTCTCTCTCTTTCTCTGTAGTACTAGGGATGGGATCTAGGACCTTTGCACTGTGCTACATCTCTAGACCATTTTTATTTTTCTTTTTAGTCACAGTCTCACTAACTTACCCAGGTTGACCTTGGGAATCTTCCTGTCTCAGCTTCCCAGAATGCCAGAATTACAAGAGTGCAAAGCCAGAACCTTTAAATTTCCCCTCTGGCCAGATCAACATCAGCAAGAGATTTTCATATGTGTAGGAACCTTGTTGTGTACCGCACGTGTGAGGGACCTAGGCCGCATGCTCCTTAGAAGAATCTAATACCTGATGACCCAAGGTGGAGTTGAGGAGGGGCTGTGGCCTTACTTATTCCCTCCCCCTGCTGTGGAAAACCTGTCCTCTACAAAATTGGTTTCTGGACAAACAAGCTGGGGCAGCTGCTATGAGGTCTCCTAAACATGCCCCATCTGGGTTGCAAAATTGACTCTCAACTTCCTAGAAATTAACCCAGAGAAGAGAAAAAAAGAACAGTTATAAAATCCACAGATCCAGAAGAATAAATAAAGCAAAATGTTCCCACTTCTCCATCCAAGAGAAGCAAGTCTATATATGGGACCAAAAACCTAAAGAGGACGTGCTGTAACAGGATGTTTAACATTTTCAGCAACATTTGTAAGGTAGATTCAGTGTTGGTTTCAGAGGCTTGTTTTAAATAATGGGCTGTACTTTCTAAAGAATACACGATGCTGTGTAGAAGTCAGTGACGTTGTTTGCAACGGCACAGGAAAAATTGGATTGCCTGGGTCATACAGGTGACATCACTTCTAGATGCTAAGCGGTTTTTGTGTTGAGACGTGCGGGCAGTTGTTTCTTCATTAAATAATCATGTAGCTGTAGAGAAGTTATTAACCTGACCCTTGTCTCATAGGGAATATAAGGCTTGTGGGATCACTTAGTATTAGATATATACACTAGCATGCAGCTTTTTTGTAAATTATTAAACATTATGAAGGGAAACCTAATACGGGGTATGACTGAAAATTTTGATGAGTGATGCTGGAGGAATAGCACAACAGTTAGAGTACTTTTCTTGCAAGCTCAAGGCCTGGGGTTCAGTTCTCCAGGACCACATAAGCAGGCCATGGGAATGCAATGCCAGCACTCAGGGGGACCAGTGTGAGTATGAGATCAGCCTGGGCTCTACAGTGAGTTCAGAACCACCTTGGACTGTAGAATGAGATCCTGTTTAAAGAAAAAAAGGTGACTATTAATTTTTTCAAATGTATCACAGAAATAACTCATGGCTGCTAATTGTCCTCAGAGTCGCCCTTACTTTCAATAAGCTTGCCCCGTCATTCTTCCCGTAGTCCGGGGCAGCTCTGGAAGTCCCCTAGAATGAACATAGACAGGTGACAGAGTGATCTAAAAATATGGCTAATGTTTAAATTCATGATGCTACTGTGACCGCCTGTGTGTGCCAAATGAATTCAACACTTTGGCCTGTCACGATCATTTAGACTCCGGGGAAGAAAGTCCCATGGTGCTAATGTGGATGAGGACACACCAGTGTGGTTTTATGAGCCCGCCTTTCTGTTGACAGCCCACAACAGTGGCTTTCACTGGATTTTTATATCACACCTCGGAAAGACACTCAGGATGGAGACGTCCAGGGATGCTCCAGAAAGTGGTGATACTGTAGGGATGACTGGGGTTGGAGCAAAAGGGAGGATTCCGAGGGATTTGTGGCTACGTGATCTGGATCTGGAGTGTCCTCCAAAAGTCCCACGCACCTATGGATACTGTTGGGAAGAGGGCCTGGCTTGAAGGGGGGAGCTGTTTGGAGCTTGACCTGGAGGGGTATGTGCTGGCTCTACCGTTCTTCCCATACCTGGCTCTGTTCTGTCGTGTGGTGAGGAGCTCTGCCTTCGGCTCTGGCTCCAGCCTGCTGAAACTGTGAACAGACTGTGACCTTCTAAAACTGTGAGCTAAAATAAATCTTTCCTCCCTAAAGTTGTGGATGTTGGGTATTCTGTCACTAAGATAGTGTTCATATGACTTACGGTAATAGTTTTTTAAAAATGCAGACACTCACTATCACACCTCTTATCTGTATGCTCAGATCAGATCTTCCAATGACCTAGAACTGTCCTCGGGCTGGGCCTCTGTCATGCTGAGACACCTTCCTGGGCGGCCTGCCCCTCTGAGCGCTTCTCCCACTGCCACGCTGTGGCACATCCACCTGTACAGCCTTCCCGGAGCCCCAGTCCTGCTGCCGCCCACTCGGGTCAGCTTGACATCTTTCTTTCCCATTGTGTTTTTAGCGTTGTCTGCAAAACTGAAAGTGGCAGGACGCACCCCCCCCCTTCTGGATTGATAATTAAAATCACAAATAAGAGGCCTCCAGACAAGACCTGGTGACACATTTGCCCTCACTTAACTGTACTTAAACGAAAGAGTTTTCATTGTCCCTGACGGTTTTCAAGAGTCATATCATGGTGGCTGAGATGGCAGCAATTTCAGATTTGCATGTTAGAATACTTTCAAAGGTACAATAAAGTGACAAGGTGGCCAAACATTGGCCTTGAAGATACCAGAAGCCTTTCAGATGAGTAGACTCTGAGAGGTAATCTTTATAAAATAGTACTTTTCTCATTCTTTTAAAAGAATTCTGTTTATTTATTCCTCAAGTTATTATTTTTATTGGAATGTACTTGCAATTCACAATAGTGGCATTAAACTTGAGGAATGGTACACACGCATATCACGTCAACCTCACTTTCACGTACCCTTCCACCCCTTCCCACATCCCCTCCCCCTTTCCTCAAACAGAGGTGAAAACATCATGTAACAGAGATGCACGCATACCCCATGTCTACAGCAGCACAACTCATAACAGCTAAATCATGGAAGATGCCCACGTGCCCACCAAAAGAGCAACCAATCAAGAATATGAGGTCTATACATGCAATGGAGTACTATGCTACCATAAAGAAAGACGAGCCTGAGTCATTTGTAGAAAAATGAATGTACCTTGAGACCATTGTGCTCAATAAAGAGTCATCCCAGAAGGTTAAATATCACAGTTTCTCTAATATGAGAAACACAAAGTACGAGTAAGTAAAAGAGATTGTAGGGAGCAGGGAGATGGATCTGAGAAGTAATCTTCACTGCAGTGTACCAAGACTTAAAAGTCTGCATGAGAGGGAAGGAAACGGGGGAGGGAGGAGAGAAAGAGAACGAGAACGAGAACCCCAGATGCCACCCACAAGGGCTGACTATTCCTATAGGTTGCTGGGGTTTGGCTGCACAGTCTCTCCTTTCTTTCCCTTTTCTTGGCTGTCTGGGAAATGACAATCTTACCTTCCTCAAACATGCTTCCACGAAACCATTTCATTATCAGAGTCTTTGATCCATCTACTCTGTGAAAAACTCAGTTTCTTCATCTGTGAGTAGTGTTTCGTGTTGTTGGTCTGACTTATCCCATAGTGGTTCTGTACTCAAGCTTGCTGGTCCTGAATCACAGATTGTCTCAAAATGTCCTTCATGAAAGTGGCCTCAAGGTGCCCGTCTTAGTTACTTTCCCTTTCCTGGGACACAATACCTGAAACCGACAAGAGAAGAAACACTTACAGTAACTCAGAGTTTCAGGGGGTCTCAGTCCATTTATGGTGGAAGATCTGGCATAGGCTGAGCTCAAGCAAAACTGTGCATACCATGGAGGACAGGAGCCCAAGTGGGAGAGGAAGGGCAGAGCAAGCACAATACCCTTCCAGGTCAGGGTCCAATGATCTTCGTCCTCAAGGTCATCCCCACGGATCCTCCCCTTCCAACCTGGCCCCACCTCTTAACACCATAGGAAATCAATGGATCAGCCTCTGTGATCGAATCACCTTCCAATCATGCGGCTTTGGGGGACGTTCCGGATCCATACCACAGCAGGGACCTTTGTGTTTTGGTGGACCTGTGTAGGGCTCATTGTCACCTACCCGCTGACCAACAAGAATTTATTGAATTGGTGAAGGAAAGGGGTTAGATTTGGAGGTGTAGAATGACTTTCCTCCCCCAAAGAGACTCACAGGGCTGCGGGGAGATTATAAACTCTAAAGCATGGTGGTCTGGGTCGATGCTGGTTAGTCTGAGCAAGATGCCTTGTTTCTGCTCATCTTTGAAACGGGTTTGATGATGTTGGCCTGACTTATTCCGCCTTGTTTCTGTTCCCTAGCTCGTTGGTCCTGAGTTATGGATTGGCCTAAAATTACCCACTTACTCCTCTGCAACGGCTCCAGTACTAAACTCCAGGACTTTTAAGAGTGTTAGATGAATCTACTCTGGTAATCCACTATGGCTGGTACCTGACATGGGCTACGTAAGTGCTTCTTCAGCAAGTTAAGAAAAATCTGGTAGTGCTCAAGAAGGAGGACAGTGCCCTGAGCTGTGGAATAATGATGATGACACCAGGAGAGCTGTCCCCAACACTCTAGTGACATTAGAAGAAGTGCCAATTGACAGGCATGAGGGGTGACAAGAAGACTAGATGGCAGACACTTGGGATGTTAGTGCCTGGCAGGGGACACGTGGGGAAGCAGCTGGAGTGCCGACAGGCTGGGTGATGCATGCCCAAGAAGAATAGGCAGGCTGGACCAGGCAGGATGGCAGCGTCCCTTCCCACCGCGGGCAGTGAGATTCCTTCCTGTCCCCGCAATGGATTCTCTTGGGAATTTTTGCTCTCTCACTTGAAGTCCAAGGGGGGAGGGGAGCATTTGCTTGATTTGTGGCTGAAAAAAAAATTGAATGTGGCTGAAGATAAGGACACGGATCTAAAGGCTGTGGGTCTGCAAATATCTGCCAGTTCTATTCTGGAAAATTGACATATGTCCACATCCCACAGAGGGAAGTTCTGCAGAACTGACTAGAAATGGCAGCACCCAGACGGTGATCCATGATGTCCCCATTCCCAGGGGCTGACGGGCTCCCTACCTAAACCCAGTGGCCCAGTGGAACCCAAGATGCCCAGGAAGCCCCTTTCTGAATGCCAGCACCTGTGAGCAGGTGCTGTGTACTGTGGAGGCCTCTCCAAGGATGCTGCCCTCTATGGCAGGAACGAGCACTGCATCTCCCTTAGGCAGCCTAGGGGTCGCTTTGAGCAATGCCTTCTGTCATGTGTAGTGATTGTTCCTGAAGCTGGTACTGTCTCAATTGGAAAACTGATTTTTAATTTTTTTCATTTTATTTTTAGAAATAAAAAAATCAGTGCACACTGGATGCCTAGGACAGCTGGAGTGCGTGGGACGTGGGGTGCTATTTTTTACCCCTGCTGCATTGGGGACCAAGCAGATGGGCGGCTCCTCCGTGGCCTCAGGGGTAGGGATGGCGCATTCCAGTTGTTGGTCACGTGACCCATTCACTGTGGGGATGGGGAGAGCTTCCTTTCTGCTCTGGCTTCCCGTTGGTCTGCAGATTCCTGGGATGGTACTGTGGAGCTGCTGAAATCACGTTTGCCTTCTCTCAGAAACAGGGAGTCAAAGGTTGCCTGTGGGGAAGAAAATTTCCCCTCATGTGAAACTATGTGAAACAGATTAGTGTTCGCCTGGACTTGTGTAAGGCGAGGATCTCGGGCAAAACAGAGACCTCCCCTCTGTAGGGGAGTGATGGGGGGCTGCTACCATCCCAGGGGGCTCAGGAACTTTCTTCTAGGAGACTTACACCCCTCTGCTGTTACCTTGGAAACTGGTGATGGAAAGACGACACTGTATACTAGCACTTCACAGTTTGCAAAGAGCCTACACCTTATACATCACAACTGAGTTCTTTCCTTTCTTTCCCTTTTCTTTCTTTTTTGTTATTTTGTTGACTTTGTTTTGTTTTGTTTGTGTTTGTGTTTTTAAGACACGACATCTATCAGTAGTCCGGGTTGGTCCAGAACTCACTTTGTAGCCCAGGCTGGCCTTGAACTCATATCGATCTGCCTGCCACAGCCTCCCGAGTGCTGGGATTACAGGCGTGTGTCACCACACCTGGCACAAATGGGTTCTTACACTGTCCATAGTTTCTTATTCTTGGGCCCTGTGTGTTGCTGAGTCAGCCACACCCTCCCACACAGGCTCCATGGCTCTTGGCTGATGAGAAGTCAAGTCTCCTCTGACTATAATAGTATCTGCAGTTGAGGAATAAGCCACTTGGTGTTGAAAAACATAGACACTTTGGGCCTGCCCCTCCCCACAAGGGTCCTCCTGTATATGCCATAGGCTGCCCACCTGCTCATTGAGAATGAGTCTCTTTGTCCACCTGGCAGCCTCAGGTCAGGTCAGAAGAAACTGAAGGTGAAGAGGAATTATAGCCATCTGTAGGCCTGGCAGTAGTCTGGTTAGAAGAGTCTCCTCCACCTGACATACTGACAGGTTCGTTAGGAATCTAGTATGTTGTGGCGATTTGTGCCCAGAATGGCAGTGTGCCCTCACCCACTGTCGTCACCAGGTCAGGCCCTGTGCAACTTCTCATTCAACCCCAACGTCACAATGACCACGGAAGGCCAACATTTTGAGTCGATTCAGAACATCGAAGCAGCCAGTACGGTGCAACTCAGCCCCCTCAGGCAGAGGACCTCCGGAACCACTTCAGAGAGGGACAGGAGAAGGACACAAGAGTGCTTGAAGCAAGGGGGAGGATTTTTGAGAGGGATTCATGGCATTGTGTTTTTCACTGTAATAATTTAGTTAATTAACTGTTCAGTGTCTATATTTTGTGATCACAACTCATACATCCAGGTTTTCCAAAGATCTCTCCCTCTGCTGGAGTTTCCACGTTTTATATCAGAACCCTTCAGCATGCCCCTCCACAAAGGCCTGGGGTCGGTCCCGTCGGTCACGTCAAGTAGACGCCCGCCTCCCTGGCACCGCGGCTCGGCATCTCCTGCTCTTCTGTTTTCTTGGTCTTTTACTTTCCTTGTCTGTCCTTGTAATTTTCTAGCGTTGGCCATAAAATAAAGACGAACTCTCCCTTCTCGTCTTTCCAGGAAGGGACGCTTCGAGATTGACAAGTGGGACCCACTCGGCCGTAGGAAGATCCAGGTGAGTACCCACGTCTCCCACCGCTGTGGCATTTGCAGGTGGCTTGAAGTGGGGAGCCAGCAGGTTCCGGCTTAACCCTCACCTGGGGACACGCACTGCTTTAAGAAGCACTTTTCCCATCTCTGTGCAGACTTCGTCCCCAGGCCCCCAAGTCCCCCGTGGGAAGTTGACTTGAAGCCAGTTCCGAGTTCTGCAGGAACTTTTCCAGCGCGAGGCAGGTACTGAGGGGTAGGTTGCAGACTCGATTTTACAAGTACATCTGGTCTGTTTATTTTTGCTTCTTTGCAGAATTATCAAGTTCTGCTCCATATGGGCGATCCATATTGCGCCTCGGTGAAATGATGCCACATTATGCTTTTATGCCTTTATCATCAAACACTACTCACGAAAAAAACCGCCAGGTTTGCCTAGGTTCATCTGTTCAATTTATTTTTCCCCCAACTTTATTTTGAATAAAACACCTACGGTAAATGTGATTTATGTAAATGAATAAAACAAAACTGTTATATAAGCTTTTTTTGACATCGCTCACTCCCGTTCTGTTGGGCGCCACTATACAAAACTCCTCTGGCACCAGGCTTTCCATAGAATGATATTATTTCTGAAATCACAGAGCCACAGAGATAAAAACTATAAAATACTTTCAAATGCTTTAATTTAATTTTTTCCCTCTCCTCTCTCCCCAAGCTTCCCATATGGAGAAACTCCAATATTTTAAAAGAAGCTTTTACTTATGGGAATCTTTCAGCACAACTCCAGTGCCTGTAGCTTCTCTCTCTCTCTCTCTCTCTCTCTCTCTCTCTCTCTCTCTCTCTCATCATGTCTGCAATTCTCTATTTTTTCACACCTCGCTCTCTGGTTTTATTTAAAGACTGGCAATCCATCTTTCCTTTCTCTCCCATCCCCTTACACTCACAGGCACACACACTCATACGTGTGCACACACGCACAATTCCCCACCCCCCTCTATTTTCTTCCTCTCTGGCCCTTGGGACCCTGCTTGGAAACATTTCCATTTTCCTGAGCCTTTGCTCAGGGCCAGCTGCTGTGCCCTGGATTCCACGCCTTACCTTCCTGCTGCATGGGCCGCAGGCTCCGGATGTGCTCTTATCTCTACTGGGAAGATGGGAAACCGACACTCAGGAGGCTGAAGGGCCTGACCAGCTCAAGGGCACGTCGGGAGACCACGCGGTGCCGCTGAGCTTGTGGGTAGCGCCTCCACACAGGTGGCGTGGGCCATGAAGGATACATGCCTCCGCATCTACCCGTTCAGGGCAGAGACCTCATTTCAGAGCACTGGTGCCCCTGCAGTAAGCTGTGTCCCCTGCTGACCCTGGTTGTCACTAGCTGGACTTGTTAAGGTGTTCCTTACCTGAGAAGCCCCGGAGCTGTGGGAACCACCCGCTGTCGCCCTCCAGTGAGAATCTGCATGCCAGAGCCAGGTGCCTGATCCACCCAGAGCCACACATTAAGACACAAGAAGTATTCGGTTATGAGGCCTCTGAACCTACGTCCATCTTCCCTTTCCTTATAATCCAGCAGTCAATCAGTAGCCCCTAGTCACCTGTAAGTGAGAGGGGGAAAAGCTATTGATAATTTCATGAGGTATTAACTCAGAAAAGCCCTCTTAAATTTCACATTCTATTAGAGGAGGTGGTTTACACTCAAATTTGAGAAAGTGTAGCCAGATCTTGGGGTGCAGGCCTGCAGTCCTAGTACTCAAGAGGCCGAGACAGGATGATCACAAGCTTGAGCTTAGCCTGAGCAACTTAGCAAGACCCCATCACAAGAAACAAAAACAACCCTGGTGCTGTAACTCTGTACAATGCTGTGTGTTCAATCCCCAGCACCACTAAATGAATAGATAAGTAAATTACCTAATGACATGTGAAATTGCCTTAGCACAAAGATACCCGTGGATCTACATGATCCCAATTTCTACTGTATTTAAATGGCATCCACAAAAAAAAGGTGGTACTGTCTTAGCAACTCTTTCTCTGCTGAGACACAGGACCACACACCCACAACTTAAGGGAGAAGAGGTTTATTTTAGGTCGAAGTTTCAGAAGGTCTGAGTCCGTTCATGGGCAGCTGTCAATGGTGGAAGGTAGGGGTCCAGCTGGAGAGAGGTCATCATGGGATGGCAGAACAGGAGACTGAGAGAGACAAAGGAAGAGCCCGAGTATGCCCTTCCAGGTCAAGCCCCAGTGCCCACCCCTTCGGACCAGCCCCAACTCCCAAATGTGGCACAGGGATCAATGGCTCAAACCTCATGATGGAACCACCTTCCACCCATGAGGCTTTTGGGGGATGTTCCAGATCTCAACCACAATCATCACTGGGCAGCAGAGTTCATAAACATGCCCATTTCAATGCTTTCTGCACTTGCTCATAACTCATGATCAGTATCAGTTTTGAACTATGGGAACCAAGGTTCCATGTTGCTTCGCTTTTTACTCCATTTCTAATCCTTTTAGTCCATGAAAGACACAGGGGAGGAATCCTCTCTCTAGCTCCGACTCTGTTGCCCAAGAGTAAGAGCCAGCACAAAGTCCTTTCTTCTTAAAAGCAGATTTGCTCCTCTGAATTGTTATCCTAAGTACAGTGGTGGCGTTTTTGCCCTACACAATAAGAGCTTGAAGTTATTGGACTCACGAAGGCTTTCTGGAGTGTGTTGCCTCAATTACAATGAAGGGTGAAGAAAGCGTGGCCAGGGAAAGGTACAAGTGGAACTCAGGGTCCAAGGCTGCTGTAAGGTGGCCGTGTCCCTCCCGCCTATTATTATTATTGTCTATTCTGCGCAAGGTTATCCTTGTGTTTGGTCCTCACAGCCAGTTTAAGAAGGAAAAGTGTCTGCCTCTTTAGAGGTGATACAGCCAAAGGTCAGATAGGAGGCGACTTGCTTGGCCCCTGCTCTCAGCTCACCCAGTGATCTCACACTCAGATCCCCCGCTTTCGTTTTTCCCCTTTTTTCTCAATCACTAATTCCCCCTCCCTATCTTTCCATTGCTTTCATTAATTCATTTATCCACACAACAAACACACCCAATCACAGGCACATATATAAACTACTTGATCAAATCTAACTTGCCATGATTATTTTGAATAAACTTTTTTCCATTAGATCAATCCTTTGAACCACATCCTCTCCTTCTCCTCTAAATAAGTCTTTCTATTATTTCTTCAAAGGCAAGTCTAGCAGCCATATTGTTCTTCAGTTTTTTCAGGTCTGACTAGAAAAGAAATTGTAGAAACTCAGTACAAAAAGCAGTGATGTTCCTCACGTGCTCCCCGTTTAATTTGAACCCAACCTAAGAAGGAATAGACAAGCCACCTAGGTAAACTATCCTGAAATACCGCGGGGCAAAGACACTGCTGCAGAGAATGACCTGGGTTCTGTTGGGGCTCCTCACGTGCTCCCCGTTTAATTTGAACCCAACCTAAGAAGGAATAGACAAGCCACCTAGGTAAACTATCCTGAAATACCGCGGGGCAAAGACACTGCTGCAGAGAATGACCTGGGTTCTGTTGGGGCTCCTAAACAGTCTCACTCTATGTGTCTCTCGACAGCCTGTTGCCCAGTGGCAGGTGTGACTTCACCTTAACAATAAAGTGACGATATTAACAAAGGGGTGATCCAATCCCCGGTGCCGTGGAAGACACCTCTGTCACCATTTGAAGGAGCCTTTCCATGAGCCCCATCTCCAAGTCCACGGGAGCTTTGTCCCTTCTGTAATCTAAACTTCCTTTCTACTTGGGGACATCACGAGATGAGCTCCCTCTCTCTGTTCCCAAGGTGCGTGTCGAATGAGTTCTCTTATCGGGTCTGCCTGCCTGGGCTAGATAATTTAGTGACAGAACACAGAGCACACCCATGTGATTTCTGCCTGGCTGCTTTTGCAAATGCGGCGTGTGATTTCATGGAAACATTACTTTTTTCCATTAGAAATTGCTCTGTTTGAATTAGCTACAATCCTTCTTTTTAATAGGCTGTATCCAAAAAGGTTTAAACTCCATAGCATTGGTGGAACAGCCATTATATCCGAGGACAAGGGCTCGGGGCATCCTGCACTGTGGTCAGCAGTTTTAGGAGGGTATTCAGTTTGCAGACAGAATGCTCGGTGCAAAGGAAGTCAGACCCAGCCGGTTACGTGGCCTTCCTGTTCTGAGGAGCCTGTCACCATGGCTTTCTGTCAACCCAGCTAATGTGATTTATCTGATCCATTTCGAGGCAAGAGAATGAAATGGCTCCTGTTTAGCAGCCAGCACTGAAACAGCGGTTAGAAACTCACAAGGCTCGGGCTGCTTAAACATGTAGGCTAAGCACTTTTTAAATTAGCACTTCCATCTTGTTAGTGGTCTGTAAATGAGAAGTCCTCCAAGCAATCAGATGTTCACAAATAGGGCCTGCGCCTGCGGACCGATAACACTTAGAGGACTAAAGCTGCCTTGCTAAGAAGGGAAGATTCTGTAGCAGGGTTTTAACAGATATCCAAATACACCAGAGACTTCCTGCGGGGCATGTAGTGTGTGGCCCCACTTGGACCATTTTTGGGGGGCTGTCGCTATTACGGTTTGAATCTGAAATGCTCCACAAAGCTTCATGTTTCAAAAGGGATTCAATTATGGGGTTTAATCTATTAGTTTCCTGTGTCATTAAGTGGCAGGGGCTAGTCAAAAGGGGCAGATCAATCACTGGGGCCTGTCCTGGAAGAACTTTATGCTGGTTTAGCCTTTCCTCGTTGTCCTGCCTCAGCCTCCCGAGGGCTGGGATTGCAGGTGTGCATCACCACACCCAGCTAGGAATTGAACCAGGACCTCTCACTGGCTAGGCGAGGGCTTTAACAGCTGCGTTGCTCCCTCAGTCTCTCGGCTTCCTGCCTTGTGGTGCTATGAACAATTTCTTTAAAGCGAGGTCCTTTGCCAAGCCCTTCCACCACCGCCAGCTTCCCTTGAAGGACTGGGACTTGCTGAAACTGTGGCTAAAATAGACCTTTCCTCCCTTGAGTCGTGTGCTTTAGGTACTGCGCCTTAGCAGAGAGAAAGTTACTGAGACAGGCACTGACCCGCACTTTTTCTGTTTGTAATTCTGGGGTTTGAGCTGGGTCTACACACAGAGCCACATCTCCAGCCCTTTGCATTCTGTATTTCTTGAGGCAGCATCTTGCTAAGTTGCCCAGGTGGGGTCAAACTCGTAGTGAACGCTGCTGCCGGCAGAGTCCAAGGGAAAGGCAGACGCCTAGAACCATCACCACGAGTCCGCCTTCACCTTACTCCCCAGACCTGGCGCTGTGAGTGACTTCCCGCTATGCCCCAAAGTCAACATAACCCCAAAAGATCATTGTTTCGAGCAGATTGAGGACATCAAAGTGGCCATGTCAGCACAATTAAAGACCGTGAGACGAGAGGATTCCAGGGTGCTGCAGAACATGGAAAGAACAAAGTCTACACGTGTTGGAAGCCTGGGAGGCTTTGGAGGGAATTTGCCGCCACGTGGTTTTTACTGTAATCAGTTCCATTTATTTAAACACATAACCGCACCATGTAAAACAATCACAACGGGTAGGTGAAACTTCACTGTGCGTCTGCATGCAGGGAGGGAAACATCTCGGAGAAGCGCTGCGGCTCCTGCTCCCCTTCGTGCACCCGTTGCAGCTGCAGCCTGCGGGCTCAGGGGCTCAAAGGGGCTCAGGTTCCTGAGTGGTCACAGGACGCAAGGACGAGCTGCCAAACTTCCAAGAAAGGCGTCCTTGCCATCAAGCTCATATAACTCAATTAGGACCTGCAGACACTCTTGGTATTGTGGTTTGGACCTGGAATGTCTCCAAAGCCTCATTTATTTGGATGTTGTAGATCACCTATGGATTTCACACGCTGTGAGGTGGGGCTTGGTCAGAACGAGTAGATCCCTGAGGGTGTGGTGGACCCTGAGGGCGTGGCGGACCCCTGAGGGTGTGGTGGATCACTGAGGACATCTAGATCACTAAGGACATGGGAGATCACTGATGACATGACGTGGTGGATCACTGAGGATGTGGGGGAACACTGAGGGTATGGGGGACGCTGGAGGTTGTGGGGGATCCCTGAGAGTGTGGCCTGGGAAGATATATTCTTGCCCCTGTTTCTCCCCAACTTTTGATCCTTCCATTTGGGAGCCATGAGCAGCCATTCTCCCCCAGACCCTTCCCGTCATCATCAGCCACCCAGAGTGGACTGAGATCTCCTGAAACAGTGAGCTAAAACACACCGCTCCTCTATTAAATTGGGGATTGTGTCCCAGCAATAAAACAGTGACAAAGACACGTGGTCTCTGTCCTGCTGGATCCAGCGATTCAGAAGATATCTTCAATGCACTTGTGATTCCACACCAACCAAAGAGGAGAGAACATGTTTATGACAAAAATTACTGCCTGTAATTAAATCAAGACAGTAACCCAAGTTCTAACAATTGTAATATAATGAAACAAAAGCCCTCGTCAAAAGCAACCATGCTGAGGAAGGTCTCCCTGTGATCAGGATTACGTGTGGTCTAGTTAAAGCTGATCTGGAAGCAAATGTGAGCGTGAAGGTATCTGCCCACACATCGAGCCTTCCCTCGTAACATCTTCAGACATGCTTCTCCTCTTAAGTTTCTCCTTTAACGACCAGCTCAGAAATTCGTTTATTTATTTTTGTGTACAGAATCCCGGTCTTCAGCCCTGAGCTACATCCCCAGCCCATTTTTCTTTCAATTTTAAGACAGGGTCTCACTAAGCCTCTGAACTGCCCAGGCTGAGCTCAAACTTGCAATCCTCCTGCCTCAGTCTCCCAACATGCTGGCATGACAGGCCTAGGTGCTCAGTTTAGACAGGAAGTAGGGGGCACCTCAATCCTTCCCCAGGGAATTACTTCCCCGTGTTTGCCAGCTTGAACACTAGATGTCACTGTGTTGTAACAAAATTCATCAGTTCAGTGCGTTTTTGTGTGGGTGTTAACAAGGTGTTCCTTGGGGTGGGGGAAGAAAAGGTGAGACTGTTGTAGGAAGGACCACACTCACCTCAGTGGCCTCTTTGCTGACATTTGGGCCAAACATTCTAAGGTTTATTTGACATTTATGGTGTTTTATTTCAAAGTACTCGCACATGCTGTCTATACTTTATGTATTAGCGCTCGGGTTTGAATTCCCTTCCATTGCCGTGCAATCAAGGGGATCCAAAAAGAAAATGTGAGGCCATGTGGTTTCTGGGGCTCGGTCACCAGGATTCTCACTGTATTTCTAGACTTCATCCCCCTGATCTTAGTCACTTCCTTATTTCTGGGACACGGTACCTGACACACTACAACAGGGGAAAAAAAAGATTTACTTCAGCTCACAGTTTCAGGAGGTCTTGGTCCATTCACGGGCGGCTGGAAATGGCGAGAAGATTCTGGTAGAGAACAGTTGCCAATGGTATCAAAAGATGAAGAATCAACTACTCTTAGGGAGTATCTGAGTCAAGAGCGTATCCTTCTAGGCCAGACCCTTGGTGATTGCGCACATCTTCAGTGACCCCCCCACACCCTCAGGGATCCCCAGGATCCTCAATGACCCATCTCACCCTCTGTGATCACTACACCCTCAGTGATCCTTCACACCCTCCATGATCCCCCATACCCTCTGTGACCCTTCACACCCTGAGTACATCAGTGATGCCACACTCTCAGCAATCTGCCACACCCTCAGCGACCCCAAGTACCAAAAAGCATTGCCTGTGGTGTATTCCTGCCACCAGCATCCCTGTCTGTGAAATCACTAATTCAGCACACAGCTATAAAAATCAACCTGTGCTACAAACTATCTGCATGACCTCTGACCTTTCCTTGCCTCAGTTGGCAAAATCTATAAGGTATTTTAGTCATCACTATTTCTAAAATCCTAGCAAGTTCCTCCCAAAGGTACTGGTACTCTCACTGCTTCCCTTTAGAAATACCTTTTTTTTCAGAACTGAGTATATAGCTCAGTAGTTAGAGTACTTGCCTAGTGTGAGTAAAGTCCTGAGTTCAATTCCCCCAGCATCACATAAAAGTTAGCCAAGTATAGGGGCATATACCTTTCATCCAGGCACTCAGGAGGCTGAGTCAAGACTTCCTTGTGTTCAGGATCAGCCTGGACTATAGAGAGAAACCTTGCGTCAAAAACAAACAAACAAAAAAAAATACCTGGTTTTTGAAAATTTATATTCTACAAACACCAAACTCCTAACTGGTTTTCTTAAATTGAAGTTGCTCTATCTACATGTGAAGAAACAAAGTGAGACAGCATTGACAGTGACACCACAGATCAGAACATCTGTGGCCGCTCCGTGGCCCTGGTCCAAGTCACTAGTGCATTTCCTGTTTGTCTTTGACATACTGTCCTAGTTCAGACCCCCAAGTCTTTGTAGGTATAGACATCTCTGCCTGTACAGTCCTCAGTTCTTCTTCTAGCAGGACAGTTTGTGTATAAAACAAATCTCTGTACAAAACAGCCCCACACTCCTCCACCTTCTTTCCTTCTGATAATGCTCCTAATGTTCATACACTCTATTCTAATTGTTTCTCCATCTTCCTTTCTTCTCTTTGAATCTTCCATAGGTTATGAGAAAGGATGCCAGCTATGACCATTGAAAGTATATGTCAGCTGGAAGGGATTAGGAAATGCCCAGTTAACCTACAGGGCAGAGCTTTGCGTATGAGTGATTGACTTATGGGTCAGCCAATAAGGGAAGAAAACCCACCCTGGATGTTTGTTGCCCAACCAATTGGCTGGCATCGTGAGCTAAATCAAAAGGAATGGAAAAGAAAAGATCACTTTGGCTTCTTTCTTGGGAGTGCTCCAGCCTTCACCATCATCTCTAGACATTGACTCAGTTCTGCTTTCGCGTCACTGATCTCCACCCTGGATTTGCTCGTCTTCGGGTCCCCACATTACCTTTGGACATTGGTCCACCTCGCAGAGTCACACTGTCTGTCCTTCAGTCTCAGATTGCTGTTGTTGATTGATTGTTGTTTTGTGCAACATCCGAGCAGCCGCTGGACCCTCCAGCTCTCACACCTGCAGGCTGCCATTTTGAGCTCTCTTTGGACTCTGTAAGCTGTCCTAATAAATTCCCTTTGGCATATATATAATTTCTATTAAGTATGTTTTCCCAAGAAACCTAACCAGTACAGTGTCCTTTTTTCTTCATGACCTTCATAGTTCTCGTCCCTATCACTGAAAGGAACATAGCAATGACATCTTCCTATGACATAAAATCCTTTCCTCAAATAGAGACTCTATTAATTAAAATTTACCAGGGTGGCAAAATGGAAGTTTCAGCTGAAACACTGACAAATAGACAGATGTCTTCTCGCAGAAGGAAGTGTAGGACTAGGAGGCCAGGTTTCAGGTGGAGAGAGACATCACCAACCACATGGCGATCTCTTTCCCCATGACGAAAGGTTGGGAAGAAGTCGGGATCTGAGTCTGGCTTCCTGTGGGTGGGCTTTGGGGCACTGCAGGAATCAGGGTGTGTTCTGGTATCTGAACTCCAAAGGGGGGTGCCGGGAGGAAGTCACTCAGAGATCTACGCACAGTGGTCTCTTTGTTGCACACAGGAAATGGTGCTTGGTGCCTCCTGGAGGTTTGAGGGTGGGCAGTGGAGACTGCCACTGAGAGCAGCCAAGGATGCAGGTGAGGGCAGGCCAGGAGAGAGCAATCGTGTTAGAGGAAAGCCTACCCATCCAAGATGGCGTCTTAGAAGCCAGCCATGGCGGGGCCAGCCTGTCATCTCAGCACTCTGGAAGGCTGAGGCAGGAGGGTGGCAAGTTCAAGCCCAGTCTGAAAGAAAGGTGGAGGAACTAGTGATGTAGCTCAGCTTGAAGGCCCTGAGCTCCATCCCCAGTACCACCACCAAAAGTAGTCACTAATCCCATCAATCCCATCAGTGTGGTATAGGAGCCCCCAAAGCCCACAGCTGAGGTGCTGCTGGGCCACGCAGACAGCACGCTCTACTTCTGTCTCTGTGGCAGCCTAAGGAGATGCCCTCTGTCCCACCACACACACACACACACACACACACACACACACACACACACACACC
Source organism: Ctenodactylus gundi (assembly GCA_004027205.1). Classification (NCBI taxonomy): domain Eukaryota; kingdom Metazoa; phylum Chordata; class Mammalia; order Rodentia; family Ctenodactylidae; genus Ctenodactylus; species Ctenodactylus gundi. Next base: position 62,265 of record PVKB01001997.1, on the reverse strand, counting down.
CTACGTCCGGGGCTCTTAGGGATCAGGAAGCTGGACTGGAGAAATTGCATGTACCCAGCACTCCCTCGCCTGTCCGCCAGGGTGGAATCTTTTTGAAGGCACAGGGCTGAGGAAGGCTGCAAGGTTACATGTGGCCCCAGATGGTGAGGAGTGTGGAAGAGCTTTGGACAAGAGTGATTAGGTGTGGCTTTGGGGAGGGGAAGGTCAAGGGTGGCAGGGAGGGGACCCTCAGTTTGGGGCCCTGTCCAGGGAAAAGGAGGAACTCAAAGGGAGGGGGTGGGGGCACCGGACAGGGAGAGGGCGGTGTGGAGGCTGAGCCGCAGGGCTGAGCCCCAGCCACATTCAAGTGTGTCCCAAGTGCTTAAGTGGCTGGGCGGGGGAGAGGACAGCAGGTGGTGGGGACTTAGAGGGGCGAGGGATTCAGGCTTCCCGAGAAAGGGGTCCCACACTGCCTGCAGCCACCCAGCCTGGGCTGCACCCTGTCACCACCGGGCTGGGACCATCCCGCCGGCACGGGCCCCTCCCTGGGCCTGGCCCACACGCGCACCCCTGGGACTCCTGCCGCCCCTAGCCACCCTCCCCGCCCTCTCTCCGGAACTGGTTCCCTGCCCTGCTCTCTGAAAGCCTCATTGATGGCTCAAAGTGAACCTCTCAGCCCACGGTTTCCTCCAACCCCGGGCTGGGGGGCAGCTTCTGCGTTTCCTCTGCCGGCTCTCTCCCCGCCTCTCCCCACTCCAGCCCCCAGCTTTTCTACATTTCAAATCCTTGACAGCTGGGTGAACTCCGGCTTCCGCCCAGGGCAGGACTCCGGGCCTTCACAATGGCCGGCCAGTGGCGCGGGGCGACTTCCCTCCAGCTGTGTGACAGAGCTTTTTTTGAAGCAGCTCCTCTCCAGCTGCGCGCCTCGCCCTCCGGCCTGCGCCTGCATGCTAATCTCCCGCTGAGAAAAGGGATCGTTTGTGGGGTTTGCCACAGATGCGTCGCCACCCCCAGCCGGAGAGGCCCCCAAGTTCTTCCGCCCTCGCAGGTGAGGCCGGGTGACGTCACCGCAGGTGTGTGCTCCGCGGTGGGCGCATCCTCAGCAGCCAGCAGGCGTCCCTGGGCTGCCTCCTGGGCTCCAGCCCTCGGCCCATCCCCAGCCCCTGCAATGCGCGAGCGCCGTCCTGTGCGCACCGGACTTGAGGAGGAGCGCTGACCATGGGCAGGCCGGCATCTGGCCCTGTTCTGGCCCAACTAGATGGCTTCCTTTGGCACTGAGGATGGAACCAGGGACCCTCACACTGAGCTTCACGTCCCCAGTCTCTTTGTTTGTTTTGTTTTACTTTGCTTTTGAGCCAGGATCTAGCTAAGCCACTAAGTTGCCCAGTCTGAGTTCGAACTTGTGGTCTTCCCGCCTCAGCCTCCCGAAACTGGTAGGATGACAGGTTTGGCCACAACACTGGGCAAGATGACTCTTGGAATAATCAGAGTCCCAGCTTCCACTGGTCCCAGAGCACCCTTCCCGGTGTTTCTGGGCACCCCAGCCCCATCTCTGGAAAGCTGTGCAGTGTCCGACACGCCCCTGCCTGCTGGAACCCAGGGGAACTTTCTAGGGGCCCGGCGCTGCCCACTGCCCGGCCCTGGGGTCCAGCTACGTAAGGGTCCTTCAACTTTGTTGCAATAGATCACTCATCTGCAAAAATGTGTAAGATTCCAGAATCTCTGCTGGGGACCTTTGGAGCACTTTCACGTTCTCTTTTGGGGACAGCTAACTTTGGTGACATTTTCAAATGCTTCTTTTCTTCACCTTAAAAATAAATGAGCCAAAATAGGCTGTTCACCTCGAGAGGCAGCCAACCACGGCTCGGGAAGCAGAGAGGCTGCAAACAGCAGTCACTTTCAGATCTCGGTTCTGGGAGGGCCTTGCTCCGGAGTGCTTGTGCCTAAGCTTCCAGGGCGCTTGCATCACCTGGCTCAGGGCTCTAGGGCTCAGCCTGAAATGCCACCTGGTAGGTAAACCGGCTCTACTTGGTGTTAACTCTTTGGCCAAACCTAGAAAAAGAGTTGCTAGAATGAAAAAAAAAAAAAATAGAGTTCTCGGTGTGGTCTGGTCCTTGCTCTCTGTAAGAGATGGGAAGGAGGGAAAGCAATCTTCTGTTGTGATTACGTGCATGCTAACGTTACAGCAGCGCAACGCGTAGTAGGGAAATCCTCAAAACAACCTACGTGCCTACCGGTGGATGAATGGTAAAGAAAATGTGGTATGTGTATTCAATGATTACATCGCCACGGATATGGATAGATGTGAAGAATTTGTAAGAAAATAGGTACCTCTTGAGTCAACAGTGCTTAGTGAAATAAACCAAGCACAAAGGACTAAATACGGCTTGATATCTCTTCTAAGATACTGACAGAATACCGATGACCTAAAGAAATGAAGTAGGAGACAGGGTGGGAAATCGGGAAACAGACTCCTCAGAGATGGGAAGAGATTTGAGGAAGAGAGAGTGAAATGGGGCCGGGGAAGGGAAAGAGGAAGACATAAGGGGGCAGACGATGTCTTTTTTGGTGTCACGTGTTCCGTAGGAGTACCAGTTCCCCCAAGTTGTGTGTAATTAGCATGTAAATGAAGTTGTAGCTCAAATATATTCAAGTCGAAAAGGAGAAAATGAATAAATTATATAATCTGCTGAACATAAAAAAACTAATATCATCTCTTAGCTACACAGGGCTCTTTTAGGAACAGGGTAAGGCAGCTTTGGAATCCTGTTTTTGTCAGGTCCTCTCCTTTGGACTCAAAAAACACCCAACCTGCTCAGACTTTTCACATCCAGAAGGGGTGATGCCCTGCAGACCATCAATAAGTGGAGAGACCACAGCTCCCGGCAGGCTCCACTTTGGGTGTAGCTGCTGTGACTGCGGATTGGCATAATCCATTTGAAAAGAAAAATGCTGGTAATAGGAACCAAGAGACAAAGTGTACTGATCCACATTGAATGGAAGCTCTAAGTCCAAGAGTCAACCCCAGAGGAAGCACACAGAACTACCTGCAAAATCCACACGTATAGATTGTAGCAGCAAAATAACAATCCTGATCAGGAGAGCACAACAAGCCGGGCCTGTCATCCCAGCAATCTCGGAGGCTGAACCAGGCGGGCTGTGAGTTGGAAACTAACTTTGGCAGCTTAGAGAATTGGCCAGACCCTTTCTCAAAATAAAACTAACAAATGGGCGGGGGATACAGCTCCGTGTGAAGGGCATGGGCTGGAGCCCCGGTATGAAGAAGAAGAAGAGGAAGAAGAGGAAGAAGAGTAAGAAGCAGCAGCAGCAGCAGCAGCGTAAATGCTGGGATGCATGGGATTGGAGAAATGTTAGCTTTTGACATAAAGTGATGGTTATGAATCTTTCTAATAAGAAAACCATGTATGTTGTAAAATCCAATGCAAAGGCGGTTGACATTGTGCAGGAGACCAGCGCTGACCGGGAGCCGACCACTCAGGAAGGCCGCAGGCCAGAGCAGGCACCAAGCCCCGCTGGGCACTGGTGAAATTAAACTGGTGGAAGGAAGAACAGCGGCGTTTTTTTTTTTTCTTTCTTTGCAGTTTCCTGATAATTTTGGACTCAGGCCTCAAAATGGAAAAGAAAAAAAATTTGTGAAAGGCTAGAAAGAAATGACAACAAAAAACTTGACGTCTTAATGTCATTTAGCTGTAAATAACTGGAAATCAAAGCGACCAAGCGTCTTTGTTCTGTTTTAAGGTTAACCCTTTTCGTTTGTCAAGTTTCTTAATTAAAATCTTGACGTGGAAACGGTTTTACTGCTGAGCATGTGAAGGGCCTAAGGGGCTTCAGAAGGGAGGCCTGGGGCCACAGAATCAGCCGCAGTCACGGGTGGGCGGAGAAGTGCTGGGGAGGGACGGGGCTCGGTTTTCCTTTTCCTGGGACCCTTCTTCAGCGACACAACTCCCCTCCCCACCCACGAGAAAAAGCAAACAATGCTTACAGGTACCACGAGATCTTCATAAATTAGTACTCCCTCCTCCTCAAATCGCCACCCGCCCACTTTTAACAGCGTGCTCCACTGGTTGTGCCTTCCCATCCTCGCCCAGCATGCCAGCTCTCCACGCTGCGCTTCAAGGTCCTGGGCTGCTCTGGGCTGCCTATGGCTTCAGGGTTTAATAGCCCGCTACTCCGCTACCCAGAGCACGTGGCCTCCGAAGCAGCTCAGCCCCGCTACGCTGCTCTTCTCAGGGTCAGAACAGCTTTCCCCAAGAAGTCTGTCCTGGGTCCCCTTCTCTCTTAGGACAGGTGCCCCCCTCCGCTCCTCACGCTGGCCTTTATCATGACCTTAACTCCCATAACCCTCCCTGGGGTGCTGCTAAGTGCATCCTCAATAGAATAGGAGGTTTTAATGAGAGCTGTCTTGGAAAAATCTGTGCCGAAAGAATTTCAACGCATTTTGGAGACTGCAGCAGGAGGACTCCAATTCAGAGCCCAGCCTGGGCAACCCTGTCTCAAATAAACAATAAAAAGGGGCTGGGGGTATAAATCAGAGAGAGGGCCTTGCAGTCAACTCCCAGCACTAAAAAAGAAAACAAAAAAAATTACATCTGAGATAGTTGTGAAGATCTTAATCGGCTTTATTTGCAAATGTATTCCACACAGACCAGACTAAATGGTGAATGGAAACGCCACACAGGGAGTAGAAGTCCTTGGGTTAGGGCTCCTGCCTGTCCAAGTGACAGAGTTTTGAACAATTGACAGCTTGCTATTGGCTAAGAATTAGCTAACTTGCTACAAGTATGTTACAACTTGTTTAACATCAAGGTAGGTTAGGGTACACAGAAATGAAAACAGGTTGAGGACAAACTTCCATCACATACAGAGGCCACTTCCAGCCAAACTCAACAGGAGTAATAGTGAATAGTCATCTTGAGTGAGGAGACCAGAGAAGAAAGGGAGGACCTGGCTTCCACTGGCATAACAACACAAAAGCACATCCTATTTCAGAAGGAACTTTTAAGAGCACGATCTTTAATACCGGATGTCAGATGGATTTCACAGCCAATGGTGTGATGAACGCCCATCCCACAACAGTCAGGCATAGTACAGGGTGGGTGACTCTAGGTTTTCATGGGAGAGGACAGCCATATGACCCAAAGGGGCATTAGTGCTGCCCGTGTGACATGACTAGGGTTAGGGCTAGGGGATGACTTGATTTGGCCTGTGACTTTCTTGATATAAGACATAAAACTACCAGCTCTGCACATGTCTTCCTATTTAAATTTTCATTTTTATTTCTTAAAATTTATTTTATAGTACTGATGATTGAGCCCAGTGCCTTTACACTGAGTTCCATCCCCAGCCTATTTTAATTTTTGATTTGGAGACTGGGCCTCACTAAGTCACAACATTGCCCCATTGCTCATGCTGGGCTCAAACTTGCTATCCTCCTGCCTCAGCCTCCCAGAGTGCTGAGGTCACAGGCTCCACCAGGCCGGGCTAGCACTCCGTCGCTTATGGCATCAGACCCCTGTCCCATTCTCGATTCTTGGCTGTACACTCCTGTCAGAAATACATCACTTCTTACACATAGGTTAGATAAAATAGTAAAAAATAGATCTACTGCTAAAGAGAAAATTAAGTGACGTTTTTGAAATAGTGGCTTAAATAGTATTTTAGATAAAGAATATGGAAAACATTAACTTTTTTAAAGGTCTTTCTCTAGATACAAATATCTATGCAAACAGATCCGGAAAAACAACCTAACTACTTTTTATGGCCTTGTGGCTTTTCTTCTTTTTTCTTTTTGGGTTTTAAATTTTGTATTCTTTTGTTTTTAGAAAGATACTTTTAAAACTGACTGGATGAAGAATGGTTTTCCAAGTCTCTTTTGCTGATTTTTAAATTACTACTTACAAATCAATAGCCATTACAGCAGGGACTGCGCTGGGACCTGGTACCAGCCTATGGCTTTGGAAGGGAGGGGTGCAGAATATTTGAACGGAGAGCAGATGGTGAGCAGTGAGCACAAACCCACCTTCTATCAGCATGCTCCAATCAGATTCTAATGCCACTGTTGATTGACAGGCGGCAGAGCTGCATTCTCCCCTCCCCTCCTGCTGCCACTGCCATGCCCAAGCTGCCCTCCAACAACCTACTGCGGAACAAGTAGGCACCACCCCAGTCCTTGGGAGAACGGTCTTCAGCTGAACAGGTCCCTGGTGTCACAAAGGCTGGGGGTGGCTGCCCTAAGGAGTGCTTCTACTCTTTGGAATTTGGAAAGAAACCAGTTGGGCTTCCAGTTTCATCCAGCAGAAAATATTACCTGCTTCACAACAGGCTTAAACTCTGGAATCCTGGGGATGGTGTCCGTTTCATTTTGGAGACATTTTCTGTTCTCTCTCTCTCTCTCTCTCTCTCTCTCTCTCTCTCTCTCTCTCTCTCTCGTTTCTGTGTGTACATACCCAAGATGGGTTTCCGGTATGGAGATTGAACCCAGGGCCTTCAACCTAAGTGCTACCCCAGTCATTTATTTAGAGACAAGTCTCACTAAGTCTCTGAGTCGCCCAGGTTGGGCTCCACTCTGGGACTCTTCTGCCTCAGCCACTGGGGTACACACGCTTCCTCCTGGAGCGGTTTCCTTTCTTGAACATTTACTTCAGGGGCTGTCCTATTGTAAAAGCTGCGGATCCCACAAAGCACTCGCCACGGCCGGGAAAGCAGAGCGACTGCTTTTGGAGAACATTTCTAGAGCCTTCTGTGCTGCATGCTCCAGGCCACGAGGAGATCACAAAAGGAAATAAAGCACAACATGGCTCATATCCTTGGCCAGTGATTGGCCCGGCACTCCCTACGGACTCTCTAAGCACCAACTGAGCTAGAAATCCCTGTGGTGCCAATGCCAAGGGCCGGGCAGATGGTTACGGCACCAGCGCGAGCAGCCCCTCAGCCGGGCGTCCCCTGGCCAGCCTCCCCCCGCCCAGTGTGGCCACGGACCGAGAGGGGGTCTGCTGACCACGCGCCCTGTCCTGCAGAACACAAGCTGCCTTGGGGCCTGTCACCCACCGCAGCTCTCCAGGCATCTGTGCGTGCCTGTGTGTTTTTCCGCTTCTTGCATTTTTTCCCCTTCTGAAGAAATGCACATGCCACGTGTGAAGTGACCTGGCTGTGACAGTGAGAACACTCGGTGTGGTTTCGTCTTCCCGCCCACGCACAGCAGCCTGTGCACACTTTACAGGACGGTCGGCCCACGGGGGAGCGCAAACACGCTGGAAACGTCACCACGGGGGTGTGAAACTCTTTCTCAGAAAGGCTGGCCTCTTTCTTTAAGGCAGGAATAACAACAACCAAATCACCAAAATAGATTTTCCTCTGAGACTCTTGTTTGTTCTGATGATATCAATTCTGTTTCTATCACAACACGCTGGAGTTGCTACTCAGAGATTTTTAGAAAGTCAGAGACAGGCGCCTGCGATTTCTTTCTTTTTCTTTTCTTTTTTTTTTCCCCTGTGAGCAAGTTTTCCTTCTCACATTACTTATTAGAAGGTAAATGCGTAATTATATACCACAGTCACAGAAGGGCAATAAGGTTTATGAGACTATTTATAAAACGGTATGTTTACATCAACGGTGCTATCCAAGCAGCAAATAATAACAACATTGTGGAGAAAATTAGCTCCTCAGATGCGTAACGTTTAATATGGAGCTCGATGTAATTAATATCCTGAGATGTAACGTGTTACTCATTTTCATCCCCCCTCCCCTTTCCCAGGAAGGAAGAAACAGAACTTGCCTAATTTAGGGTGCGTTCGCAGGAGTACACAGCTAAGCAGACCCTGCTGGATTCATCCCAGTCCTCACCCCATTGACTTCCGGTCTGCTCCCCGAGATTGCCAACATTGTCGCCTCCTCTTTGATAGCTCTGTCCCTGCACATGGGCAGGAAAATGCTTGTATTCTGCTACTGTTTTATATACGTGCGACCAGTGGGTTTCAAACGGGGGTTGATTTTGTCCCCCCAGGGGAAACTTGACAAAGCCTGGAGATATCACCCCAGCCTGTTCTGGGGAAAGGGGCAGTTCCCAGCGGGCCTGGTGGGCAGAGGCCAGGGGACAGCCTGCAGCACAGAGGCAGTGACCAAGGACCAGCTCAAACGTCAGCCGTGTGGCGTTCCAGCAGCAGCACCCGCTCACTGAGCTCTGAAAATCAGCCTCAAGCGTGATTCTCCCCCTCCCCCTCCTCCTCCTCCTCCCACACCTCCCCTCCTATTCTTCTTGTTCTTGTTCTTCTTCTTCTTACTAGTCTCAGTCGTCATTTAATGCATAAAAAAATAACTGGGCAGAGATGAACCAGGAGGTTAATGCACATGCGTGGCTTGAGTGAGCAAGTCACATGGCACCACAGAGGATTGGGTTTGCACACAGGTTTTTGGTATGGCGTGTGATCCATCTCCACTGCAGTCCTCAGGCCTCGTTTTCAACAAGTCCTTCGGGCACAGAGAACTTCCCTTTGTGGAGCTGTTGGCAAGTGTGCTGGGCCAAGCATGTGTGCACAAGGATTGTTCTGACGTCCACACTCGTGTCATAAAATGGTCCCCAGGAGCCAGTCCAGGATGATGTGAAGGACAGTGGTGCAGACACCCAAGGACTGTTGCCTTCCTGCCCTCTTGGGCATGCCAAGGATGACTTGGGAATTTACTTCCTGGACAGGAACCCTCGGCTCCACATATGTATTTATGTGTGTATGGTACTGGAGAGATTGAGCCCAGAACTTTCCCACTGAGCTGCATTCTCAGTCCATTTTTTAAGGGTTTTGATTTTGAGACAGGCTTCACTAAGTTCCTAAGCTGCTCAGGCTGGGTTCAAACTTGAGAACTTCCTGCCTCAGTTTCCCAGAGTGTGGGGATGACAGGCTTACACCAGCAGGCCCGTCTAGTTTCACCCAGTCTTCACTTGGAAACTATCTGCAGGCTCCCATGTCTCAAAAATCAGCTAGTTCATTGGACAACATTAGAGCCTCCCTTGGGAGCCAGGGAGACTTGTGGGTCTTTTCATAGTACAGTGGCTTCTCTAGAGGTCTGTCCTCTTCTTTAGGCCAGCAGGCTACCTCCTGTTGGGGACTTTTTCTTCCTTCCTTCCTTCCTTCCTTCCTTCCTTCCTTCCTTTCTTTCTCTCTCTCTCCTTTTCTTTTCTTTCTTTGTTTTCATTTTTTATTTTTGTACTGAGGACTCGATTCAAGATTTTCATTCTGAGCTATGTCTCCAGCCCGTTTTTTACTTTTGATTTTGGTATGAGGTCTCACCAAGTCATGAAGTTGCCCAAGCTGGGCTGGAACTTGCAATCCTACTGTCTCAGGCTTCTAGACTGCCGAGATGACAGATCTGTGTCACTAGACCCAGCTAGGACTTTTCAACAGAAACATTGTGCATATCAAACTCAGAGTGAACTGTCCAAGGTGCCACGTGAGCTTCCAAAGCTCCTCAGTACACACATGGGTCAGTTTCACTCAGCATTATTAACTCTAGGTGGCCCCATTTTCATTCAGATGCTTCATATCTGCCTTTCTCTATGGCTGCATAGTATTCCATTGTGTATAGGTACCACATTTTCTTTAACTATTCCTCTGTGGATGGGCAGGTGGGTTGTTCTCAGGATTTGACTATTATGAATTGTGCTGCTATAGACATGGATGTGCACGTGTCTTTTTGGTATGTTGACTTTATTTCTTTTGGGACTGACTATAGATGGGTGTCTCTCTTATGAAATCCACAAAAATAATAACATAAAAAGGCCCTGACATGCATGGCAGAGTAGAAAGACAGGCAAAGGGTCAGATAGGAAAGGGGCGAACCTCTGAAAAAGGGATGGACACAGATACCCAAATAATTCCCCAAACCTTATAGCTCTAATGTGTTACAAGATTTGGAATTCATGTTTTATCAAAAAAGTTAAATTTTATGTCGTGTGAATTTTTTTTCTTTCTTTACCAAAATAAATAAATAAATAAAAAAGGAAAGAAGAAGAAGAAAACAAACAAACAAAAACAAACAAAGAACATGCAGTGGTACCAAGGGCCTCAAAGCTAGGGCAGCAGAGGAGAGGACCACATGGGAGGGCATCTTGGGAACCGTTTTCCCCAGGACAATGCAGCAGAGAGAGCTGGCGGCATTGCCCTGGGTCCCCTCCTCCATTCCATCGGCAGCACCCTCCTTGGGGGGGCTCCTGCCCCTTCAGTGAAGCCTTGGGCTCCGGACGCTAGGAGGAGGTGGCCCGCCTTCAGGGTATTCAGCCGCCACTCTCGCCACTTAATAAACAGTTAAAAGGCAATGAGTCAGATTGCAGGTGCCAGCTTGGCCGGGGGGACTGTCACATGGACGCTTCCCAGCTAATTTAGGTCTTCCCAGCCCCTCCTCAGACTGCCTAAAAGCAGGCATGATGCCAGCACAGGCCAGCAAGTTCCAGAACTGAGGAAGACAGGAAAATGGCCTGGGAAGGGGGCTTGGCTTAGCAGCGTCCCGGTGGGAGCAGCGTGGGAGGGGGATGTGGGCAGAGAAACCCTGTGCCTCTGAGTCAGGGAGTGTCTGAGACTTCCTTGTCACTGGGACACAATACCCAGCACCCACAACTTCAGGGAGGGAAGGTTTATGTTAGCTCACAGTTTCAGGAGGTCTCAGCCTATGCTTGAGCAGCCAGCAATGTAGAAGCACACAGCGGATGCCTAACTGGAGAGACGAGTTGTTCATGGCATGGCGGAACAAGAAGCCAAATGAACGAGGGAGAGCAGGGCTTGGCTATATACTTCCGGGTCAAGCTCAAGTGACTAACCCCTCCTGGGTCATGTCCCAGATACACCTCTTCTGACCAGCCCCAGCTCCCAGCAGCACAGGAAATTAACAGATTAACACCCACAATGGGATCACCTTCCAAACATGAGACTTTTGGGGGACATTGTAGATCCAACCCCTAACAGATAGTAACGTATAGACTTCATGCTCTAAGTTCATGCAAGGGCCCCACTCAAGTAGTCCTGGCTGGGTGGGTCAGGTGGTCCAACTGGCCGATGGCTCAGCTCCTCCCACCTGCCAGCCAGAGGTGAGGAGGATGGCTGGTCCCACATACAGGTCCCACCTTGGTCTCCAGCCACAAGCCCACTGGGCTGTCCACTCCTCATACAAAGTTGTTCTTTCATACAGTCCCTTCATCTAAGAACCTTCACCTGTAGTTCTGGGCCAAATCATCCTATCCCTCCACCTCTCTCTCTCTCTCTAATGGTTCCATAAAGATGGCAGAACTCTGTGATGGACACTTTCAAACATATCTGTGAATTTTCACCAACTTAACAGGAACCTACAGTATTCAGACAATGAAATTCACCCACGTGTCACCTACAGACCAGACTCTTCTTTAGCTCTGAAGATACTGGGCATAATCTACGAGTGAGCACAGGCAGGATACAGACATGTGCAACAGTAGCTTGATTCTCATGGTACAACGGCACACAACGGGTCTCCTACCTCCTGCTGGGAGCCAGACCACACAATGGGAGAGGAACAGCGGATGCAAAGGGTGGAGCTTTGTCTGGGTTTACAGCCGCTCCCCATCACTGACTGACATTGTCACCTGAGCTCTACCTCCTGTCAGAAGGTCCAAATCTATCCAGGGCGAGTCACCAGAAAGGCTGGTGATCCCTGGTGCATGAGATACCTCAGAAGACAGGCAAGCTTCCCTCATTTAGATCTGAGTACAAGACAACGGAAGTTGGTGATCTAAAAAGGGAATTGCTAACTACATGAAGTATGATGGGAAAACACAAGGAATGTGTAAAATTCTGCTTGCTTCCTTCTCATGACATCTCTTTATTGAAGAAGTCTTTCATGTCCACTGTGGTCTTCCTCTCTTCATTCTGTTGCTTGTTGTCTCTGCTTTGAGGTAGTGGACTATATATTCACTAAAAGTGATGTCAAACGCATAGTATGTAGCCCAGGCTGGCCTCAGACCCATGGCAATCCTCCTGCCTCTCCCTCCAAAGTGCCGAGATTACAGGTGTGCACTTCCACACCTGACTAATCTTTATGTGATGCTGCAGAATCAAACCCAGGGCCTTATGCATGCTAGGTAAGTGCTTTCTAACCACTGAGCTACACCCCTAACAATGAGCATTGTGCATGTAATTTCATCCTATGTTTTGAAGTGCTTCCTGAGGGATCATTTTTATGAACCATCATTAGGTCAAAAGAGTTTGTGCGTTGTTGAAGTTTTTATTTTGTATTTTAAGAGCAATGTTACCTGTGCTACAACTCAAGCCTACATATGAGCTGTGGCTTGGCATATTTCAGATCATCAAGCAATTCCATGTCACCCACTCATTTTGAGGTGTTCCAGAAGGCACAGGGTACTGTCTGGCTCAGTTCCTAAAACCAGGAAGACCTCACATTTCAGATGGGAAAGAGTCAGAGTTGACATTCCCTGACAATCCTTAATGCTCTTGCAAGTAGCCAGAGGGCACTGGTGTCCTTACACTGCCCTTTGACTGAAGTCGTCAATGCTCAATGACCACAAACTAAAGCAAAAGGTGACGGATGCCACTGCAGCCCTGGTGGCACCAGACTAGGCAATCTGGAGTTATTCATTGACTGTGGAGATGCTCCTGCAGGCATCTTCGGGTAGACGGAACAGCTCACATGAGCTGTGCATCTGGCCAGCTCTGGGGTGCACCCAGGCATGAAGGTCCAAACCCATCCAGGTCAAGTCACAAAGACCCGGCAAACGTGCACCTGTGGGAGATTGTCTGCAGGGAGAGAGGACGACTGTTTCCTGCATTACGACGTATCAGTGCATCTGTCTTCTATGCACTTGGCCATAGCACCCTGTCATTTTTATTTGTTCATTTATCTATTTACTTTCATTTTGTATTGCTGTTTGTTAAAAGTTTTGTGGAGCTGGGATCTAGCCCAGGACCTTCATGCTGAGCTACATCCTCCTACCTCTCTTTTCTTTTTCTTTTTAGTTTTTTATTTCAGGCCAAAGTCTCTCCACATTGCTTAGGCTGGGCTCAATCTTGCCATCTTTCTGCCTTTGTCTCCCAGAGTGCTAAGATTTCAGGCCTGAGCTACTGGGTACAGCATACACACACACACACACACACACACCCACACACATATGCCCACACATATGTACATTGGTATCAGCATAAATATTCATGTCTCAAGAGTGAGTACACAAGTGAGCAATTACTAAATCTAATGGTAATATATGATATATAGAATTTCAAACATATTTATACATATATATATATATATATATATGCTAGAAAAATGCCAACTACATGAGGACATGTCAGCACTTTATGTGTTGGTGTGCATAAGACACACATACACATGCACACTCACATACATGCACACACACATAAAAACAGTGAAAATACCAAATTATCTATCTATCTATCTATATAGACAAAGATCTATGTACACATAGTTCACAGGTAGTTTCACACTTAGTACTAGATGAACTTATGTACCCTTCACTCAATAATTTTTCACAATAGTTGCATCTTACGTAATTATAGTATAGTGTTATTTAGACGCAGGTCTTATCATTTTTCCAGTGTGTGTGTGTGTGTGTGTGTGTGTGTGTGTGTGTGTGTGTTATCACATGTGCAGATTTGGGCAGAAGCTACAACAGTCAAAACACAAGACTGCACCTCAAATGTCCTCTCTTGCTACCCATCCACAGCCAAGTCCCCTAAGATTCTGTGGCCCTCACGTCATCTCTAAAGCCTTGTAATAGTGGGTCAGCTTCCTATCTCTACTTCTTTGTCATTTTGAGCACCTTATAGAAGTGGAATTCTGTACTATATGGATTTTGGTATTGACTTTTTTTTCACTTGACATAATACCTTTGAGATCCAACCGACTGGATCTGTGTGTATGTAACTGATTCCTCTTCATGTTATTATATTATCTTCATATATTACTCAGTATTAATTTTCCATGGTATAGACCATATGTTAGATGCAAATGCCTTTTCTTGTTTAGCCACTCACCTATCAAAGAACTATCGAGCATTTCCTGGTGTTGGTTAGAACAAACAAAGATGCTGCATATAATATTGTTTAGGTTTTGGTGCCAGCATAAATATTTATATCTCAAGAATGAATGCACACATGTGTGCAACTGCTGCATCTGATGGTGATTCCATGTTTGACTTTATGTTTGAAAACCACATGTTTTTTCTAAAAATACTATACCATCTTACATTCCCATCAGACATGTATGAAAAATTTAGTCACTCTATATCCTTTCTAGGATTTTCACTGTTTTCATGTGTGTGTGCAGGTATGTGTGTGTGCCTGTGTGTGTGTCTTAGTCACACCAACACATAAAGTGCTGATATGTTCTCTTAGACTTGGTTGACATTTCCCTAGAGGATATTGTTCAAAGATGTCCCTAAGGGATCAATCACCTCTGCTTATGTTTATTGTGACAGTTAGGCTGGAAAGTGTCAACTTGATGAGCTTTGGGACCCTCGCCAGGATTGGTGGGACACACCACTGAGTGTGCATGAGGGTCATAGAGGCTGAGGCAGGAGCATCACACTTTGGAACGATGGACAACTTAGAACTTAGAAAAAAGCCTGTCTCGAAATAAGACATTAAAAACAAGACTAGGGGTGTAGCTTAGAGTGAAGGCCCTGAAGTTCCCCCTTAGTTCTCCAGAGACAAATGAGAAAGGTTGGAGACAGAGGGACACCAGGGCCCATGAGGCCTGACCTGCCCTTGAGGTGGCCCTTACTGATATCATGCACTTGCTCACGGTGTCACCCTGACAGCTGCATCTTCATCTCAAGTCCCTCCTCGAGACAAATGTCCTAATGCCCATCTGTGGTTTGATGGTCCATTTTGAGTTCAAGAATGTTCTCTTTTATGTCAAGACAGGTCACTATCCCCCACATCTGATAAGATCTCTGAGGGATTGCTTCTGGGTAGCTGGCACAGCACGCCCTCCATGCGAGGAATCCCATCTTTCTCACCTGCCCAGGACCCTGTGGCATCCCTCCTACACCCAGCATGGCCTGTGACACACATTTTCACTATGAGACATGCATCCCAAGGTGACCACAGATCAGACAGAGAGGGACAAGAGCAACCTCCCATCAACCTTTGCTCCATTTAAGCCATTTAAAGTTCTGTGGTCAGCCGGGTATGATGGCACAGGCCTGGTAGTCCCTCTCTCTGGGAGGCTGAGGCAGGGGATGGCAAACTCGAGGCCAGCCTGAGTAACATAACGATTTAGTGAGACCATCTCAAAATCAAAACTAAAAATGGGCTGGGAATGGAGTTCAGTGCAGGGCTCCTCAACTCAATCTCATGTACCACACACACAGAATTCTACTGTCACAGCTGATAACCTATCTGTGGTCATCCCTGTACCTTTAGTGAAAAAAAAATTTTAAACAGAAGAGGAAAAAAGTTTCTCTATGGAGCAGAGCAAAGCTCCTTTCTGCAGGGCCTATAAATACTTTTGCATCCTGGAGCTGCCTGGGAATGAAGCTCCTCTGAGCTGCCCTGCCGGCTCTTCCTCTGAAGCTGGAGTAGTCATTCAAAAATAGTTTCACTCAATTTAACTGCCTATTGAACCCTCTAAATTACAGATATTAAGCCTTTGGTTTCACAACAAACTTAATGAACAGTTCTGACAATCTGTAAGCAAGGCCAGTGGAAATTCACAGGCCAGATGGAGTCACAGATTACACCATTTTCCTCCTGGCCTGCAATTTTCTGGCACCTGGATGGACGTTCCAGGGATACACATTATGTCTGGTGCAATAATTCCTGCCCCTGGTAACCGAATTTGTGGTGCAGGAATTTCCATGCAGGCAGAGAACTGCCTTGTGACCTTGCTCATGATGCCTTGGCATACCAGGGTGGAAGTCAATCTCTTGATACTGAAGTTGCGAGTTGACCTTAGGAGACTCTTCTTGTACTGGTTTTATTTTTTATTAGCATGTAGTAATTGAGAGGCTCTTTAAGCCAGGGGTCCCCAGCCCCCCGGGCCACCCACCTATCCCCTTTTGTGGCCTTGGAAGAACACGGGTAGCCACTGGACCAGATGAGCAGCAGCAGGTGATGAGCAGGTGATGAGCGCTCCCCCTCACCCCCCCACCCCATCTGGGGGCTCTTATTAGGTTCACAGGAGATTGACAGGAGGCGGAGCTTCCCTCCCCGCCGCTGTCCCGTGACAGAGCTACCCTCTAAGGAGCTACTGTACAGCAAGCGCCTCCTTACCCATCCCCAGCAAGTCCTTGGGAGGGTGGTCTCCAACTAAACTGGGCCCGGGTGTCAGTAAGATTGAAGACTGCCGCTTTAAGTCACAGGTGTGTCCAACTTGCATCCCGATGCCGCCTCAGGCCACATATGAAATATACAAACATAGTTAAAGCACTCCATATAAATACTAGACTCACTTCTTAAAGTTTTCCATTAGAATATTCAGTATAATCAAGGCAAAATAAAAAAAAAGGCAGGACACGGATTGGACACACACATGCATTGAGAGAAAAATCTGTCTAGAATAAAAGACAGAGGAAAAGCCAGTGGAACAGGATAGAAAAGGGGACCTGGGATCTCAGGGGAGATGTGCGCACGTGAGCTGGGAAACAAGGTGCTTTGAAAAGTCAAGGCACTGTCCTAGCGACTCCTGGCTACTCACGGGGAAAACAGCATCGCTGGCCCACATTTGGCTGTAGTGACCCACATTTGTAAAAGGTTTATGGCAGAAGTGGTAGGTCGTGTCGACGTGCCTTAGCAAGTCCTGAGGTCTGTTGAGTGTCAATGACAGGACTGGGTGGGAGGGAACCCAGTGGTGGAAGACTGCTGTGTGTACTCGGAACGCCCCTGCGCCACGCGCCGGAGTTCCAGTGCACGGTCCATGCCTGTTTTCAAAGAACTCTAATAAGCTCTGTCCTTCCCCAGCTTTACATTTACCAGGCTGTACGCAGTGCATTGAAAAGCTTGCGTCTTCCCTGAAACTAGAGGAAAAGATTTTCTTTTCTAGGAAAACGTGATCGTTGTTGCCTCCCTACTGCTGTGCCCACAGGAAACCTTGAAAGTCAGTAAGATTTTGTGAAGTGTAGGTTGACCAAAATGCACGCTCCAATTTCTTTGGGCAAATTGGATGATTTCCTCTTATGATAATCAGAAATCATTGAAAACGTGGCATTTTCTTTAAAGGAAAAAAAAATAAAATAAAACAGCTGAAGAGAAACCAGAGACAGCTTCCAAGTTTAAACATACAACAAGCAAGGAAAGGCTGTGTTCCCTGTTGAAAGGAGGACTGAGCGCTCTGACTTTTTTTTTTTTTTTTCTGTACCAGGGATTGAGCCCAGGGCCCTTCACACTGAGCTACATCCCCATCACTTTTTAAAATTTTTTGTATTTTGAGACATGGTCTCACTAAGTTGTTAGTTTCCCAGGTTGGGCTCAAACTTGTGATCCTCCTGCCTCAGGCTCCCAGAGTGCAGTGATTTCAGGCCCGTTCCTCCACACCCGGCTTGTTTCTGAGCTTGGGAACACTCTTTCATCTCACGAGTCTCTGCTTTGCCAGCTCTAGGTTTCAAGAGGGGGTCAGTCTGGCAGGAAGTGGAGTCAGCTTCCTGGGTCTTGCGGAATATGGCATGTTTGGTGGAAAGTGACCGGAACCAGCATTGTGAGCTTCACCCAGAACCTGCTGATTAAAAACAAGCTGCAACATGGCTTTGTATAAGAAGAGGCTGAAAGACCCCGTAGAGGACCAGGAATCCAGCCAACCTCATTTTATAGATGTTACAGGTAATGTTTAAAGGTGCGAAAAGAGTCACCCAAGAAAAGTGGCTGGTGTCCACATGATTACCGCCCTGGTGCCCAGTCTAGGACCTCTGTGCTCCTTGGAATGCTTAAATCTAGTACATGACACATAAGATCAAATTTCATATTTAAGAAGAAGTGGAAATCAGATTTTTCTTGGCCATCAAACCCCAAAATAACTAAAAATCAATCTGTTTTTAATTGATAAGTGAGCTAATATTTTTTTACTTTCAGCTGTAGTTACAGAGACAGAATTTATTCCAATTTGTTGTTTGATGAGTGGCTGGTCGGCAAGGATACACCAGAAATAGTTATATTGTCACAAATGCTGCACATTGTTTATTAAATTTTTTGTGGAGGCAATCTAACATTTGTAGAAGAACACAAAAAAGAGAGATTATTTTTGGTTCAATAAAGTCACAAATGATAGCAATGATTTCATCCTCAGGCCCCACAGCACCCAGTTCCATGGTTAGGAAGCCAAGTGAAGGAACCCTACGCAGGAAATGTAAGTGGAAATAAAAACGTCACTTCCGGCCTGAGACTGGAAGAGGCTCGTTCCTATGTTTCCTCTAGTCCTCTGTCCTGTCCATACGATTCTAAATGGAGGCATCTCAGCTGCCTGTCGCCCTCTGCCCCTGCCGACCCCTTCAGCACCTGAAGGCTGAGGAAGAACCAGCCCCTGAGGGGTTGAGCCATAGAAAACTGGGGTTGGTTTGTCCCTTTGCAAACGCTGTCCTCCTGAGTCGCGATCTACCATGTGTGGAACATACAGACACTGCTGGGGTGTCCGCAGGCTCAGCTCATTTCCTCCTTAGAAAGGGTTAGTGTTCAAAACATACACTAAACATTTAAATTAAAGTGTGTGTTGCTATGGTTTGGATCGTGGGTGTCCCCCCAGAGCCTCATATGTTTGGCACTGTGTGTTATTGGGAGATAGGGCTAGCAGGAAGGGCAAGTGCTTGGGATGGGACTTGGAGAGACTGTGTCAATTTGTTGCAACTGAGAAATGTCCAGGAAATAGCTTTCAGGGGTGTGTGTGTGTGTGTGTGTGTGTGTGTGTGTGTGTTGTCCTTCTGAAACTGTGAGCTAAATAAAGCTTTCCTCCCTTACCTTGTGGATATTGCAGATTTTGTCACAGCAATGAGGATATATATGTAATAAGCACTATTCATCAGGACCCTTCCAAGTACTTGCCTTGGCTTTAACCCCATCCCATCACTCTAGCTGCCTTCTGAAGCACTTCTGAAAGCCCTCTTTCCTAAGGGTCTACATGAGGCATGATCAAAACTAGGGATGAAGGCTGCAAGGCCGGGTCACAGCAACACGAAGGCATCCTCGTCCACCTTTGTCACCGCACCTGGCCCCATCGTGCAACCCTTGGCTCTTCTCCAAAGTCAAAATAACCACAAAAGATCAACATTTTAAATGGATCGAGGACATCAGGGCAGCTAGGACAGTGCCACTGAAGACACAAAGGAGGACTGCACGGCCGTGGGCTGCCTCAGCCAGGCCCCTCCTCTGGCAGCACGGTGAACCTGTCTATGGGGGACTCTAGCGCGATCCGGTCCCGTCTCCACAAAGGAGACCATTGCAGGTGAGGATTTAGATCTAAACCATAACGCATGGCTCACATGGACGCAAAGGCGTGCCTCATGCTGAGTCCTTCTGTCTTCTGCTCAGATGCGTGTTTTACTTCCCTTCCTGTAGATCACGTGCTGCCAGAGAGGTCAGCTGTAAACATCAGCAGTCCCTAGTAGAGAGGCACAAGTGGCGATGGAGCCGTGGGTGCCATTCTCGGGTTGATTAAACAGAGCCCGGCCCAGAGCAGGAGCCTGCATGCACACTGCCAGATGAAACCATCCCGCTAGGGTGCAGCTTCAGAGTCTCGTCTAAAAAAGTGATTCAAGCCCTAGCAGAAGCCTTTAACGATACTAGCAGATGTCTCTCTACAGCCTGCTTCATACAGGGGACACACTATATTCACAGACAGCTGCCGTCCAAGGAAGGGGTCACCCTCCCTGGTGGCCCCTGGAGCTGTCACTTATTTTAAGTATATTTTCTTTGAAGAGGACTTTTGTATCAATATATTTTTCCTTAGGCTATTGCAAAGTAACTCAGAGTCAAACCTCAGAGATCATCCATCCACGTATTTATCATCATCGTTATCATTATTATTATTGGCGATACTGGGAATTAAACTCTAGACCTTGGCACTCGGATACGCCCTCAGTCCTTTAAGAATTTTTTTTTTTCCTCAAGACACGGTCTCCGTAAGTCACTAAATGACCCAGGTTGGGTTTGAACTTGCCATCCTCTGGCCTCAGCAGAGTGCTGGGATGCAAGGCTTCAAACTATTAATTCTCATGCACACTTTTGACTCACTTTCTTTTTATCCAACATTTACTTAGAGTCTACAATTTGCAGACTGTAAGAAAATGAAGACTCTTATCTTCTGGGAGAAAAAAAATTGAAAATACTGCAGGGAAGTGAATTGGAGCTTACTTTTCCTTTTAGAGTGGTGTCATGATTTTATTCAAAATCATTTCTTATCGTAATATTCCCGCTCTCCTCCTGAGGTTATGACACCGTGATAAAGGACAAGCAGCTATCGTTCTCTCCTGCTGGCTCTAATCCACCTCAGTGGAGTCTTATCAGCCCCCACATCCCCTGAATCTGTTTCCCCCCTTTCCTGAGTCTCCTGTTTTTCAGTTATAATGAGGGGCTCCAACCTCCGCCAAGTGCTGACAAAAGCACAGTGCTATCTTCTCAGAGATGAGCCAGGTACATCTATCAATTAGGGAGGATTTTTGTGGTCCTCAGGTGGGGAAGCTGTCTCCAAAGCAACCTGGTTTGTGAGATGAAGATAAAAGAATTGCCAAGCCTTTACCGGAGAGCCTGATTCCCGCTGACCAAAGGGGAAAGCTCAGGGTGGAGATGCTGCTGACCGGAGAGTTCAGGGGAATCACAGCACCCCTCGGGCCCATTACGTTGGCCTGGCCAGGAAGTGTTCTTCCTGAGATGTTCGCAGAGAGGGAGTCTTAGGGGATTTTGCCTCTAGAAAGATGTGATCAGCAGGGCATTCATAAAATGGGTTCCTGAGCTGCCATTCATGCATTTAGGAACAAGAGAAATGAATATTCACTTGGAAAGTGTAATTCCTCCTAAGTTCTAGGGGCTGAAGTGTAGGAGGTAACCTTGGTCTGCTTTCCTTAAAATAAATGAGCAGATAGTTTGAGTCCGACTTAGGCGATTCAGTGACTCAGTGCTTAGTTGGATTCTGTCTCAGATACATGAGACAAACAGCTGGGGATGCAGCGTGGTGGAAAGGTCCGGGTGCCACCACCAACACCTCGGAGTGGGGGGGAGGGAGAGGAGGAGGGAGGGAGGCACAGAGAGAGAGGAAGCTGTCCAAAAGTAGGAGCAGTCACAAGACACAGCATCCTGCAACGGCTTTACAAGGACTACCCGGCAATTCTTTAAATGAAATTTGTAGTATACCCAAACATAGAGACAAATTTTCTTTATACATATTGTTACATGTTTACAAAATTTCACAACTTTAATTAAAATCTTTATAACTGATGATTTCCATAATTTGTAGGCTGGGAAGGATAGTTTCTGTTCTCTCCCTTCTTTTCCGGCCTGTCTGTCTCTTACAGGATGAGGTACTGAATTCAAGACCTTCCCACTGTGCCCCCTTGCCAGCTCTTTTCTATTTTCCATTTAGAGTCTCATTAAGTTGCTAAGCTGCCCGGGCTGGTCTCCAACCTGCCATCCTCCTGACTCAGCCTCTCAGAGTACTGGGATGATGGGCTTGAGCCACCAGCCCTCATGGGACTTTCTTTTCATAATCAGAAAATTGAAGTGGGAAAATTAACAACTGGAGTAAATTAAAACAATGTAACAGTTATGAGGTATACAATATTAAATAAAATAATAAATATGTAAATTACCTATGAAATAAACTATTGTATGGAAATATATGAAGAAGATTCAATTAAAATAATGAATTTCATTTTTAATTAAAATGTCAATTCACCAAAATAAATAATTAAGCCTAATAATTTTTTTATCATACTCTTAAAGATATATTGGGGAACTGGAGAAATTGAATGTATACTTCATAGGGAAGAATAAATGTATGATTGTTGCCAAGAAGAATATAAAATACATGCATAATTGAGGTACATTTGTTCTACCAAATATTAAAATATTCTAAGAAGTAACTATTATAAAAAATATGCCATTCCAAAAGACCAAAGCAAAGGATTGATGTGTATATCAAAAATGCATGAAATGTTGTCCATAGGACTTTTTTAATTGCAAACAGAAGAGGAAAAATACCTGAGTTTTTTATAAATTATGTTGAGAGTATAAACATTTGAGGGAGAATAAATTTGATCTCTAATATACACCATATAAGATAAATTCCAAAAAATAAAAATTTCAAAAAAATACAAGCTTACTATGAGATGATTTTAAAGCATTTGCAGGAAAGCCTTCCTATAGCAAAGGGAAAACTCGGAGCTGCAGAACTATTGCTGACTTCTTATTTACATAAGTAAATTTTCTATAAATTAAACATAACAGATCCTTAACATACAAAAATATTTAAATGTGATAATATCATATATAAATTTATGTATCTATATATCAATATCTATTGTATCTATTTTAAAATATATATGTATTTACTCATGACCCAAGTATAACTTGGAAACTATTGAGAACATAACAAATGAAATCGACAAAATCCAAAGAAGTGAACTTTACACCATAAATTCAATATCATTGTTTATCCGTGAGTTGACAAGTATTAAAAGGATGGGTGATATCTGGCGAGTTGCCCATGTCATAGCCTCTTTCTCTTTGCTGGGGCATGATACCTGATACCCACAGCTTAAGGGAGGAAAGGTGTATCTTAGCTCACAGTTTCTAGATGTCTCAGTCCATTCCGGGGCTGAGCAATGGCAGGAATGTTCTGGTGAAAAACAACTGCTCACGATACTGCAAGAGAAAGGATTAGGGCTTAAGAAGAAGCCAGACCAAGAGTGTACCCTTCCAGGATACATCTCCAATGACCCACCACACCCTCAGTGATTGCCACAGCCCCAGTGATCCACCGCACCCTCAGTGATCTCCACACTCCCAGTAATGCACCGCAGCCCCAGTGATCTACCACAGCCCCAGTGACCCACCACACCCTTAGTGATCCATTCCTCCCAGCCTGACAGCGAGTGAATTCCGCAGGTAATCCACAACATTCAAATACATGCGACTTTCAGGGGACACTCCAGACCCAAACCCTAACAGTGAGAAATGACATTTTCATACAATACAAACAGGAGTGGACACGTCCTCATGTTCTTCCTTGCCTCCCCATGCTGTTCAGAATTGCCACCTGCCTGTGTGAATCCATCAGTGCTTGTCTGAGCCTTCAGCACAATCCACCTAGAAAAGCCTTATCCAACCCTTGCTGGACTTGAGTTCTGCCTGCTCTGGAGATGCCCTGCAAGAAACAGACGTGTACACACACACACACACACACACACACACACACACACACACCCATATACATGTGCACACATAGCAGCACGTTTCACGGGTTTGGCTCTCCACCTCTCCTCCCTTGAGCTCTGTCTTTCTGACATCCTGTCCTCAGGGCCAGCCCCTCATAGATGATCACACTTATCCACACTCCTCCATCCACCCTACCCTCCCATCCTCTCTTTCCTAGAGCTGACCATCTGTCACTACGGTGACTCCCTTGGCATAGCCTCCAGGGTCTCCAGAGAGGAGACCCACCTGCTCCAGGCTCAGTGGTTGGGTAACACTTTCCTGGGTAAGTAACCTGGTTTACTAGTCTCCAAGACAAATGGCAGTGAGCGGCACAGAAGCCTCGCCACCCCCAGCACCCAAGGAGGAAGTAGGCGGGGCCAGGTGGGAGGCATCTCCATGTGTGGCCTCTGCCTGCTTCGACCCAACACTATTTCCTTTCCAGGTCCTTTTCTTTTCTTTTCTTTTCTTTCTTTTCTTTCTTTTTTTTCTCTTTTTGCTTCAATAACAAGAGATTTGGCGCACTGGTCCCCCCATTTCTCCCCCTACACCCTCACTCGAGGGACTTTCTTTCTTCAAACATTCTGTTTCCACTACCTAAGCTGCTGCTGTCACTTTATTAAAACCCTCAGGGTGATGTCCAGTCCAGTATGTACACACCAGAACATAAATATTTTCCTGGCACTTTCTAAGAAATATAGAAAGCTCCAACTGAATGTAAGAACTGGTGGGTGAATTTTGAATTCCAGAGCGAGAAGGAAACAAAAGTTGGCTATTTTTGTAACATAAATGCCAACTGCCTGAAGCCCTGTGCTTCCCAGGATTTAGTTACTGCTGTCTTCAGGGACCACTGACGAGGGCTAGGGACCCCAGGCCTTGTTTTCTGGTGGCACGGAGTATTTACTGAACGAGCACTTCAGAAAGCCATTTGCATTTCTCCCAGTTTCAGCAACAGTGCCTGTTTATCAGTGGAGTCAGCCCTTCAGCAGGATGGTTTTTGTGAGGGTGTTTTTCAAACATCTGTCCTCCAAGGAACAGGACTTGTGGGTAAGGGTGCCCTCCTTGTGGTACTCAGCAGTGAACTCATGGACTTCACTCTGAGCTACATCTCCAGCCCCTTTTTAATTGTTTATTTGAGACAGAGTCTCACTACATCACTAAGCTACTAAATGCCCAGGCTGGGCTTGAGCTTGTGATCCTCTTGCCTCAGCCTCCCAGAATGCTGGGGTCAAAGGAGTGTCTGCTCATCCCCGTGCTTGTTTGCTCTGGCTGCTGTAACAAGGTATCACAGACTGAGTCTTTCAACTGAAACATCCTCTTTCTCAGTTCTGAAGACTAGAAGGCCACCATGGAGGGCAGAGTTAGCCCGGGAGCTACCCCTTTCCAGGTCACAACCCAGTGGTCTGCTCCTCCCGCCAGGCCCACCCCTCTCGACAGCACTGGGAAACCACCCATGGGTGAATTGACTTGACCCACTCCAAGTGCGTGAGGCTTTTGGAGGATCCAGACCATCGCAGGGTGACTCAGAAGGGGGCTAGTTGGCTTCTGGATTTTTAGCTCTGGTGCTCTGGAAAAAAAAGTATTGCTGCCCCATAAGAAGTATTGGCTATTTGGTAAAGAGGGGGTGGAGGGTAGGGAGGCAGAAAAAGAAGGAGAAAGAAAAGACGAGGAAAAAACCCGCACAAACTGTTTCTTAAGCTGGAGCTAAAGAAGTTGGTGGACATATGTTCCCTTGGAACATTTTGCGTCTCACTTGCGAAGGTGGCTGCATAACAAATGAACGCGGGTATATTTAGCACACACAGAAGATCTCCCGAGCGAGAGGCCCTCCGCCGCAGGGCGCAAATCGGATGTGAGCCGGGCTACCGGGCTACCGAGTAGCCGCGCGGCACCTCTGGGCCGCGCCTGGCTTTTGATGCACACTGACTTGGTGTTTTCTTTGCCTTTGTGGGTCTGGCTCTCCAGCCGAATCTGTGTGAGACAGATGGTGTTGTCACCAGCTTCTAAGAGCAGCAGGTGAGAAAGTGTGTCACTAGGATTCCAGCCAGTTCCAGGGGACTGCCCCTCTAGGGTGTCCTCTGTGCCCACTGGCTGGCCCACCAAACGTCTGCCTTCGTGATACTCGGCCTTTCACGTTCTAATTCATCTTGAGGAATGGTTTTCCAAATACCACAGCTTTAAAAACTAATTTTATTGGAACCCTAATGCGAGTTTCTGGGAAGATCTTTAGACAACAGAAATTTCAAACAACTTCTCATTTCAGAATCCCGCACAAGTAAACCACACTTGACGAACTCGGTGACATCCCCACCGAACACTGAAAGTAATGGGCAGAAAAAGCTTGACCGAAATGAGGGATAGATGAGTGAAAGAATAAATACACAATCTATTGCTCGATTTTCTGAAAGAAAATAAGCTGCCTAGATTTTATAGTCTCACAATGACAAGGACCAAATGATCTGATTTCCTGTATAACTAACTTGGAGCCAGGAGAGCCTTTGTAGAGCCCAAAATGGAAGGCAAAGGCATGTTTGGGTATTTTTAAAAAGTTGTGTCTGAGTTTTTGGTCTCCTATGGTGGTATTATTTATAGCTGGAATTTCTAGCAAGAAAATGAAGAAAAAAAGGTAGAGCGATGAAAGAGAACATAGAAGAGGGGAAGGAAGCAGGGAGGTGGAGGAGAGGGAGAGAGAGAAGACAAGCAGGAAAGAAATCAGAAGAAAGAGGAAAGAAAGAAAGGACGGGGAAGAAGGAAGGGATAATGAGTTTCAGAAGATCAAGCTTTTTAGGACAAGGTGATGCTTGCTTTCACCAATATTAACACATACGAGGTTAGCTTTAAATTTTCACATTTACACAGCTTAATTTTAGATATCATCATGGAAAAAAATCCAATTCATTGCTGTCAAGGTAGACTATTTTCTAGAAGAGCAGTAGCTTTATAGATAATACGATAAAGCAATTAGCACCTTGTAACTTTATTCTAGCACAGTACATTTAAACCATATTTGTGAACAGGGAATAAGAACTCTTAAACAGATTTCGGTACAATGTCAAATCAAAACCAAAGCCCACTAAGCCGTGTTGGGGAGAATGCTTTTTTGGAGGGGGCAGGAAGAAATTTGAGAATGTATGTGTTTAAAGACCCAAATGAAATTGAGTAGCATTCCACTGGCCAGCCTCTGGAGGCAGTAAGTAGGTGAGCTGCTGTGCGCTAAATAACAGGGGCACAGAACGTTCTAGCATAAGGAGGTAGCCTGTAATCAGGCCCAGTGGGAAGCACCTATCAACAACTCTCTTTCTTACAAGCTCCTCGTTGATACTTTAAAAAGTAGGTAAAAAACCAAGACTAATCATTTCCAAAATATAGGATGATTTCTGAATACCATCTATTTAAGCATTTCCTTGTAAAGTATGTGTGGGGGAAAAAACATTGATCTCAGGAATATTCCATTGATTAGACCATGTGGTAAGATGGTCACTGAGTACAAAGAAAATCTCAGCTATAGCTTTACATGTCTTGTTTGATTTTGAAAGTAACTTAGGTTTCTCTTCTATTGATCATGGCAACAATGGCTTTCAGAGGTAGAGACTGAACCCCAAGAGCCTGTGACCTCTCCCATGCCTTCTAATTACGATTGTGAGTTGCCCACAACCTGGGAGGCATTTCCTCCACAGAGAACTTCCTTCTCCACTTCTGGCTGCTGCTCTCCACCATGCCCTTCCACCATGTTGTTTTTGTTTTGGACCCAAGTGGACATCAATGAAAACCCCGAAAACCATGAGCCAAATGAGTCCCTTCTCTCTTTCATTGGTGGGTACTGGGTATTTTATCCTAGTGACAGAGAAAGGAATAGGACAAGAGAAGTGTGTTAGCACCTTTTGCTGTCAATGCAAAGCCCTATAAACTTGATAACTAACACCACACACAATTCCGTATGTGGAAGTTTGCTGGCTTCCCATGATGCTCTGCTCTGGTTCCTCTGAGTGGAACAGGGTGTGGCAAGTCACCCGGTGAATCTGTTTTCACCCACAATCACATTGCTGGCAGAGTGCATTTCTTTTGATGTTAGTACTGAGGTCCTCATCACTTCGGTGGCTGTCAGCTGGAAAACACCCCGAGTTCCCAGAGGCCGCTTTCTGTCCCGGGTTTGTTGGGCTCAGCAGCTGTGTGTAGAAACTCTCCCACACTTAGAATTGCTCCCATTTCCGTTTTCCTTCTCTCTCCAGCCAGAGAAAACTCTCTCCTTTTCAAGGTTTATGTGATTCCATAGATTTTCAATGTCCTTCTCTGCCGTGAAACCTGATTTTTAAATTTTAAAAATCAGGGCACAGACCTCAGGGGCTGTGCTTCTGACACCACACATACAATCTCAGGAAAGAAGCAGCCAAAGATGCCTCTAGGTTTCCAATGTGTTTAACATCATTTGGACACTTTTATAGCAAGCCAGAGGCATAGGTGACACCATTTATTCCCTAACAAGTGGACAAAGGTTCAATCTAAACTAGAAATCAAGGTCAGGTTCAGCTTCCAATATGGCAGCATTCCGGCCAAGTGCGGAGGTAGAGATAGGGCCAACTCTGGACGTGCAGATCCTTGGAGAATGAATCTCCTGTTCACTTTGATAAGATGAAGGTAGTGAACCTTAATGGAGAGGAATTTAAAGGATAATTATGGACTTCTTCATTGACTTCTTTTTGTAAATATGTGGTCCTGGGCATTGCCCCCAGGATTTTACACTGAGCTATATCGCCAGGCCATTTTAATTTTTTTTTTTTTTTGAGACAGTCTCTCTCTAAGTAGCTAAGTTGCCCAAACTGGGCTGGAATTTGTATTCTCCTTGCCTGAGCCACCAGGAGTGCTGGGATCACAGACCTACACCGTCATGTTTGGCTTCACTGACTTCTTATAGTGATAAAAAAAAAACAATAATCCATGAAGAGCCATTTACACAGAGTGGATGCTAAATGTGTGTCTCCTCCCTTTTAACTGTCCTCTTTTTATAACATCATTAAAATAATTTAGCAGTTGTTTCCATAAATTAAAAATTTTAAGAATAACAGAGAAAAATACATAGAATATTGCCTACCATTCAGTGTCAACCCAGAGACTCCGAAAGATTTATAGGCACCAATAAATGTATGCAATTAAAATGCCCAATCGTTAAGCATCCAGGCAACTAAAATGTTGTTTGTTGTATGTGCAAAATATGAAGTTACTCTAAATGAATGAGTTGTGAGTCATAGAGAAAGATACTTTATCATTTTTTTCTATGTACAGAATGGTTAAAAGTGGTTTATTCTGAGAGGGCACAGATGTGTAATAGTTCATAAATAATTCACACAATAGGACAATGGAGAATCATTTGGAGTCTATTACATCAAGCACTATTGTTTGTTATAAATATCCTCATAACATGGAAACTCCAATTTCTTCTACGACAAAACATTAGAATTATTACTTGGTAATTAAGTCAGTGCCTCTGCGAAGTTTGTTCAGAGAATCCATGTAAAAAAGAAACCAAGGAGTTCGTGAAATCCAACACTCTTCATGACAGCTGGAGAGTTAGGGGTTCAGGAAAAGTGGTGCTGTGGGAAGGACCACGAGACAGTCAGCTTTTAGTGCTTCTTGGAAGCCTGCTCTTCTCCATCAAGCTGTTTCTTCTCACCTCTTTCTAGGGGTCCATACACCTTCAGTTTCCTCAGTGTTCCCATACACAGGGTGTCTTAGTCACCTTTCATTGCTGGGACACAATACTCAACAACCACAACTTAAGAAAGATTTATTTTAACTCACAGTTGCAAAAGATCTCAGTCCGCTGATGGATGTCTGGTGGTGGAAGGACAGGGTGGAGCGCTAGCCAGAGAGAAGCCATTTGTGACATGGCGGAACGGGAAGCAGAAAGAGGAAGGGAGAGGTCAGAGCTATGGCATATCCTTCCAGGCCACATTCCTGTGACCTGTCCCTTTCAGGTCAAGCTCTTTCCCTGCAAGTGGCCCATTGTCGCTTATCAGGACTCACCTCTTAACAGCACAGAAATTCAATGGATTTTATTTTAGTTACCAGTTTCAGAAGTTCTCGGTCCATTCACAGGTGAATGCCTGGGAAATGGTGGAATCACACTGTAGGGCTTGGACCGGGTCCAGGGCTGGTGCTCCAGAGACAGAGATACTCACAGCATTGCAGGACAAAGCCTAATCTGGGAGGAAGGGGAGAACTGTCCCCTCCAGGCCAAGCCCCAAGCATCAATCCCTTCCAGCCAGGCCCTACGTCCCAGCAGTACACAGTATCCATAGGAACACTAGGCTTTTAGAGGGTGCTCCAGATCCAAACCATGACAATTGAGTCACCTTCCAAACACACGAGACTTTTTGAAGACCTTCCAAATTCAAGCTGTAACACAGGGGATCGCAAAATTGTGCCAAATTTTCCCATGTAAGATGATTTTGGGACACTCTATTCATTAGATTTAGTGCTTGTATAATTTATCCCATAGCATTGGTTTTACTTCAAATATGATGACAAATAACTACTAAGTAAATGAATTTTTATATTATATTATGATATTATATCATATTATACTTGTGGTTTGGATCTGGAGTGTCCCCCAAAAGCCTCGTGTACCTATAGATACTGTGTAAGTGTTGGGAGGTGAGGCCTGGCTGGAAGGGGCAGGTGCTTGGGGATTGACCCGGGGAGGTGTGTGCTGGTTCCGCCCTTTCTCCAAGATTGGTCTCAGTTCTGCCATGTTGCTGTGAGGATCTCTGGCTCTGGCTCTAGCTGTGGCCCCACCATGTGATTCCACCCTTTTTCAGCCATCAACCCATGAACCGACTAAGATCTTCTCAACCTGTAAGCTAAATTAAATATTTCCTTCCTAGAGTTATGAATGTCAGGTGTTGAGTCACAGTAACACAAAAGTAGCTAAGACAGTACTATAGTAGATCTGCTTAATTTGTGTATGCATAGTGACCTCTGAAGCACCCTGCACATTGAGAACCTCTGCTGGAACTTTCCTCACTGCATTGCTTTGGAGTTCTTGCTTTTCTGTTTCCTTTATTGGGCCACGAATATCTCGAGTGTAAAAACCACATATTGTTGGTAATTCATTTCTGGATTGAGTTTGGTTTTCTAAGTTAGAATTGGTTTTCTCTAAAGTTCTTTAATTAAAACCGCTAGAGAGCTTCAGTTGAAAGCAGAAGATAAAAAAGCATCTTAAGACAAGAAGAAAGATAGAGTCTAGTTTTAAGGCAGAGATGGAACTAATACCATGTAAGATGAAACAGGAAATTCAGAGAGGGAAGAAAAAAATATTTTAAGATCAATTGTTCAGATAATCTTTTTCCAAACTCATTCTATTTAATATGAAATATATATTCCTGTCTATTTCCAGAAATACTTCAGTTATTTTTATCATCGGTGTATGTTTGCAATACATAGTATTTACATTCATCTTGGGGAATTACCACACTCAGTTGTTTTGTGATTCAGACTCAGCAACAGTGGTAAGAATTTGAAAAACAGAGAAGAAAATGGATACTGTTATGGTTTGGATCTGGAATGTCCTCTGAAGGCCTTGGGGATTAACCCTTTGGTTTCCTGTGCTGTCAGTATGTGAGTTCTGGTCAGAAGGGGCGAATCAAGGAGCTTGCCCCAGGAGAAGAAGATCACGAGGCCGTGACCTGGAAGGGTGCAGATAGCTCCACCCTTGCCCTCTCGCAACTTCCTGTCCTGCCATCCATGAACAGCTTCTCTCAGACTCTGCCTCCACTGTGTGCTTTCACTATGGCCAGCTGCCCATGCATGAACCTTCGGAAACTGTGAGCCACAGTTCCTCCCCCAAGCTGTGTGTGTTGGGCATTGTTCTGGCAACAAAGAGGTGACTGAGACAGTTAAAGGAAGACACAAATTTTGAAGAAAAAAAAATACTTGTGCCAATAATCTACTGATTTAAAGCCACAAGGCTGTGATCAGAACATTAGCATTGAGAGCACGGCCTTTGATAAAACACGTATTTGCCCCATGTCTTTTTTTTTTAATGTAGCATTTTCCAGAATAATAACACAGTGAAGTTAAGGAAACCTCCAAAAGTGCGACAAACGTAAAGCCTAAAATTAAAAGGCACCTGTGTTTCCAGGTTCATGATGTCATACAGACAAAACAGACAGTTGAACTGAAGCGTCCTTAGCCCATGGTTCTATCTTAAATGAACTGACTACACACACAAGCCATGAAAACAGTGGTGTGATATTGACCGTTCCTAAAAACACGTGAGTTAGAGATTATTCCCTCTGGATAACTCTCTACATACCCTGCAGACAATGCCTGATCACAATTTGAACCACTGATAGTGTCTCCCATATTTGCTCAATTCAGCAAACTCCAAGAACTAAAGATTAATAAATACCTAAGCATCTAGCTATGGTGACGCGTAGCTGTAATCCCAGCACCACAGGAGGCTGAGGCAGGAGGATCTTAAATTCAAGCCCAGAACCAGGTATTTAGAAACATGGTGAGGCTCTGTATCACATTTTTAAAAATGGGCTGAGTATGTTTCTCAATGTGAAGACCCTGGGTTCCATCCCCAGGAAAGAAGGAAAGAAAGAAGGAGAGAAAGGAGAGAAGTAAAGAAGAAAGAAAGAAAGAAAGAAAGAAAGAAAGAAAGCACCAAGCATATTCGATGTTCTTAAAAAACACCAGACATGGCTTCAAGCTCTAAAGCTGTGCGACTCATGCTAAGAGTTTGGGTGTGTCTCATGAGAACGATTTTCTACGACACTACTGAAACAGTTCATTGATTTTCCAAATAATATTAAAGAATAAATTATTTTAAATCCCTTCACAGAAGGGGAAAAAACAGAAAAAAAATCAACATTGTGCAAATGCAACATCTTGTTGCCAGGACAGTTCTGAGAAGTGGGCAATGGCTATGTATTTTTAACTTCCTGTAGTAGTTATTAAAAACCACTCAGCTGGCTTGAGCGTGGAGTTTTCTTCAGTTTGGGGAAGAAGTCAACGACATTGAAAAAGGAAGAGCCCACGTCACACCTGGGAGCTGTCCTGTGACACCCAGTGACCCCAGGGTTGGGCCCAGGGGAGGGCCCAGGGCAGGCACTGTGGAAGGTAATGAGGATCCAGCACCCAGAGAAAGCGCTGTGCTTTAATTTGAACCACATTTCTTTGGATTTCATCCATTGTGTTTTTATTTCACCAAATTGTAATTTATTATAGCGACAATCTGAGTTGTCATATTTTTGCTTTTAGTCATTGCAAACAAAAAAAAAAAAAGAGGGAAGGGGGAGGGTGACAGAGTCAGCTTTCTCCAGAATCGGGATTTACTCATCTGTGCCCTCATTTTAGTCAGCTTCCTTCTTTCTTTAGAGTTCCTTGAAAATATAAAAGGCCAAGGATGAATTTGCATCGAGTTTCAAAAAGGAGTTGAAATTGCCTTCTGCAAAGCTGCAGTGTGGTATGGGACGTGCATAGTGCCTATTTCTCCCAGGGCTCCTCAGCGGAAGATGGCATGGCTTGGGTCTCAAATGACCCCAAAGCCTCATGAGTTTGGATGCTACAGACCATCCACTGAGCTGTGAGGTGGGGCTGGGCCAGAGGAGTGGATCACTGGGGGTGTGGTGGGTAGCTGGGGGTATGGCAGATCACTGAAAGAGTGGCTTGGAAGAGTACACTCACTCTTGCTCTGGCTTCTCCCCACCCCTGATCCTTCCTCTCACGATGCCATGAGCAGCTGCTCTCCGTCAGTCCTTTCCTACCGTGGCCAGCTACCTGCGAATGGACTGAGACCTACTGAAAGTGAGTTTAAACAAGCCTTTCCGCCCTTAAGTTGTGGGTGTCGAGCACTGTCTCCTCAATGAGAAAGCAACTAAGATGGGGGAGTGGAAATGGGGATGACCCAGGCTGTCTAGGCTGGGAGGGCTCTGTGTCAGTCTTCAGCGGAGCCCAGTAGACCTTGAGGCAGAGCCCTTAGCTTTCCCTGTCTGCTCAAGCCAGCGTCGTGCTGGTGGCTCACCTCAACGGCTCCCCTTGTCACTGTCTCCACGAGTGTCCGCTGATAGGACGTCAGTTGCTTAGCTAATGCTAGCCAAGTCTCCTTTCTAGGAACACTCGGTCCTCTCCAACTGTCAAAAGAACTTTATGAAATACGTGTTTGGCTCTGCTTGTCCTCTTTTCTGCACCCTGGGATGGAGCGCCAACTTTCTGGTGTGGCTCGAGATCGCTCCTAAGTTTTGTTCAACAATTTGTTCGACACTTGTTCTCCTCTGGGTACCACTCTGCTGGCTCCCTAGCCCTTCTCTTGTTTTCATCTATTGCACTTCATCTTTGGCTGGGTTTTCTTCTTATTGGGTGTTTGCTTCCAAAGCTCAGGCATTCTTCTCTTATCTACATAATAAATAGCTGTGCTTAAGGACCCAAAGGTCAAGATATCCAGTGGCTGTAACTCTGGGAGGCTGAGGTAGGAAGATCTCAAATTGAAGCCCAGCCTGGGCAACTTAGAGCATTGGAAAGGCCTTGTCTCAAAATGAAAAAGAAAAATAGGCTGGGGGTGTAGCTCAGCGTAAAGGCTTTGGACTTGGTTCTCAATCACACACACACACACACACCATTTGTGATTAGCTTTGCCATCTGACTTCTTGAAGTCTTTCCGCAAGGACTCATGGAGGCCCCGTGTCTAAGTCTTGCCTCTTCTCTCTGCGAGTCAGATGATCTTTGACATTTTTTATTCTCTCTTGGCTTCAATCTCCTCACCTACCAAGAAGAGATAGAGTCTGAGTATCTCTCATCCACAAAGCTTGGGGCAAGATGAGGTTCAGACTTAGGATTGTTTTGCATTTTGATGATATATTTGCACAGACATAATGATATTATTTGGGAATGAGACCCGAGTTTGTATATAATATTTATTTCATGTATAGCTTCTACCTAAATCTTGGAGATACTTTTGTACATTTCTAAAATAATTTTTTTCATGAAATAGAATTGCAGGGTGTAGAATTTTTTTTTTTTAACGTGTGGTGCTATGGCAGTGCTCAAAAAAGTTTTAAATTCTGAAGTATTTTGGATTTGGAATTTTTGATTTTTGATTTATGGGTGCTTGATTTACGGTTTTGGGGGTTCTCTGAAAGTAAGCGATAGCAGTAAGTAGAAAGTGTCTGCCTAAGTGCCCTGCTCCAGGTAAGTTCCCAGCCAATAGAACGAACTGTTGTAACCCACATGCATAGTTGTAGTTTGTGCAACATTTCATGGTCCCCATGCCTCGTCCCAAGCTAGATTGTGAGTGTTCTTGGGGGGGAATTTGCTTATTCAATTGTCATTGCATCTCAGCTTCCTGTCCACATGTCATGAGGCTAGTTTGAAAGTTGGTGCTAGAGTTGCACATGAAGAGCAGGATGCTTAGTTATATTTGAATTTCAGATAAATAAAGAATAATGTTTTTAGTATAAGCATGTTCTAAATATTATATGAGACATGCTTTCCCCAAAATAAATGTTTTTATATATCTGAAATCCAAATTTAATTGGGTGTCTTGTATTTTTTATTTGCTAAATCAAGAAACCCTAATTGATGTTCTTCCTTTGAATCCCTTCCCACATCAATCTTATTTTTGAGATAAGCATTTATGAAAGAATGTCATGATGATCATCAGTGTTTACAGATGACAATTATTGTAAAGGTCACCTCTTTGAGGTTTTTGGGGACCTTCCTCAGGGCTACTGAGGTCTCAATAGAGACAATGAATGGGAACTCAACAGTGAACGGAGAGCTCACCATTGTGAAACTAACACAAATGAGCAAACTAGAAAATAATTGAATGTTAGTACCATTTCCTTTCTGTACTTAACCAAGGGTCTACCGAAGAGAAAGGACAGAAGAGAGTGTTGCATTCTTGGAAGATCAAAATTCAGAAAGTCCACGTGATTCACTCCTTGTTGTCCCCTGGGAGCCAGTGGAAGCTGTGTGCGGTTTCATCTCTTTCCACCTTTCCACATACATAAGGTTCAATCGTTGTGTAGCAAACACTCATCCTGTCGGGCAGCAGGGACAACACTGGACATGCGGTTGGGAAGATCAAGCGAGATTATAATAAGACAAAAATAGGCTGGACTCAAGCAGAATGGTCTAAATCCGACTCATCCTTAATGTCCCTCTGTAGGACCTTGGGAATGCATTTAAACGTGAAACGCTCAATTCCCCATCTCTGAAATGGAGATGGTGGTGCAAACTTCACAAGACTGAAAGCACAAGATGGTGTGAGAAATTCCTATAAGCACGACAGGGCCTTTGTACACAGTCAACAAAGGCTGGTTTTGGTACACATTGGGTTCAACAACACAGGGGCATGGTGTGGTTTTCTTTTCCTTCGTAACACAGTTAATGGTTTAAAACAACCGCCCTGACTAGGTCCTAGTTGTGGAGATCCAGCAAAGGGGAGGCTGATGTTGTGCTCTTGCCAAGTAGAAATCAAGACGTTGAACAGGCCAAGGGTCCCAGTAGAGGCTCTGGGGAAACTCCGCTTCTAAATGCACTGCTGCTGGGGAAACTCAGTTTCTTACAGATCCTGCATCAGGGTCCTCGCTCTCCTGCTCCTGTCTACTGTGGACATGATCAGCTCTTAGCAGGCCTCCAGGTTCCTGACCACCTGGGCTCTTCCACCTTCTAGCTAGGACAGGAATGGGAGACCTACAGTGGCCTTGACTTTCTCACTTCCACCAGCCAGGAAAAAAATCTGTTCCTTCAGGAAGCTTGGGTGGTTCTTTCAGCCTACCTGGATCATTGCCCTGCTCTGCCTTCTCTTGTCTTTTATCTTCTTTTCTTCTTTTTCATTTCCTTCTTCTTCCTCCCACCTCTTTCCAGCTTACTGAAGATTGATCTCAGGGTCTCACACTGAACCACATCCTCAGATCTTTATGTTATTATTATTATAGTTAGAGACAGGGCCTTACCAAGTTGTTGAGTTGCCAAAGCTAGGCTCAAACTTGAGATCTTCCTGCCTCAACCTCTCAGAGGGCTGGAATAATAGGTGTGCACTGCCACATGGGGCTTGTGGTTCCGTCTTAGGCCATCTGTGTCATAGGATGCCACCTGAGCATGGGAGTAACAGTCTTCTCATAGCATGTGGGCATGCCCCGTTGAAGAACTGGGGCTGACCTTAGAATTCTGCCAGTGACAGATGATGCTCCTAGCGTAGTGGACGTGGCCACAGGTTTCCTCAACTCTGAACATCTCTGCTCCTGCTACACCTGTACCCATGAAGAGGGACAAGGACAAAGGAGATCAGCCTCCCTCACATAGCTAATATGAGCTTCAAATCTAAGAGGGAGAAGGTGGAGTGTTTTGTAAGCTATAAATTGCTTTTTCTTTATCACATGTGTCTCTTCGCCTGGCATTTAAATTTTTTTTTCTTCACATTGCACAGGAAGCATTTGTTTACATATCTGGCATTTTCTCTAGAATGCCAAAATAGTGAGCAGTGGATCTGCAGCTGATCCTTGATCACTCTTCCCGTTAGTAAAAACTGATTGTGTTGTGTGGAGCACTCAGTAGACAGAAAATGCATGGGGACCTCATTTTATCTGAGACTTTCAGAAACTCAGAAGGGGTTCAAGAAGGGTACAGGCCAAGAAATGCAAAATTAGGTACCAGCTTTGTCATTAAACGTGCTGGAAAAAAAAGTGAATATTCATCACAGGATAATGCGAGTTCTTAAAATTATGTACTTTGGTAATGATCTTGCTAAGTAGCATCTCTTTATAATTAACCAGTTTAATACAATAGGTAGGATGTGAGTCCACTGATCCAATCTTAGCAATAAATGGACATAGATTGATTAGTTGATTGATTTGGTTGGTTGGCTGTGAAACTGGTAATGGAGCCCAGGGCTTTCACACTAAGCTACATGCCCAGCCTATTTTTATGTTTGATTTTGAGGCAAAGTCCAGCTAAGTCACTAAGTTGCCTGGGCTGGGCTCCAACTTGGAACCCTCCTGCCTCAGGCTCCCAAAGTGCTGGAATTCCAGGCCTGCACCGCCACTTGGTTCAGTTTGCACTCAAAATTTTGCTTTCCTCCTTCTTTATTTCTTCCAGTATCTCTGATGATGCCAAGTTTAACTCTTAAAAGCACTAAGGAAAACCACAGATTCTGAAAGTGTTTGCAACAAAGGACTTCACTGTGTCTTTTAGCTTCAATTTATCTTTTGTTGCTGCTGTCTTTCGGGAGCTTACAGCAGGGGTCCTCACCCCTCTGCCCATGGCCACCAGGCCACAGGACAGATGAGCAGGGAGCAGGAGGTGAGCAGGGAAGCCCCGCCCCCTGTCAGCACCATCCTATCAGGGACTCCCTGCCCTCTCCCGCTGATGCAAAGCTATCTTCCAACAACCCACTGCATAACAAGGCCACAGCCCCTTCCCATTCTTGGAAGAACAGCCTTCAACTAAATATGTCCCTGGTGTCACAAAGGTAGGGGACCCCGATACAGAGCAATGAAAAATTGAAAGCAGCAAGAACACGCACAAACTGTGACAAAACGAAGACTGACGCAAGACAGCGCTGATACAGAGCTGTATGCTTTCGTTTGGCGGTGACCTTCCTACTTGTGCCGTGGCTGGAGTCCTGGGTGGGGCTAATAGGAAGTTGTTAGGTTCATGTTTCAGTAGGTCATCAATAAGTACACGCAGGTATTGTCATAACCACTAGAATGATATTTTAAAATGATCAAGTCTAGCGGTCCTCTTATTTAGATACTTAGTACGTTGCAGAAAAAAAAAATATTGATTTTTAAAACTATGCAAACACAGCCTGGGTTCTCCATCACAAGTGTAAGCACGGCTTTGTAAGACAAAGGGACCTGCTCAAAGCTGAACCTAGGTGGCCTTCTGAATTTAGAACCACAGAAAAATGTCCCCAAAGTTTTTTAAGCCCTTAGCCCTGCGCCTCGATGAGGATTCAGCCCAGGAACCCTCTGGCCGTGGCTCATTTCTCTTCCATCAGTGTGAAGCCTTATTCTCACAGACATAAACTCTTTCTCAAGTTTAAAAATGTACTTTGGAAAACTAGAACACAGAATCTTTTAAAAAGATCTTTATCCCCCCACCCCCCGAAGCACCTTCCCGAAACAGCTAGTGAGGAGAGACACATCCCCCTACACAAAACCCACACAAGAATATCAAAATCTGTTTGATAATGAATTTAAAATTTTTTTTAAAAAAAATCCATACGCAAAAATCATCTTTATTTTTAATTTCTCCTCTTTTTTTCAAATTCATGGACATAATGTTTCTTACGGCAACTCAGAAACATCTCAAAATAGCTGCCAGAATTTTTTTTTTTTTTTTTTACAAATAAACATAAAACCAAGGCTTTGGCAGTACAAAAATAGTCCTTATTTCTGCTCTAAAGGTTGGTTGCCCTTCTAAAATCTCTCTTCGGGCTGGGACTGCACAGGCAGCTTGGGCACCCAGCCACATGGAAATGTGACCAGTTTCCTATCTGGAAATACTCAGGCTCACAGCTTCTCATGCCCTTCGTCTCATCTCTGTCGGTACGTTCACTTTATTTTTTAAGGAACGAAGCAGAATGCAACTAGAAAGTTGAAAAATGTGGAAGAAATCAATTCAGCAGTGTTACGGTTTGGATCTGGAATGTCCCCCAAAACCTCATGTGTTCAGATGTTGCGGACTATCTATGAATTTCACATGATGCTAGGAGGCAGATTATATTATATCATAAATTATCACCCCGAAGGGTTACTAAGTATTAGTTTGAAGACTGCCAATGAAAATAAATGACGACCCTCTGATTTAAATTTTCTCTGTAACTGCATAGGGAATAGAGACAGTTTGCATCCTTCAGTAGAACTTCCACGTCCAACCAGAAGACTAGAGTGGGTGTCTCTCCCTCCAATCTCGGTCCTGGAGGTTTTGAAATCTGACCTTTCACTGGTTAAACTTCTGAAATGAAAAGCAGACGCTTTCTTTGCCATTCCATTGAACTCTGACCCCACAATGTCCATTTGGGTTGAATTCTAACATTTTTCAAGTTCCATAATTGATAGAAAACCCACCAGTTTTGATTTGACCAGAATGGGCAAAACGCAAATGAGACCTACAGTTAAATGAATGGTATTTTGCGTGACAGAATTGACCTTGTCTTGGTTCCTACGCCTTCCAAAGCGAAAACGATTTCTATTGTCCTCACTTGGACCACAGAGCGCTAGAGATGATGGGTAACGTGGTGCCTGCCTCACCTTCATGTGCATGTGTGTATATGCTCTCAATGTCAGCTCTAGAAGAATCGGGGGCCTTCCATCCTTGGAAGCATGCTCTTACAGTTTAGACCTAACACGCCCTCCCCAAGAGTCCGCGGTTCCCAGAGGTGGGACCCTTAGCAGGGGATCGGCAGTGGGAGTGCTCCACTCCTTGGTGGATTTATGCATTGAGGCTCTCAGTAGCTGTGCTGTCAGGAGAAGACACGCAGCGCAGAGGGCGTGCACTTGGAAGGTGCACCTCCCTCCCCGCTCCTCCCCTTCCACTGGGCCTCCTGGTGAGCAGCTCTCCTCCGCCAGGCCTGTCTACCCTCTGTGTCCTCCTTGGAGTGAGGCAACCACAGACCAAACCCATCGAGACCATGAGCCAAAATCCACCTCTCCTCTTTTAAGTTGTGGGTGTCAAGGATCTTGTCCACAGCAACTGGAAAGCACCTAATACACCAGCTACTTTTTTTTTTAGTCTTGGGGTGTTTGATTTTGCAAACACATCTTCTGACAGAAAAGTCTTCTGCTAGACAAGTCTAGTGGAAGATAGTTCCCACAAGTGTTTCATGTTTCTGCATATTTTGTGGACTAATATGTTAATACAGATCTTCACTTCAAAGACATTTGCACAGCAGACCACCTTGGTAAACATGGATGGTGCCTCCTGTGTGGCTTTCCTGACTGTTGTCCATGTCTTAAATTTAAATTCAAATGACTATGCCATTCTCCTCAACTTTGATTGAGAAATCTATTGGAAACAGCAAAGAAAGAGTACCTGGCATATTCCAGGGAAAGCCTGTGAACGCCTCTAGATGGTCCCCATGTTGGCAGAAAGGCTGTTTTCCATGAAGCTTGTCCCTGGTGCCCGGTTGGGGACTGCTACTGTGGAAGGTAAGTTGAATAGCCTATCCAAAGAGTCAGGGTGGCTGGTAGAGTGGGTGACTCATGAAAACTTAGCCAGGCTTAGAGAATATAGAAGCCAGGTGTGGGTGCTGTTTTAGGTTCGTCCTGCCCAGATCTCTCCCATTTCGACTCATCTTGGGAGGAAGGACCCAAGGGCAGTGTTTTGGCAAGACATCTTTCAAGGACACCTGTGCAGTTGACGCATCAAACACGGACAGGAAGTACAACCAGCACGCCTTTCTACTGCCCATTATAAAACATGCAAGTTCTCTGTGCTTTGAGGGGTGAGGAGGGCTTGGGGGGTGTCCTGTGGTTCAATCCACTGCATATCCTGATATCATCTGATACCCAGTTGGATCTCCCCAAGAATTATCACTTAGGGGCTGGTCTCTGAAATACAGGCCCTTCAGCATGACTTCTGTTCCAAATCACAAACTGTCCCTTATCTATTCCCTTGGAATCTTGGAAGTGCTGGTGTCTGCAAAATTCTGAGAGGCTAACATGTTAGTTTGAAAGCAAGGTCATCTCCAGCTTTACCACCACGACTCTTTGTGGTCGCTACTGCATGTTGCCCCCGAAGGGGGTGTTAACTGTCCCCCTCGTGTGCTCTTTAGCTCAGGAGTGTCTTCTGTTTCCTTGTGGCCTGTGCTGGTTTCCTCCTAGTGTGGGATCTGCATTGGCTGTCCATCTGCCTGCAACTGGGCCTCTGCTCTCTGTGTAGCAAGATATAAACGCTGAATCCATCCAGTTACCAAAGCACAGAAAAGTGCCTCACATAAGTGGGCATGCGACAAGTACCTTTGGAATTTGCTGGGCCTTTACCGAGAATCACAGAGATCTATAAAACAAAGACCACATGTGCTCTTGCCTTTTCTGCATGGCCGGATCATACGAGAAATGTATCTGATGTGTGAGCATAATCAACAGGAGATATTTGCATGTTCAGTCTCACAGAGCCTCATAAGGAGGAGGGGGTTTTATTTAAGAAGGCTTAGCTGAAACACAGAACATTTTTGTACCACAAAATGTTTACACAATTCCAAGCAATCCTTTCACAACAAAACCAGTTATCCTATAATTTACTCCCAATCCTACAAATCAGTATCAATATATGAGAACAACAAAAAATTTCCATGGTGGTGAGTTTTGCTAGAAAAATTTATAAAACATTTTGTGGACACAAAAAAAATCTTTATTGAAAAATAACTCACAGGGCTACACTTATGTAATATAATCAGAAGCAGAATTTTGGATCAACGCAGTGGAATGAGTGGAGAGAAACAGGGAACAAAGCACCACATCAAAAACTAACAAAAGAAAGTGTGTGACCTGAATCGGTTGTATAGAAAGGCACCTGCCACGTAATAGTCGATGCTGTGATTAGATCCGGAGGACAGAATGTGGGTGGTGCTGGCACGGAGACCATGTTTTATTCCATCGGCCCTGTGTTTCACTCAGTATCTCGTTTTGAGGTGCCTAGCAATTTCAGCAGTGCTGCACTTTGAAGAGACCAAAAGGCAGAGTAAAAACCACAGAGGGCGATCACTTCCTACAATACCAGCCACCCCAAGGAAGAGAAGACCTCCGTTAGTATACTGTCGTAACAAAGGCAAGAAAGGGGTGTCACCTTTTTGATCTTCAGCGTGCAAAGAGCCCCTTTAAGAAAAGACCCTCGAAGAGAAAAATTCTAATTGGCACCTTAACCATTCCTCCA
The DNA here is from genome assembly GCA_004027205.1 of Ctenodactylus gundi. NCBI lineage: Eukaryota > Metazoa > Chordata > Mammalia > Rodentia > Ctenodactylidae > Ctenodactylus > Ctenodactylus gundi. The sequence continues at coordinate 20,005 of PVKB01001997.1, read as the reverse complement.
CCACACGCTGCTGCTTTATTATTGTTTGGCCCTTTGTTTTTACTAATAGACATTATTTCTTAGCATAGCTTTCGAGTTAGGGTTGAACAGAAAGAAGTTACAGACAGCCACCATGGGAATTTTATTGTAAGAGTAAATAGAGAATCGTAGCTAGACAGCATGGAAGCTGGGGGAGGACGTGTCGCTGTACACGTGAGTGAGTGTGTGTATGTGTGTGCATGTGTGTATATGCTCTCAATGTAGAGGAATATTGGTGAGGAAGAAAAGAAAAAGTTTATTGAAAAAGAAAGGGAACTGAATAGGGACGTATGCTCTCCCCATAGGAATCTTCACATTAGATTTGGGGAGCGTTTAGAGAAGCTATCCCTACATAGATGTAAAAATAGCTATTTTTATTTTTATATCTTATTTTATTTTTGAGACAAGGTGTCACTGTAGTTCAGGCTAGTTCTAAACTCACTGTGTAGCCCAGACAATTCTCCTGCCTGGGCATCCTGAGTGTGGGGATGTGTGCTGGCATGTACTACCACACCTGACTGATTTTTATATGGTGCTGGGAAATTGAACACAGGGCTTTGCATGTGATCGGCAATGGCTCTGACCACTGATCTGTGCCCCAAGCCCACTTGTTTCATTTTTAAATCTGTAATAAATTCAAGGAAGGGAAAATGTGGGAGACAACAGCTACAGACTGGTAGTTTTGAAGCTCGTGCATTGTTTCTGCTTCAGCCCAGCTGCTTCTGGATGGTGGGGAACATGGGAAGACCGATGGACTCCACAGACATGAGCCCACTGCCACACTTCTTTGGCTGCGAAATGTGTTCCTTGGTCAGAAGCAATGCTGTGTGGCAGACCATGGTGACGGATGAGTCATACTGTAAGTCCACAGATGGTAGTTCTGGCAGAAGTATTACACGTAGGAGAAGCAAATTCATAACCAGAATAAGGTTATGAGGACAAAACGTTGTCTTTTCCATGATGGGAGTGGCCCAATATAAGCAACTTGACACCCAGCTTATCACTCCGAGGAATGGTGCCATTTCAGTGACCCAGTGCTGGTCTCTGCAGCTGGCAGAGTGGGCATCCAGCAGTGGCTGTAGCCAGGTCAGCCTTGGTGAGGAGTTGTTCACCTCTCTGAGCCCACACATAACTTTCTTTTGCACAACCATGAATGAGCTTTGTTCATTTGGCCATTGGGCAGTGACAAGAGTGTCTGAGGACGGGGGCTGACTTCTCTGCAGAATGGGTCATCCTTTCCACTTGGTTATTAAAATCCTCTTCTGCTGAAGTTACCTTATGGTGAGCACTTATATGGGACACAAATATCTTTATATCCTTTTCCCATATGGAGAGGTCTATCCACATAGTTTGCCAAGTGTCCTTCTCACCGATCTTCTATTTGTGTTTCTTCCATGTCCCAGACCAGCCAGGCAGACCATTGGCTACAGCCCATGAATCACTATATATAAAGTCACACAACTGACCATTTGGTCTTCTAAGCAAAATATATGACCAGATGCACTGCCTAAAGTTCTGCCCACGGCAAAGATTTTCCTTCACCACTGTCCTTTAGAAATGTGCCAGAGAGAGGCTATAGTACTACGGCTGTCTACCTCTCTCAGCTGATCATAGGGTACAGCCCATGAAGCCACAGGGGCATGCTGGGGGACAGAAGGCAATACAGCAGCAGTAGGCACCATGGGCATTTGAGCCACTTCTTCATGCAATTTACTTGTGCCTTCTGGACCAGCTCAGGCCCAGTCACGTATATACCATTTCTATTTGATGACAGAATGTTGTTGTACACGTCCAACTTTAAGACCTGAAGGGTCAGACAGCACCCAGGTCATAAGGAGAAGCTCAGGTCTCATGGTAACCTGGTGTCCCATGGTCAAACGTTCAATTTCCACTAAGGCCCAGTAGCAGACCAAGAGCTATTCCTCTTCAAAGGGAGAGTATTACCTGCAGATGATAGCAGGGTCTTGCTCCAAAATCCCAAGGGTCTCCACTATGATTTGCTTATGGGGGCCTACCAAAGGCTCCAAAGAGCATCTCTGTCTGCCACTGACACCTCAAGCACCATGGGGTCTGCTGGGTCATATGGCCCGAGTGGCAGAGCAGCCTGAACAGCATCCTGGACCTGTTGCAGAGCCTTCTCCTGTTCTGGGCCCCACTCAAAATTAGCAGTCTTCTGAGTCATTCAGTAAATTGGCCAGAGTAATACACTCAAGTGAAAAATATGCTGCCTCCAAAATCCAAGTAGGCCTCCTTCTTTCTTGGATTTAGGATGAGCCAGATGCAATAACTTATCCCTCACCTTGGAAGGAATATCTCTGCATGTCCCACACCACTGTACTTGTAGGAATTTTACTGAGATTGAGGGCCCTTGAATTTTAGTGGGATTTATTTCCCAGCCTCTGACACACAAATGGTTCACCAACATGTCTAGGGTAGTTGCCAGCTCTTCCTCACTGGGTCTTGTTAGTATAATGTCATCAATGTAGTGGACCAGTACTATATCCCATGGAAGAGCCAGGCGATCTATATCCCTACAGAGCATGTTGTGACACAGGGCTGGAGAGCTGATAAACCCTGAGGCAGCACAGTGCAGGCATGCTGCTGACCTGGTCAGCTGAAGTAAACTGCTTCTGGTGGTCCTTATGGATGGGTATGAAGAAAAAGGCATTAGCCAAATCAATAGCTGCATAGCAGGTACCAGGAGACGTGTTAATCTGTTCAAGTAAGGAAACCACATCTGGTACAGCAGCTGCAATTTTAGTCCCCACTTGATTGAGTTCATAATCCGCCATCATCCTCCAAGATCCATCTGTCTTCTGCACTGGCCAAACAGGAGAGTTAAATGGGGACCTGGTGGGAACCACAATGCGTGTATCTTTCAAATCCTTGATGGTGGCGCTGATCTCTGCAATCCTTCCAGGGAAACAATTCTTTTTCTTATTTTCTACTATTTTTCTAGGTAAAGGCAACTCCAATAGCTTCCATTTAGCTTTTCCCACCAAAATAGCCCTCATACCACAGGTTAGGGAACCAATCTGAGGATTTTGCCAAGTACTAAGTACCTATATCCTAATTATGCATTCTAGAATTGGGGAAATGACTACAGGATGAACTCGGGGACCTACGGGGCCCGCCCTGAGTCAGACTTTGACTAAATCTCCATTGATCACCTCACCTCCATAAGCGCCTACTTTAACTGGAGACGACAATGTTGTTTTAGATCTCCTGGATTAGTATTAGTTCAGAATCAACATTCAGTAGTCCCTGAAATGTGTCATCATTTCCCTTTCCCCAGTGTACAGTTACTCTGGTAAAAGGCCATAGGTCCCTCTGGGGAAGGATGGGAGAAATATTGACAGTATCACTCTTTGGTAGTACATCAGGGTCCTTCCCCAAGAGGACCTGACCTCACTATTGAAGACATACTGGGTCCGTAACCCTGCTCAAGCCTGGACATTGACTCTGGGGACATGATTATCTGTTGCTAGTGTTTGATTTTTGTTCAGTTGCCCTAGAATTTTTTTCTATCTAAATCTAATAAAATATACTTGGCTTCCCGCCCATCTCACTTCCGGCTACATCATAACGAATCAGTCAGTGCCATAGGACCACACGTCTCAGCCTGTTCCCATCACTGCTTTGCCTCTGCTGTACATTGTGCATAAGGACGCCCACCCTGCCTTTGGCAGTTAAGTGCTGCCACTTGCCTGCTGCCACGCTGATGTCAGATCAAACCCTTAGCATTTAACTGTCCTAGTTGGGTGGCTGCCATCCACTGTTAGGTCTGGCATAGAGAGAAGAGCTATCAGGGTACTTCAAAGATGCTGGTGCTCCCCTCACCAATGAGTTTATTAAGGGCATAGTCGAAGGCCCCTTTCCCAGAACCCCACTATGTGAAGGAGTTTGTCTCATCTGGGAAATCTACTCCAGTATTTCCACTTCCTACTCCTTTGCATACCCTCCTCAACACTCAACCAAGGAGTATTAGGCATCTCGGGCTCACCCACAATGAGCCATCTTTGATCCATATTTGTGCCACCCATCCAAGTAGACTAGTAATGCCTTGCTTAACTTCACGAGCTGCAACGTTAAATCCAGAATCTCTGCTCAATAGATCCATGTCAGGAAACCAAACTGATCCAAGTGCGTATTTTTTCCCATCATTGTCCCACACTCTCAAAATCCATTCCCACGCTTGTTCCTCAGGCCTCTGCTTATAAGAATTAGAAAACACAAGAAGCTCTTTGGGGATGTATCACACACACTTCTTCATAAGTCATACTATGGGCCTCACCCTTAGGGGCTCTCTGAGACTTCAGCCTGGTTATAGGCCTAGAGGCAAAGTTGAGTGTTGTCCCGAGGAACACCAGCATTATCTTACCAGACAGCTGCGCCAGGCAATGTCCTTAATATTTCTGAAGACAATACGGGATTAGTTTTCTCAGGTTCGAGTGGAGAAGTCAACAATAGACGGGGCAGGGGTAGGGATGCCTCTGCAGTTGAGGTGGGGAAACCTCTTCAGGGATTGTGAGTTCCTCACCCTCTTCCAGTTCCCCCCACACATCTCCGTCCTCTGAGGCTGAGCATTGGCCTGGCACTATAGTTCAGCTAATCCACTATGAGGGTTTGAGCTTGATTTTCAGCCACTTCAGCGGTACGGCTGAAGGAGAGAAGATTCTCCTTCGGGACACACTTAGAAATGTTCAAGGTGTTTATGCGTGTCTGGAGATGGGAATTGGAATCCGTGAGCTCATTGTTGTCTTTTATTATACTGTCTGCATGCTGGAAAGAATTTAAATTGTCAGTGCATGTCTGGAGATTATCTCTTCGCTTCACTTGTTTGTCCAAAGATGTGAAGAGTACCCAGCCTGCATCACTATATTTTTGATGTTTCCAAAAATACCCAAATGAATTATGTATAGGATCACTAAATACTGCACACCCTACAAGTGGAGAATTAGGGTAATCAAAGGGATGCACTTGCTGTATTAATTTAAACAATTCACACCATGGGCTACTGGTTCTCCTTACATCATTAAGAGCGGCCACAGTAACTTTGGGTGTCACTGACCTAGACAGCCAACCTCAGGAAGCGTTAAAAGCCTTACAGAACTCCATTGTTACAATCCTGTCTCTCCAGAGCCACTCTTGGTACAAGAATCTGTATTGGTTAGGGTTCTAAGAGAGGCAGAGTTAACAGAATTTATAGAGATAAAGGGGATGTATTTGGAGGAGAGAGGTAGTCCAAACTGGCCACGTGCAAGTTTGAGAGTTAGAGTGTCCAGTAGCCACTTAGACTTGTGCCAGAAAGACACCAGTCTGAGACTGCAGGGCAGCCGATGTCAGCCGGCCAAGGATTGCTCTCCAACAAGCAAGGTCAAGGCAGGAGGCTGATGCAAAGCTGGGATGCAGATCTGTGAAGTGAATGGGTTAATTAAGAGGTGAGCTTGCTAGTTCTCAGTATAAGATAGACAAGTCATTGTTGAAGGTCTGGGTAGAGAGCAGAAGTAGGAAATTAATATCTTGGAGTGAGGAAGCAGATTAATTGGAGAAACACAGTAGGTTGGTACAACAGGACTTCAAATTGGCTTGGGGTATGTGTGCAATGTACAAGATTGCATTTAGCCCTGATCGCATTTTACCAGTGTGGGTATTATTCCACCCAGATGTGTAGGTGCACACCGTGGAGCAGAGAGCCTGAGGGAAGCCAGGAAGACACCCTTTCTGCTCTGGCAAAGCTCCACTTCCCTGTGTGCCTTGACACCTACTATGTGCTTGGCACCTGACATTTGTTATCTAACTTGATTGTGGCAACGAAAGAGAACAACAAAGGAAACTCTGTCAATTTCCCAGGGCCCCAAGGGTCAGAAGTCAGCTTCAGGTAGCCCCTTCCTCAGATTAGGTTTCATCCACAGCACTGCCACACCCATGCAATCCACAGAGCAACATTGTCCGTGGTGGCAGAGACGGGAAGAGGGATGACCCAAGGCCGGCTGCCCTTGCCCTCTGAGGTCCTACAAGGTGGGATTGCCCCCGAGCATAACGGAAGTTATTTGAAGAGTGCATGTTGGGAATTTCACAGACGACAACAGCAGGTCTAGTTAAATTTTACCTCTTTGGGTCCTAAAGTTCAACCAAATCAAAATTTCCAAATTACTTGTTCCTTGCTAGTGACACAAGCTTGAAGTGGTCAGCAAAATACATTTTATCCAGGTAAACTGCATTCCTTGGAAACGTCAGTTTCCATAGGCTCAGATCTGACAACATGTGCAAGCATGCTTCAGAGTCAAGCAGAACTACAGGGCTTTATCCCTTTGGCCCCTGGAGTCACGGTGCCACCTCCCCTCCCCCACTTGCCGTCTCCTGCGCACCTTCAAATCCGTGCACCCTGTCACATTGGTCTGACATGTGCAAATGGCTGGAGATTTCATCTTAAAATAAAATGTGTCATCATTTTTCCCGGGTATAGCTTTTTGGTATCATTGAATCTAAAATGAAATTGATTTACCATTTGTAAGCATAATACCAAATGCAGAGTGATAAAAATGATTATGTTTTTTTAATCCATCTACGTGTCAAAAATACTATATACAAAGTTAAATAACAGGCTGTGAAGAAAATTGCAAAGTGCACATTCAAAAAAAAATCCAAAACAGACGATAGAAAACAGAAATACAATAATACAAATACAGACAAAGTCTGTAAAATGAAAACTCACGAGGAGAAACACAAATGCTTGACATACTTCTTAAAGAAGTTCTTCAATTTATGAGCCTAAAAAATCGTCATCTGACTGATGATTACTTTGAACTATGAGTAAATCACTGTCATTAAAGTTTGAAATTGTTGAATATTTGTGAATATGCAGAAACACTATAGTTTCTGTGGGTAAAATTCTATAAAAATAATTTGCTTGTGTAACAATACCTATGTTCCTATCTTTTGGCTATAGTTTTACTAGCTGATGGCCAAATATTCAAATACACACAAATATATACATATGAGAAGAAATGGTACTGACACAAGAATATTAATGAGATCTGAGATCACTAAGAATTTGGGGATTAAAAAGTTATCTTAAAATCTTTGAAATCTCCCCACAACATTATACTAGCAATAGCATAGTAATGTGCAAAATAGAATAATTACTAATTAATAATGCAACATGGGGAATTGGCATAAAATCTCTTAAGAATACAAATACATGAATATATGGATGGATAGAAAAAATGATAAACCAAATCTAGCAGAATGTTAGTAATTAGTGAAATGAGAGTAAATACGTTATGGAAGTTAAAAAATTCTGAAATAACTAAATTTGCCTTTATATCTGTTACTTTAAGTATATTTATGTGGTATAGGTTTAAGTTCATTTAATGTAGCCATGTGATATAGTTTTAACTTTGTTTTATTGTAGCAATTCACTTATGAGGTCACTGATGAAAATTTATCTTAAGGAAACTGATTGATGTAATGATAACCCTGTGAATGTACAAATATGTACCTTCCAGTATTCAGCTAAGGCATTTGAAATTTAACTTTTCTTTTCTTCTTTCCCAAATTTACTAGTATTTTCAACTACATGCTTGTAGTTATTTTCTAATGTGAACTGGTAAGGCCAGGTTCAAGAATAGCAACAAAGATATAGCAAAATATAGAAAAAAAACTTCTGGTAAATATCCCAATAAAGAGATTGGTTGGATTCAGAGAAGAGGCATCAAGATTTAACTACTGTGACCCATTCGAGGAATAGGAAACTGAGTTAGAGTGGTGACTTAAGTGAAATGATTTAGGTGCGGAAGATTAATATGTTAAGTACTGTATAGTTTCTCTGACTTGGAAAACTCAGAACACAGATGTTCTATAGAACCACATAAAGTGATAGCTGGAGTTGGGGGAAGTGATGGGGAGGGGGTGGGAGGGCCAAACATGGGAAGGGAGTGTAAAGTTGATATGATACATATGTGCACGAAATACCCAAATTCATTGTAAACACTATGTATTACATATGTATATTAATAAAAAATAGTGGGGAAAAATTTTATCTTAAGTCCCAGTAACGGGACGATCATTTCTGTGTGTCACCATGAAGATATTCTGCTTTCTTCTCCTCTTCCTTTTCTGTCTCCCTTCTTTCTTTCATCCCTCTGTCTTTATTTCCTTCCTGTCTCAGTTACTTTCTATTGCTGTGACTCAATACCCAACATCCACAAATTTAGGGTAGGAAAGGTTTATTTTAGCTCACGGTTTCAGAAGGTCACAGTCCACTCAGTGGTGGCCGGCAGCCACGGAAGTCCATGGCAGAGGCAGAGGTGGAGGCAGCTTCTCATGACATCACACACAGGAAGCCACATCAAGGCAAGTTGAGACTAGTCCTCCAAGGAAGGCAGGAAGCAGCTTATGTATCCTTCCAGGTCTCCTCCCAGTGATCAGCCCCTCCTGGATCCAGGTGTGGAAGGTGTGGTAAGCCCCCACTACAGACCTATAATCCAACTTACATGCCTGTAATCCACCCCTCCAGACTAGACCCCAATCTCTCAACAGCACATGCTTCCATAAATAATCTATAACATTCAAATACATGAGACTCTTGGGGGATATTCCAGATAAACCACAATACTGTCCTTCAACATTGTGGGGCCTCTCATATAGGCTATGCAATTCCTTAATGTCTTAGTCACTTGCTAATCACTGGGACACAATACCTCATACCCACAAACTTAGTGAAAAGCTTCTATTTGGTTATTTAGTTTATATTTATTTCATAGTTACGCCTTTTAGTTTGTGAGATGTTATGGTTTAAGTCTGAAGCCTTCCCCTAAGAGTCTTGAGTGTCTGGAAGGTGATTGGACTGTGGCTACCCTGTGCTCATGGGTAGACCTGTCTGTGGATGAGGGGGTGTGCTGTGAGGAGGCAGGGGCTGGAGGGAGGGACGGGTCACTGGGGTGTGACTTGGAAGTGTGTATCTCTTCCAAGTCCACCCGGCTATTTATTTCTAGTCTTTTGAGAGCTCTCCATACTGCTTTCCAGAGTGGTCGAACGAATTTACACTCCCACCAGCAGTGCAGGAGGGTTCCTTTCTCCCCACAGCCTCGCCAGCACTGATTGCTATTTGATTTGCTGATATAAGCCATTCTCTCTGGAGTGAGATGGTATCTTAGCATTGTTTTGATTTGCATTTCTCTTATGGCTAGAGATGTTGAGCATCATGTATCTATTGGCCCTTTGTACTTCTTCGTGAGTGAACTGTCTCTTCATTTCATTTTCCCACTTTTCAATAGGATCCCTTATTTTGGTGGGCTTAATTTTCTTTAGTTCCCTATGTATTCTAGTTATGAGTTTCTCATCTGAGGTGTTGGTGGTGAATATTTTTTTCCCTGTCTGTTGGTTCTTTATTTACAACGTTGACAGTTTCCTTTGCTGTGTAGAAACTTTTTAATTTGATCCAGCGATACCCCTCCTGGGAATATATCCAAAAGAGGCCAAAACAACATACAACAGAGATATATGTATACCCATGTTCATAGCAGCACAACTAACAATAGCTAAAATATGGAAGTCACCAAAATACCCATCAACAGACCAGTGGATACACAAACTGTGGTACTTATACACAATGGAATACTACGCATCTGTAAGGTCCAACAGCATGGAGGTTTTCACAGGCAAATGGAAGAAACTTGAGAACATCATGCTTAGTGGAGTGAGTCAGAAACAGAAGGTGAAACATCGGATGGTCTCTCTGATATGAGAGATCCAGACCACAACAATCTCATGGAACTTTAAACAAAAGACAAAGCAAAAGAGGGGGACAGGGTGGAGGTGAAGGGAGGGCAGGCGGAGGGACAAAAGGAGAGCCGGAAAGCCCTTGTCACTTTGACAAGAAACGTATGTGCACAAAATGCTCAACTCCATTGTAAACCTTAAATTCTGCAGTTGTACATATCAATAAAATGGGGGGGGGGGAGAAGTGGGCATATAAGTCAAAGGAGAAAAAATGAACTTAAATTTTTGCTCTTGCTTTGGTCCAACTTTTCTATCCTCTGTTCTACCTTCTTGGAACAAGAATTTTTGCCCCTTGTCACTTTAAGAAACAAAACAAAACAAGTCCACCCGGGCTGCTTTCTTCCCGCCTCCTGGCCCCCATGTGGCAAGCGGTTCTCCCTCACCATGCTCACCCCCATGGCCTGCTGTGCCTTAGGACCAGGTTGTCAGGCATGGGCTGAGACCTCTGAAACTGTGAGCCTGCAAACTCTCTTCCTGTACATTGTGAGTGCTGAGTATTGTGCCCAGCGACAGGAAGGGGATTAATCCAGGAGAGCTATACAGGGATGCTGAGGAATTGAACTCAGGGCCTTGAGCTTTCAAGGTAAGTGCTTTAACCACTGTGCCATTCCTCCAGCCCTTAACCAAAACTTTTAAAATGGAATATACCTCAGTGTGAAGGTTCTGGGCTTGACCCCCAGTACCACTATATATATATAACTAAGTCAAATATGGTGGGACATACCCATAATTCCAGAACTCTGGGATGCTGAGGCAGGAGGATCGCAAGCTCAAGCCCAACCTCGGCAACTCTTAATGACTTAATGAGACCTTTTTCTCACAAGAAACAAAAATTAACAAAATATCTGGATGTGTTTGTAACCCAATGTGAAGGCCCTATATACAATCCTTAGTACTGGAAAGAAGACAAAGGGAAGGGAAGGTAATAGACAGGAAAATAAAGAAAAAAAGGAAGGAAGGAAGGAAAGAAGGAAGGAAGGAAGGAAGGAAGGAAGGAAGGAAGGAAGGAAGGAAGAGAGGAAGAGAGGAAAGGAGGGAAGAAGGACAAATGCATGAGTAAGCATGGGCTACCGAGGCAGGGAAACACTGGAGTGCCTGGCTGCGGGGCATGGTAAATGTCCACTGCCCAGTGAGGAGGGAGCATCTGAGTATTCCTGGAAGCCCTTTGGAGGAAGGCGCCTCCAGAGTCCAGCTCGGACAGGTGAGGCTGACTTTGGAGGGGAGCTGGGGAAGCCCCTCTCTGCTTCCTCCCCAGCACTGCTGTTCCTGCAGCTGCCTGCGGTCTCTCTGTGCCTGGAGGCACGCCAGGACCTCCCGGACTGCTCACAATCTCAGGATAGCATTAGCTCTTTGAAGTGAGGAGCATCATCTTAATTTTAGAAACAAGAAAAATGAATCCCAGGAGACTCGAGATAGTGGTTATCACAACAATATTTGCAGAGGGAGAGGGGGAACCCACAGAGACTGATACCAAAACACAGGGTGAACTTACGATCTGGTGTGAGTGATTATCTCCAAATGCCCCCATGGGCTTGCATGCCTTGCTTATGTACGCTGTGTCTCCAGGCAGAGTGCAGCCCTGGAGCTGTCGACATCCCAAAATATTTGAGCAAAGAATGCATAAATTCATGCACACATGCCCCAAAACATCTCTTGTGATTTAAACTGTTCTATCACATATAAAGATCTTTTCTTCTCTATACTCTGCCTTATGAACTATGTTATTTGCCCCTTAAGGGCTGAGTCTATAATTTTCTTTATCATACCCTCACCCTAAACCACTTAACAGTTATAGCTCTGACCCTCCCAAGGAGATTGTTACAGTTTATATCTACACTGTCCCCCAAAGTCTCCTGGTTGTGGAAGGGGACTGGATCACAGGGGTGCTGTGCTTATTGCCAGATGAGTTCAGAGATGATTCTGCTGTTAGGAGGGGGGCCTGGTCTGAGGTGGGCCCCAGGGGTGTGATCTGGAAGGGCGTGCCCTTGTCCCCTGCACCCTTCCCTCTCTTTCTGCTTCCTGGCTGTGGTGGGGTGAACAGATGCCCCCCCCCACCCCATCGTGTCCTTCTGCCATGTTGTTTCTGTCTGGGAGCCAGCTACCATGGACTGGATCTACGAGAACCATGAAGCAAAATAAATTGCAGGTGTCAGGTATTGTATATTTCATGACTGGAAAGCAGTAAACAAAAGATCTTGAGAGAATTTTTTTTCATTAAAGAAAAGTATCTTTTTCTGACAGATTTTAGAATGGAATTCAGTCTACCTGCTTGATTTTGTAAATAATATCAATTCCCATTGCATACTTTCTTGCTCCCCTGGTATTCTGGGAAGAACTGAAATCAATGCTCCTTTTCTTCTCCCAGGATGACTTCAGTGCCGGGGCACAAGTCTGAACCTCTGCAGCTAATGTGCGTCATCCTGGGCCCTTCTGCGCACCAAGGAAATTACTTGAAAACTCAGCTCTTGCTCAAGCATAGGCTTAGATCCCAAAGGTGTTCATTCTTACATATGTAAAAAAGCTAGCAAATTATAATCAGAGGGAAAGGTTAAGGGTGAGAAATAGAAAAGAGCTACCTGGTAAGGCCTCTGGCCACACCTCCAGCTCATGCAAAGCACCATTGCTTTTTCATCCAAGTGAAACTTCCATTGGAAGGAAAATTTGAAACAATTCCTGCCCTTTTTAAAACTTCAAATTCTTGCCCACTGTTATTCCTGGGAGATAGAGTACTCCTCCTGCAGGGGTTAGCATGCCATTCTTTAAGTAGAGACCTGCCCCTTTTACCCATTGCAGTGACTCACCATTGGCCTTGCTGGAGGTCACCCTCCAGTCCACTGTGTGAAGGGGACAGTGAGGAGGAGCCCCGCTTCTTATTTTTTAAAGACAGGGTCTCACTCCATAGTCCAGGCTGGTCCTGAACTCACTGTGTAGCCAGGACTGGAAATCTTCCTGCCTCAGGCCCCTGAGTTCTGGGGTTACTGTCATGCACCACCACACCTGGCTAAGAGCCACACTTCTGAGTGTCCTTTCATAGCCAGTCTCTTCTGAGTATAACCATCGTCTGGAGCCTTCAGGGCCTGTGGATTGCAGCATGGCTGCCATGTATGTCTTAAAGCCTGGATTCACAATGGAGTACTACTCATCTATGAAGACAGAGAATTTTGAGGCTTTTGTAGGTAAATGGACACAACTTGAGACCATCATGATCAGTGGAGTGAGTCAAACTCAGAAGGTTAAGAATTACATGGCTTCGTAGAACAAAATAAGAGGGACAACAGAGGAACAGAGAAAGATAGTGTTGTGGTTTGGATCTGGAGTGTCCCCCAAAAGCTTCATGTTTGTATGGATACTGTGTACTGTCAGGAGGCGGGGTCTTGGAGGGGCGTGTGCTGGTCAAGCCCTTTCTGATGGACTTCTCTGTTCCATCATGCTGCTGTGAGGATATCTGTCTCCCAGAGCACCAGCTCCGGCTCTGGCCCACTGGTGAATGGACTGGGACCTTCTGAACTGTGAACTAAAATAAAACTTTTCCTCCCCTAACTTGTGCATGTCAGGATTGAGTCACAGCGACCAGAAAGTAACTAAGACAGATAGATAGACACTTCTTTTGAAGGAGAGATGTTTGTGAAACTGAGACTCCTCTTTCCTGTTGACAGGAGAGGATCACAACACAGTGCTCTCCAGTGGCACTAGTGATGTTGCCCATCCAGGAGGAGTACCCATCATTTCCCTGCTGTTGTGCTTGTCCTGTGATGCTGACTTCAGAGAACCTGTCTTGTCAGAAGCAAATGTTTATGAACCTTTATTAAGCACCAGGGTCAGGAGCAACCCAGGTGCCTACGTTAGGGAGTATTCCGAGGACGCACATGCTGAGGCCCTGGGGGCGGAGGAGTGTGGGGAGCCAGCACAGGTACAAGCCAGCCCTCAGGGCTCTGGGAGCACTGGGGTTCAGGGAGGACAGGGAGCCAGGAGAGGAAGGACTCTGCTCCTCAGGCTCAGTGTGGCCCTTGCAGCAAAACAGAGAGAGCAGAGAGCCCCAGGGGTGAGGGATGGGGACAGCTGACTGAAGCGCAGGCCTTTGGCTTTCCCACAGCTGGGACGTAACACCCAGAACTCAAAGAAAGAAGGGGAGGCTTTATTTGGCTCATGATTTCAGGGGATTTAGTCTGTGACTGGCTGGCCGGAACATCATGGCAGAAGGGTGTGGCAGAGCAAAGATGGCCACCAGGAAACCAAGCGGGGGAGCAGTGCCAGGGGGAAGAGGCCAGGGCCAGAGAGAGATTGCAAGGTCACATCTCTGTGACCCACCTGGACACCCCAGAAGTGTGCTGCACTCACACCCCAGGATGGATCCCAAAGCCAATGCCCTTGACATTGAAGCTTACTCACCAAGGAAGGGAAATTAAATGAAAATGGAAAAAAAGAAGAGGACCACCCCCAGAGCTCCCTCACCTGGGGCTAGGATTGACATTTTGCTTCTAATCTTTGAAACAACTCTCACCAGGCCAGCATCATGTGCCCATTCGACAGGTGAGGACCCAGAGGCAAGTTACCTTCCTCAGTACCCCACACTAGCAAATACCACCGCTGGGACCTGCTGGTATGTCTTTGCCATTGCATCAGTGGCTTTGGTGGCATCAACGCACTAACCTTCAATGGTACCATGCCCGTATTGCCGAGCACCTTGCCTGGCTGTTATGGCTGCACAAGGAAAGGAGCTGGGGAACCGTGGCTGTGGAATGCCTCCCCTCTGTTTACCTGACACATACAATCTCCCTGTGTGTGTCCCTGTGTCTACACTGAACTGCCCTCCCACCCCAGACTCTCCAGGCCAGTGTCTTGTCCCTCCGGGGACTCCAGGGACCTTCTACCTGGTTGCCCGAGGGTAGCCGCAGTGCCCTAGCTCCTCTACATCTGGGGCTCTGCTGGGCATTGACCAGTGGCATCACGTTCAAGTGCAACCATTTGTCTATCTGTCCCTTTTGTTCACACCTTCTCCCACAGACACTTAGTTTTCCTGGAAGAACTTTTCCCACATAGATTCACTTGTACGTTGCTCATGACCAAACACTGCCCAACAGCCGGTCCTGGCCACTCCAGGGCTGCATGCTAGGGACACACCAACAATCAGAAGAAAGGGGCTCACAGGCCTAGTGGAGATGGGGACGCTTGGGTAAATGTGATGGAAGCCATCACAAGGGCAGGGGCCATGGGACCGTCTCTGCAGGACCTGAGGGGTCTCCTGGATTTGGTTCGGGTACTCAGGAAGAGCGATCAGGGCCTGAGGACAGCCAAACAAACATCTCAGACAGAAAGTGAGGTCGGGTGGGAAGGAGAAAGACAGAAGAACAGCCTTGCCCATCCCCGTCCACGAAACCTCCGTGGCCTCCGAGTGACGGAGCTGCAAAGGAAGAGAAGGACTCTGAGCTCTTTGTCCCCTCGATGGATCCGTCCCGGAGACGTCCCCTGCACCAGCACCTGGAGCCCAGCAAGGAGCTTTCTGTGTCCTTGGAATGGAAATTAAGCTTATCTCCTATAAAGGATCCTGTACCCACCCTGAGACCTTGCTTGTCTTATGTCTCTTTCCAAAATCCAGTTCTCAAAGTGAGAAAGTGCAGCTGGTGGCAAAGGTGTGTTTGCACCTTGGGGACGGGGACTCAGGAGAAAGCGTTTGAATCAGATGCATCTGGGGTTTTCTCTGAACCACTTTTAATAAACTTTCCTGATACCCAAAGGATGTGGTCTCCATTGAAAGTTTCTTTTTTCTTTGTTTCGGTAACCAAGTCAACAAGAGGAGAAAAACACACCTACACAGTCGCAGGTGCAGCTGGGCTGTGGAGAGGTGAACGGGTTTGGGGTGTCGGCCTCTGCACCCCAACCTGTGGGGGATCAGTTGCACTGGTAGCCTTGTCTCTTCCTGGCAGGTCACCATGTGCATCTGTGCTCCTGGGGCCTGTCTGCCGTGTCCTCCTGAGGTGGGGTGGGAGGGATGGATGTCCATGGAAACTTATTTGAGTAGCAAGTGCCTGATGCAAGATGTGGTGTCCACTGGCTCCAGCCATGGGGACACAAAGAAGGAAGTTCCTTCTGTTCTCCCAACTTAAAATTGGTCTCTATTTCTCTCTCATGCTCACTAAGCTCCAAAGCATTCACTGCAGTCCAAATGGTCAAGCAGCCAGGGCCACTCCCCAGGTGAGGCCCTCCCTCTCAGCCAGCTGGAGCCCAGCTGTGCCACGGGGCAGAGCTCATTTGTGTGGGGGTGGGGCACAAAGCATCTACTGGGGGGGGGGGGATGGGTGGGACATGCACACGACTCTGCCTCCTGCACTGACAAGATCCCCTTGGTTTGCACCCAGCATTGTCACCTAGGTTAGGAGGGACTGTGTCCTACTGTCCAGGAAGTATCACATTCAAGCAAGAAAGGAGGGAGGAGAAAAAAGAAAAGAGGGAGGGAACAGCAGGATGTGCACGGTGTGCATGCTGCTGGCTCCTCCTCAGGAAACCCCTAGCAGGTGGCGCCCTTCCTTGTCCCTGAGTCCTGCCAACATGTCCTGGAGCCTGTCTGTCCATATCACATTCCGACACTCTGATGGGTTTCATCCACAGCTCTTATTTTTTTTAAAACTTTTTTTGATTGTGAAAGAGGATCTCTAAATTGCCCAGGCTGGGCTCAAGCTTGTGACTTTTTTGCCTCAGCCTCCCAGAAAGCCCCTATGCTCAGTGCCTTCCGTGTTGCTTTATGTGAAAGAAATGTTCCGTACAACAATGTAAGTGCCTTAAAACTGTTTTTAGAGACCCCTGTGGGGCGTCAGTGCTGTGGCGTGCCGCCCTTCCTCCCGATTCCCTGACCTTGTCAAATCGGGACTCAAAGAATCTGTGACTGGTGGTCTATGTTTAGAAACCCCAACCTGAAGCCAGGTGTGGTGGCACACACCTGTAATCCCAGCACTCAGGAGGCTGAGGCAGGTGAATTGCTGTGAGTTCAGGGAGAGATTGGTTACATACTGAGTTCAGGACCATCCTAGATGATAGATTGAAACCCTGCCTCAAAAGAGGGATAGAAAGAAAAAAAGAAAGAAGAACGGAAGAAAGAGAAAAAAAAGAAAGGAAGGAAGACAGATCAATTTGGACGCAGCCTTACTACTTTTGCCCTTCTGTGTGGGTAGGCCTCTAGATTTTATTCTACAAATCACTTGTAGCAAAGTTAGTCATTAATGTGAGTTTGTGGGGCAGGGGTGTATCTTGGGGGTTACAGCCCTTGCCTAGCACCCTGATCCCTGGAACCACATAAAAACGAGTGGGCCATGGCAGCACTTCTCTGTAATCTCAACATTTGGGAGGCTGAGACAGCAGAATTTCCATGATTTTGAGGCCAGCCTAGAATACAAAGTGAGACATGGTCAAAAAAAATTAAATTAGTAATATGCTATTTACCAACTCCATAGTAGCTGAAATAAAATCTTGTTTCTTTAATATTACACTCTCAAATCTGGAACTGCATCTCAGCACTGCCCATATATAAAATGAACAAGAATAAATGTCATTTTTGTTAAGCACGTGTAGAGCTGGCAGTTGATGTTGCAATGTGCCAAACAGCCCCTCCAAAATTCTACCCGCATCCCCCAGAGTCAGTCAACTCTAATTGATCTATTTAAAAAGCCCAGTATTACAATGCAACAGGGAGATGGGTTTGCAGAGCTGAGACACCCCTCCCACCCTAGCCGGGCACCACTCACTCCCTGCCCACATCCCAAAGATGCAGCTGGCTGGGATGTCTGGAGCCCTGGGCTGGGTCGCCAGCCCCAAAGAGAAGGCCGTGCGAGACACGGCCCAGATGTCTCCACACACGCGGCTCCTGGGGCAGAGACCCACCATGGACTGGCAATTAGAGAAATCTTCAATTAACATGACAGTGAGGGGGAGGGCTGGGGGCTGCAACAATATTTTTGGCTAGGACTTATTTTGCTAGGATGTTAGCTAATCGTTTCAAAAATTCCTATGACATCTAGTCGTTGGTGACCAACTTGAGCCTGTTGATTAAGGAGCAAGTAGTCTCCTGACAAATGTATGTTAGGTTTGTTAAAAGAAATCTTCTTCGAGGTGAAAAAAAAAAATCTTAGATCCCCAGATATAGTTTAGATAAGCCGAAGGACAATGAGAGAGGACCTTAGAAGTGAGCCAAAGGAGACACAGTCACACGCTCCCAGCAGCTTCCTCCATTCCCGCTGCCTTGAGCCCGGAAGGTTTCTGAGTTTGCAGCTGCAGACAACAATTCCTTTTCTTTTCTTTCTTTTCTTGTCTTTTTTATTTATTTCTTTTTTTTTCCTTCTCAAACTGAATTTCAACAATGAGAGAAGTGATTGCAGTGTGGCTGAGAGACAAAAACCGCCTTCCGCGGGTCACCGCCTGCACCCGCCTGGGAAACCCACGCTCCCAGTCACAAACAAGGCAGGTCTTTGAGCCAACACCTGGCCGCAAGCTAGGTGGGAAACCCCGTGCCTCAAAATGCCACAGCCCCACCCACTGGGAAACCTTAGGAGAATTTACAAGAAGGAGAGCTTGGCCAAGTTTCCTCCCTGCTCCTATTCACAGAAGGGCCCAATGGGACAGCTTTCCTTGCAAGCTAGATCATGCTTTCTCCACCCTGGAATTAGAATGGTAGTTTCACTTGCTAGCAAGAATCCTCAGGCTGTGCCATCTTAACCTGAGTAGGAATACACTGTGGAAGCGTTTTGGCCACCTTAGGGCAGACGGTTGGACTCTGCCTGGACTACAAACCGTTCCCTAGGCCAGTTCGCAGGCCGGGCCACACAGCAGGAGAGGCGCAGCGGCCAGCCAGCTCAGCTGCATCTGTACTTACCGCCGCTCCCCGCCACTCACTCTGCAGCCTGAGCTCCACCTCCTGTCGGGACTGGTTCCTGGTACCAAAATGTTGGTGCTCGCTGCCCTGTGCCCAAGGAAATTCACTGTCACTCTTGTTTCTCTACTTAGCCATCCCCTCAGTTAAGTTCTATTCCAGAGGATAAAAAGAATTAGCTTTCTTCTGTGCTTAAAAAAGAAAAACACTGTGTGCATCTCCCACCAGTCAGTCACTGTCCCCTGGCCTTTCCTGAGCTCTGACATTGGGCAGAGAGACTGGTGATCATAAACTTTGGGCAAATCAGCATGCAGGTGCTACAGGCAGAGCTGGCACGTGCTCTGATAAGCTGGGAACCACCAATGAGCGTGGCAGGGAACAGAAAAGCAAAGTCCCTGCTAGTTGGGCTGTGTGGGTGCAGCTGAAGGTGGGCTTAGGGGCACAGGAGGATGCAGCAGCGGCCCTGAAGTCAGTGGGACAAGGGTGTCCAAATGTGAGGTCTAACTTCCCGGGAGAGTCACGTAAGGGTAGATCAACTCAGAGGACAGAAGTCCTGGCAGGACAGACACCCAGGGGAGTGTTTTCTGCTCTTGGGTGTTCTGTGTGTGGGCTTTATGTGCTTGCGTCACTTCTCCAGGCATCTGTGCACTTTGGGACCACACGTGGGAGCAGGCAACAGCCACGCTAGGGCCTCTGAGCCAGGACGCATGGCTGCGGTGCCCGACTCCAACACTGAAATGAAAGACCAGCCGGGTTCAGAGGCTACTGTGTGAATGCCCGACTTCGCAACATCCCTTCAGAACCTATCAGCCACCAATGGAGCTTGGCGGGATATTCACGCCTGGTGAAGTATATAAAGTATGATCAAAATATACAGTGAATATTCAAAAAATAAAAATTACAGTAAGAGGCATGCTGCCCTAATTCCCTCTCGTTGAACTCCCATGTCCTGAAGCAGTCCTGGATGTGGCCTTTCCTGCCTGTCTTCACCAGGTGTGATCAAAATGCAGCCAACGCCACGGCCAAGGGCCAGCTGATGGTGGGGCAGGTCAGGAGACCAGACGGCACGACCTCGCCCAGCTCAGTCGTCAGATCTGGTGCCTGGCGATTTCTCCCCAAGGTCAAAATGACCATGAGAGGCCAGCATTTTGAATCAACTTAGGACGTTGACAGGCAGCTGGCCCAACTAAAGATACTGTTTTTTTATTATTATTATTTCCCCATTTTATTGATATGATTAAGCATGAAATTTAAGGTTTACAATGAAGTTGAGCATTTTGTGCACAGATGAATCTTGTCAAGGTGACAAAGGCTTTCTCTCTCTCCTTTTGTCCCTCCCCCTAC
>PVKB01001996.1:242533-333315 GCA_004027205.1 Ctenodactylus gundi | reverse complement strand
AAGCGGAGCCAGCAAAGACCACTGTCACCAATCCAGGTTTCCATTGAGAAACCTTCTAGAAGCTCAAGTCTGGAAGGCCGCCTCCTTGGCCAGGGCTTGAAATCATTTGCACAGAGCAAGCGCAGATAGGTAATAGCTGTTCTCTATTTTCTGAGATTCAAAAATAAATTTAGCTAAGGGGGAAAAGATAAAAAAAAGAAAATGGAAGGACAGCCTTTCTTGTTGACTGGCTGCCAGGAGTTGAAACACTGAGGAGGGAGTCCCTTCAACGGGGAGAGAGAGAGAGAGAGAGGCAGCTGTAACATTTCAGGTGGAAAGTCAGCAAATTTCCACAGGCCTGCCTGCCAGAGACCACAAAACGGTTTTAAACAACGGCTCACTTCATGGTGTGTGTGTGTGTGTGTGTGTGTGTGTGTGTGTGTGTGTGTGTGTGTGCGCGCGCGCGCGCGTGCACGCGCACGCGCACGCGTGTGCTCTTTAAAAAAGGCAAAGTTGGGGGGATAGCTGGGCCTAGGGGGAGCTAAAAACTGTCCTCATGCAGCCATCAGAGTGAGCAGGTTAATGAAAGAGTTTGGGGGGCACAAGGGGTCTGGTCGCCCCGCTGCAAAATTGCTTGCAGATTTGAAAACAGCGTGTTTCCTTTCAAAGGCATTCTCTCGCCATACATTAGCACTTGTCAATGTGACCATTAGGCGCGGGCAGTGTAGAAATTTAATTACAAAACCATTTATTTTATTGAAAGAAAAATAAACCCAAGCTACCTCCGATGCATTAGGTAGGTTCAAAACATGTTCAGCTGGTAACACCCAAGGGCTGGTGCGGGGGGGGGGGGGGGGGGGGGGGGGGGGGGGGAGCGCCAGGAATAAATGCCTCTTTCGTGTGCGCTGGGGACTCCATATTAGAAACAGCTGCCCGCGGGTCCCTCTTTATTGAAGTTCAATTCTAAATTTTAAAATGACAGGTTTTATGAAGGGCCTTTTTTGGATCTGAGGTCCCTGGGCTGCGCTCCGGGTTCCTCTCCGTGTATTGTCACCTCCTGGCTTTGAGCACCTGAATTTGACCGCGCTCCCGAGGTGAACAGGATGCATTGGTTGGCTGGGGCACCCCTCTCTCTGGCTGAGGCACCCCTCTCTCTGGCTGGGGCTCCCCTCTCCCTGGCTGGGGCTTGTCTTTTGTTCTCCTAATGGTGCAAGAATGCAAGGGTTGTGGCATTAAAGGAAGTCACAAAAATGTGCGAAACACATCAAAAAGTCTCCAATCTGTCTCTTATTTGGGCCTCTCCCCTTCCTCTCCCTGAGCACGACTTCCTCGCTGTTGGAGAGTCGAGGCTTTGGAGAAACCCTCGGTTTGGGTCCAGCAGCGGGCTGCTGCCCTGCCGGAGACCGCCTCTCTGTGGCACGCCTGCCAGTAACAACTCTGTTTTACTATTCTGTTGGAGGAAAAAAAAAATGAATTATAACCTTTGTGGCTTGGACTGATGTGTCAATTTCAAGCGCATTTCCCCGTCTGAAACCTCTATCCACACGTTCTTCTAGCTATCTCCTCAGGCAGTCCACTCCGAGGAGGAAACCGGAAGGGGAAGATTTTTTTTTTTTAAATTTTAATTTCCCCAGCGACCAGAGAAGGCTGTAAAATTTCAGGGAGGCGTCATCTGATCATTTGTCTGGGGTTGGGGAGAATGTCAGGAACAGGAAGTGGGGGTGCTCTTCTACTGAAAATTCATTTTTAAGGTCTCATACCTGTACTTATTCACAGTAGCACATCTTGGTGATCTTGGCTTAGAAAACATTTGGACCTTGTGTTTGCTTCCCAAGGTGGGTCCTGGGGAGTGCTTCCTGGTCTTCAGACACTGCTGGCCCTGGCACTGGCTCTGCTATGTCCCCGGGGGACCCATACCCTCATCCTCACGACTCAGAGACGCCTAGGAACAAACCTGAGCATCTGTGCAGTCCAGGTGGCCTCTAGAGAAAAAGGGGTCCTGCTGGGCTCTTCCCACCCCACCGCCCGTCCTGTTTTTTGACACAGACTCTCAGCCTATTACCCTTTTTTACCTGAGGAGCTAGAAGCACAAAAAGTATATTAAAAAACAGAGAAACTTGTCTCTCTAGCAGGGCTGAGATCATCAAAAGAAAAGAGGATGGGAGATCTGGGAGGGGCATTTGGGTCATATTTGCGTATTCTGGGAGAATTAGCGTTTGCATTAAGCCCTGAATTGTTCTCATTATCTGAGGACAACTTCTTCTCTCTTGTTTTCCTCTTCAGGGGTGAAAAGTGCATTCCGGGGACACTAGGGGGAAGTCTGCAAAGTAGCTGAGCAGGCAGGGCAGCAGAGGCCTGGAATGCCAGCTCCCTTCCAGGCTCCGGCAGGAGGGTGGCAAGTTCGAGACCAGCCTGGGTAACTTAGTGACTTAGAGAGATCCTGTCCAAAGATAAAAATAAAAGTGGGCAAAGGCCCTGGATTCAACTTCCAATACCACCCCCCAACACACACACACACACACACACACACACACACACACACACACTCCATCATCATCAGTCTAAAGTCAGAACGGGGAAAGCGGATACAGCGCACACTCACAGCGGCCTGCTGGAGTGGGGAAGTTCCAACCCCGAGCCGTGCGTAGCAGAGGGTGGCCAGAAAAAGATGTGTGCTGACCGTGGTCAAGCTGCTCCTCTCTAAGCGTCATGGAATGCACAGCATGGTGACGAGGGTCGCCTTCCGGGTGGGAGGCGGGTGGCGAGTGGCCACTGATGTCCCCTTCCCACAGGGCTTTCTTTCCTCTTCCGGACTGTCCATCCCACTTGCCTCCCAGAACTTATTTCTCCTTGTCTACCTACAATACATCGGGCAGTGCACTTGCAAAGAGCAATCAAGATGAGCTTAGGATTTTCATCACATCATATCTGAAATCATGGTATTGCCTGGTTACTCTCAGTACATCTATGATTGCAGATGCCTGTTGTATTTGAAAACTTGCACTGTGGCCTCAGGTATAAATGGGAAGCCAGCCAGACGGACTGTGGACACTCTGTCCTAATGAATGATGGAGAGAGGGACGTGGAAGGTTGATGGACAGATACTTCCAATCTGAAGACCAGACAGGAAGAAGATTTAAAAAAAATTATCAGGCTTCAGGTACATGTGAGACACAGATAAGGACATATGGTCACTAGAGTTCCAGATGGTGAGGACTGAAAAACAGGGCAGAAAATATATTTGGAAAAATTCTGACTGAAAAAAAAACAAATGCCAAATTTGTCGAAAGACATGAATTATAGATCCAAAAGCACTGTGAACCCCAGATGGGACAATTGAGGGGTTATAATGTATCTAGGTACATTGTAAATGAAGTGTCGAAAGCTAAAGATAGAAAGAAAATCTTACAAGTAATCAGAGAAAAATGACACATGACAAACAGGGTGATAGGCTTCACATGGCTGTGGTCTTACGGTAGAAAGGGGGGAGGGGCATAAGGAACACTATTCTCTCCAAGTTTCTACACTGTGTGCAATGAAATATAATATTAACTCTCTAAGTACCCTGTGAAAAACGCAAGGATGTTTAGCGAGCAGACCAACCACTGACAAAAGGAAAGCCAATGACGTAAGTATACGTCAAATAAATAAGTTAAAACAGAACTGTAAAGTATATGCAAGGAATCCAAATGAAGGCAGGAGAGGGGGAATAGAGGAACTAGGAAACAGCATAAACAGAAAAGGTATTCTCATAATTTAATAGTCATATCATTACATTAAATGTTAATGAGCAAAATATTCCCATTAAAGGGCAGAGACCACCTAAAAAGGTTTTTTTTCTTTTGTTTTTTGTTTTTGAGACAGGATCTCACTTTGTAGCCCAGGCTGGTCCTGAACTCACTATGGAGCCCAGGCTGGCCTTGGACTAGTGGCAATTCTCCTGTCTCAGCCTCCCGAGTGCTGGGATTACTGGCATGAACCACCATGCCCAGCTTATGTGGTGCTGGGGAATCAAACTCAAGTACTTAGTGCTTAAGTTTAATAGCTGAGTCATTCCTCCTGCTCCCCTAAAAAAACAAAAGGTTTTTTTAAAAGGCAATACCCAATTATATGCTGACCAGAAGAGATTAACTTTAAACAGAGTCAATCAACAATGCTTTGAATGGAATTGAGCCTTTGTGTCAGGCTTTCATAAAGGAAATACTTTATGTAGGGAAAGTCTACCAGAAAAAAGGAAGAGATAGAAAATATTACGATTACAGTAGGATATTTGAACACTCTCTTCTCAATAAAAAATAAAATATCTCATAGTCCAATATTAGTGAATAAAACAAACGATTGTAAACAAACCATTGGTGAAAGAAGAAATTACAGAGATATTATAATTGTTGAAAACTTAACGAAAACACAAATGTTAGGATGTAACTACAACTGCTTAAAGGAAGTTTTATGATTTTTGAAAGGAAATCAATGACTGGCCAATGACTCCGCATTTCACTTGAAATCCAGAGTAATCAAAATAAGTAGGACAAAGAAAGTGAGACCAGAAGTCATTGTCATGGGGAAGACAACCAGCCTATAGCTGCTTCTTCCCAAGGGACAAATCTGGATGGAGAGCACAAATTAACATATCAAGAGTGAAGAGGGGAAATTACTACTGCACGAGTTACTGACCTTAATGATAAAAGAGAATCTGCACATGTCTCAAAGAACTTTATACCATTTTTCTACAAAATTGATGCAACAAAGACCATATACATGTATAACTAGTATTTCCTTAAGATGAAAAAGAAAATCTGAATTCTGGACCCCTGATAATTTCTCTCATAAATTTTACCAGACACTCAGAGGAGAACTCACACACCAAACTTAGACAACTTTCCTTAAAAAGACAAGAGACGAGAATACACTTTCTGATCTGGTTTACGATACTGTCTAAAGTCTACGACCAAAACACGACTAAGTTGCTGTCAAAAAGGAATATTATAGGCCAACATTCCTCATGAACATAGAAATAAAGATCATTTTAAAAAATCAGATTAAATCCAACAATATATAAAAATATTAACGGGATCAAAAACTGCTAAACAGTATAGAACAGATCAGAAATAAATCCACAAATATGCTGTTCACAGATTTTCACGAAGGCAAATCAAGGAAGAAAGGATGGTCACGTCAATAAATGACACTAAAATAATTATGTATCTACATGTAAAACAAAAAAGAAGGGAAGGAAAAAGAAAGGAGAGGCAGGAAGGATGGAAGGATGAAAGAGAAGAAAGGAGGACAGAAGGAAGAGAAAAAGAAACCCAACTCTCCTTGCAGTATATCCAAAACTAAAAATGGAACCAGAGTCTAAACTTAAAACCCCAGAGCACGCAACCCCTGGGGAAACACTGGAGAAACACATTGTGACCTTGGCAGAGATCTCTTAAATACAACACCAAAACACAATCTCTAAAAAAAACAAAAACAAAAAACAAAAAACTGGATTTCACCCAAATGCGACAGGAAGCAAAGTGAATTTTAATTAATAGCTCCGAAGTGACCTTGACATAAGGTCACCTAGCCAGCGGCCCAGCGGCGGCAGAGCCTAGAAGAAGCTCAGAGTAACCTGACTCCAGAATCTACAGACTTTTTTTTTTTTTTTCTTTTCTGGTACTGGTGATTGAGACCCGGGGCCTTCACATTGAGCTACGTCCCCAGACCTTTTTTTTTTTTTTTTTTTTTTTTTTTGAGATAAAGTCTTCTTAATCACTAAATTGCCTAAGCTGGGTTCGGACTGGTCATTCTCCCGCCTAAGCCTCCCAGAGTGCTGGGGTCATAGGCCTGCACCACCAGGCCTGGCTCAGAATCGGTTATCTGCACAGTGTTCTAGAACAACACCATTTGCAAGATGCCTGGCTGGAAGCAGAGATTTCACAGCACAGCTGGCGTCTGGGCTAACCAGAGGACATCTGCGACACTCCCAACCCCGACCCGCCTAGACGGGAAAGCCCTCAGCGCTGAAGGAGCTTTCAACAAACACGGTGATGCCTCATTGCCAAAGAAAAATGTTAGGACATGGGTTACCGTGGGGCTGTCTGCTGCGAACACTTGCTTGCTCCGTTTTGATGACTTGTTACTGCCGGAAAGTAGGTGAACAGGAATGGGGTCACCCCAGGGACTGGCTGGGGGGGTGCACTCAGGCAAGGAACCACCCCCAGGAAGGGTTGCACATTGTGTGTGTAACCTGATGCCCCTGCCTCTCAGAACGGTGCACCAACAGGTGGCACTCAGCCCTCCGCCAGGCTGAGACAGGAGGATCACAAGTTCAAGCTCCACCCGGACAATCTAGAGACTTAATGAGACTCTGTCTCAAAATCAAAAATAAAAGAATGGAGTCAAGAAGACATAAAAGTCCTGAACAGAACTATAGCAAGCACAGAAACTGAGTCAGGAATAAAGTCTCTACCTGCAAAGAAAGTCCAGGCCAGACAGACTTCCTGCAGACGGCTATCGGTCCTTCGGAACAGAGCGGTTGTCACGGCTTCTCAGACTGTTCCCGTGACACTGAAAGCCAAGGAATTAAAATCGGGACCAGCGTGTCGCTCAACGTAAAGGCTCTGGGCCGGATCCCAGGTATTTCTCTCTTGTGGGCATGCACGCGCACACACACACCACACTCCTTAGAGAAGGTTTCTAGCCGCCATTGTTACTGCCAGAGTGGCGCCGCTCCGGATGGCAGGCCCCCAGCACCCCACCCGGCATAGGCTGTGGGCTCCACAATATGTCACATGCAAATCTCTTTCAAATTTAGCAGGGCTGGGACGCCCCACTTCTGAGCTTCCCAGGAAGGGGGACCCTGCAGCCCCTCCTTGCTTCTCCCCCAGGGGGCTCCTCCAGGGCAAGGCCCCTGATGTGACGGCGCTCCTCCCAGGATGAAGAGCTTAACGGCTCCTTCCAATTCCCTCTGTGCCTTCGTTTATTTTTAAAATATTAATTAAGCGCATTCCTTGTCCGCGGGAAAGCCAGGAGGCCAGCTGGGGGACGGTGGGCGCAGCTCAGTGTCTGGTGCCTGCCATCCGCACGTTGGAAGTTCCAGGGCAATGGGGTGGCAGGTGATGGGTCACTGGGGTGAGGGGACCCTGGGGAATGAGAGCCCTTATCAAAAGCATTACTGCCCCTCTAGCAGAGGTCTGGGGAAGATCTTTGTCTCTTCCACCATTCAAGGACACGTCAAGGCACCACGGCTGAACCAAAGACCAGATCCGGGCACGCCAGTGCCTTGGTCGGGAACGTCCTGGCCTCCCTAAGCCACACAGCTTATGTGATTTTGTTATAACTCTGCAATTAGACTAGAGGTTCTCTTCGGGCCAATCTGGGCAGACGGATTTACAGGTTGTGCCCAGCTGTGCCTGGGGAGGCCGGCAAGTAGCCCCAGCCCTCTGGCTCTTGGGTCAGTTTGACTCTGACCCAAACTTGCCAGCCCCTAATAGAGAGCAAGGAGTGAGCACGTGCTGAGTGTCCTCCAGGGCCTGCCCCGGTCACACTCGGCTCCCGTGACACAGACACAAGCTCGCTGCCTGCCGCCATAGGCCCTGGAAGAGCCCAGCACCCACAGGGCCCCACCCCCACCCCACCCCGGTGTTGACACTAGACCAGCACCTGGGGGAAGGCCTCCCCCACCCAACTCTGGACAGTGAGCACAGTGCACTCACTCACGCTGTCCACCAGGGCCAATGCTGGCAGGACAGCCTACCTCCAGCTCAGTGCAAAGGCCCTGGGCTCCGTCCCCACTACCAGGAACAGAGAAAGAGGAGAAGCAGAAGAGAGGTGACGGAGGAGAGGGAGAGAGGGAGGCAGGAAGGCCGGAAGGCAGGCTCCTCCACCAGCACGAGGAGAGGACTCTCATCTGTGTGGTGGCCGTGGCAGCTGATCCCAGGAGTTGCTGCACGCAGTGTGACCCCTGTGCAAGCAGGGACAGGGCTCTGTGACCTGGAGGAGCCCCAGGGAAAGGGCAGGGCCAGGCCTCAGAGACAGGGACATGCGGTGACAGCAGACAGCGTGAGCCGGCACGGACGCCACACACGTGGCCTGCAGGCAGGGGGCCTGGCTCCTCAGGGCTCCGCGTCCTGTCTAGCCGCGGTCCTCTTAGGCACCTGCCGGAAGCTCCCTAAACGTTTGCATCGAGCCACCAGCAACCAAATGGGACAGTTCTTCCCACCAAAGAGAGGAGGCAGATCTTTGATCCAAGTGTCTAAGATGGTAGAAAAAAGGTGTATGAAGTATTTCTTCCAAAATAGAACGCCATCACCCCAAATCTGGAAATCCCTAATGGGGAAACCATTTAGAACACAGCTGAAATACCGAGAAAGAGAAATGGACGCTGAGCTGGGTGGGGTAGCACACACATCTGCAAGCACAGTGTTTAGGAGGCCGAGGCAGGGGGATGACGAGCTTGACCTGGCCAAATCTATCTCAAAATAAAATCATATAAAAGGCTAGGGATGTAGGTAGCTCAGTGGGAAGCCCTAGATTCAATCCCCAGTACCAAAAATAGCAAAATAACATAAAAAAGAAAGACAAGAAGAGAAAAGAGAAGAGAAGAGGTTCTGCCTGGGGTATCTGATGCTACACCAAGCCAGGACCATCTCCCCCGTGGCATCATGGGAACACATGTCCCGATCACTCTCTGCTCTGCCCGGCAAGGGGTCAGAGAGGTTGCAAGGGCAGGTTTGTTTGCGATGTGTCCACAAAATAAAATGCCTAAACACTTCCTCTGAGGAAACCACGGTGGTCAGAGCCTTGCTGCCCGCAGGATGCTTCCTGTAAGGGAGGGGGCAGCTGGCCAGCAGGGCAGGGCTGGCCGAGGGCCCCTCTGAAGCCACAACTGGAAGCTACAGCCCTTAGTAGCACAGCTGGACCACGAGGAAAGCCATGGTGTTTACAACAACCACGCACAGGCAAGCGGCCAGCCATGGTGGCCAGGGGTGCCAGCCTTGGACGCAGGGGGCTGCTGCTCAGACCTTTGGGCACCTTGGCTGCCTGGGCATTCAGACCAGGCAGAGAGAGACAGCGTCTGGGACCACCTTGCACTCAGCTCCCGTGTCACGCCAGGGCCTATGGAACACGTTACCTACCCAGGGCGATCAGGAATTCGAGGCCTTCGTGATACAGACCTATGCGGGCAGCCCTGCTGGTCCCTCGCTGTCCCCACCCCCCACCCCCATCCAGGTGCACCCTCTCCTCGCCTCTTCCCTGCTTAATCTTCCCCTCCTCCAACCCTACGGAGCTCTCTGACCTTACGGCCCACAAAGCCCTGCTTCCTGTGGGATCGGACGGCCTGAATCCAGACCCCACTGCCTACAGCGCAGGCAGATAAACACACTGCTTGCGAAGAACTTGTCTTCAGAAATTTTCTTTGAAAATACCAACATAATCAGAGCCAGAGAACTAGAAACCTTCTTCTACTTTGGCTCCTGGTTGTTGGCAGTATTGCTTACATTGCAACTCCGGCGGGACCTCGTGACGTCTCACTGGGCTAGGCACTTCCAGAGCTCAGCCCAGGCTCGTCCTCCGTGGCCACTTTGCCTTTTATTATCCATGACTTCTCCCCGGTCAGGAGCCGGTGTTCTGCCTCCCTTCCCCCTTCCCGGGCGGGGACTAAGCCTCCTGCATCTGAAGGGCACGGTGCCCAGCAAGCTGTCCCGATGGAGCTGGGCACCTCGTACAAGCTCAACACACACCACACAGCGCTGTGACCATGATGGTGACTTCTTTGCATAACCTCAGACAAAAGATTTTTTAAATATTTTCTTAAAATATTGGGCATAGACGTTGAATAGGAGCCTAATGGGCACTCGTTAAATCTCATGGTGTTGGTATTGCACCAACTAAGTCAAACAGTGTGTTGGGCCTGCCCCACCACTTCAGCAGGTTACCCAGACTCAAGTGCTCCCTTCTCTTGATTACTGTGCCCACTTCATAGGTTTATGGTAAATATTAAACAGATTAATATTCCCACGACACCTCCTACCATGCCCGGGCCAGCTGAGCCTTGTATATAGGCATCTTAAACAAAAATACTACTAAATAGAGCAGTGCTGAGATTCACCTCATAAAAAAAAAATCACCTAAACAGTACCGAGAAGATGGTGCTAGTTTATTGATGTGGGAGATTCAACGGTGCTTGTTTGGCAATATTATTGGCATATCACATCTATATGCTAATTCCCTTGACTCCCGCCTCTTCTTCTGAACGTGACTAGTGACTGACCTTATGGGACACGTCCTCATAGGTACTTTGGGTTCCACCTGTCCTCACCCGTAGGGTGGGAGATGCTGTGAGGTGCCACCCCAACCTCTTCCACGACTGTTGGGTGTTGCCAGATCCCCAGAAATCTGCCCCCTTGCTGGAGAGAGCTCCAGCAACTTCCAATGGCTGGTGGATAGAGAGTCAAGGACTGTCTTAGTTACTTTTTCATCGCTGTGACTCAATACCCAGCATCCACAATTTGGGGGAGGAAAAGTTTCATTTTAGCTCACATTTTCAGAGGGTCAGAGTCAGTCCACAGGCAGCCAGCAACAGCAGAAGCACAGGGCAGAGGCGGAGGTGGAGGCAGTTCCTCACAGCATTGGAAACAGCAAACCAAGTCCAATCAAGCCCAGAAGGAAGACAGGAAGCAGTATACACATATCCTTCCAGGTTCCATCCCAGCGATGACCCACCCCTGCTTCTGGGTCCAGCTTCCGCCCCTTCCAGATGGTAAGACCCCATCACATGCCTGTAATCCAATTTGCCACAAGCCTGTCCTCTACCATACACCCATAATCTACTCTTCCAGGCCAGGTACCCATTTCCCAACAGCACACGGTTCTATAGACAATCCGTAACATCCACATACATGAAACTGTGGGGGGGACATTCCAGATCCAAGCCACAATGCCCCCCGTCCCCCTCACTCAAACTTGGCACAACTCTCAAGGTCATGTTGGTCCCCATGGCCAACCCTCCCCTCCCCTGCCCAGCCCTGCTCCCTTCCCTTCCCTCCCCTCCCCTCCCCTTCCCTTCCCAGGAGTGGATTCTAGGAGTGTCCCCTAATAACTGTCCTGCTCTGTCACCTCTACCCCAAAATCCACCTCCAGGATCCTAGCCTGGGATACCAGATAAGTATCCCAGCTTACTTGTTCTTATTAATTTTGATATGACTTCTAATTTTAGTCACCTGAATTTCATCTGGAACTAAGGTGATCACGTGACCTGGCTTTCCTGGGACTATCACTTGTGACTTCATTCTACAAGGTTTCATTACTAATAGCGGTGCCTTTGGCTTCCAAAATACTCCCCACTTGGATAGCAAATTATACAGTGCCACCAGATCTGTAAACACAGTGCCCACATCCTAGGTCCCACTGCCAAGGTAGAAAACTGAGGTCCCCTTGGCATAGTCGTACTTCCCTGAGCTTGGCGTCCCCCAGAAGCTGACCACTGGGACCACAGCTCCCCTTGCTGGGGTCGATCTTCTGCCCTTCCCTGCCTGCTCCGCGGGACACCTGAGCTCCCATAGCTGCCCACGTCTCCAATGACTCCACCCTCCCATCCACCTGCTTCTAAGCTGCTGTGAGTATCCCCTGTTGGTGGTCTCCTCCCTGCTCCCAGGGCAATGGCTCCCCCCGGCCCAGCAGCTCTTAGGCATCAGATGACCCTGGGATGGCTTACCACTGCCACAGTCCCGGTGGTCCCAGGGGGCCGTGGGTGCTTAGTCCGGACCAGGGCTGAGGGTCCCCATCTGGCTTGTCACTTGTATATCAACACCCTGTGAAGAAAGTAAAGAAAGACAGTCCTTTTACTAGTGCACATCCTCCAAGCTGGTTCCCTCCACAGGAAGGTGACCCTACAGGTGGGCTAGCGAGACAGTGGGTCTCACTTTACCCCAGAACTCTTCCCCATGCAGAGTCACACCAAGAGGCCATTGAGGGGGTCAGGGGGGTGAGGGTTGCTAAACAGCCACCGAACTTTCATCCTGAAACCCCCCTACCTAATCTTAACGGTCCAATTTCTTTTTCCAGAAATTTCCTCACAGTCCACAAGAACTGGCACAAACAGATGTGAAGACATCGTAATCTAAGCCTCCGTAAACCAGCTTGGCACCCAGGCTGCGCTTGCTAGGCCCGGAAGTGAAGGCCACAAGAACTGTTGGACAGTTGACACCACACGAGGCGACCTTAGTACTCACAGAAGGGAGTGACAACTGCTCTGTGACTTCTACAAGTTTTCTCAAAAGATAAAAAAGGTTTCTTAAGGTTTGTTACAAGTGCACAGGGAAAGGAAAAATTAGTAAAAATGCTATTTATTCTACCATAATTTAAGATATTAGAAACACTGATAAAGTTTTGTGTCCATATAAAAATCACTGTTACGAGTAGGTTGAACAGCCTTTTCCTTCACCTGTGCCATCAGTGATATAGAACACACACCTTTCTGGGCTCTGGAGAAGGGTCGGACTTTGTTCTAAGTCTGGATCAGTATCTGGTTTGTTCTTTGCTCTTGGGACTCGTAAGATGACTGTGAGGGATTCTTGGAAGTCTTCCGTGGGCACCAATTCCATGGGGAAAGCGGTTTCCTTGGAATTGGGGTGCAAATTTCCCAGCAGCGTCCTTGTCTGAGCCAGCGGCTGCATTAGGAGCTGGACTTCAGTTAGTTCCTGCTCCGTTCTGAAAAGATAAAGCCAGATTCCCCTCCAATTGCCTTACGGCCATCATTTTCCTCACAGGCAACAACAAACTTCGCTGCTTTGCATGGAACACAAGGCCAGCTAGTTGGGATTTTAAAATATTAATCTTTGGTTCAAGGTAGAAGCCAACACTCCACTTGGACCTTCTGGAGGACTTCTGATCCTTGTGAGATTTAACCATTTCCTTGTGTTCAGTGATTTAGTTTTTTTCAAAATGTGTCAAAAATCCACAAGAAATAAAATGCTGCTATTTTGATCATTTTCTGGTTTTGTGTATTTATCTTTAGACAGGGTCTTGCTCTGTAGTCCAGGCCAGTCCAGAATTTGTTAGGTAGCCCAGCTAGGCTAGAACACACAGCAATTCTCCTGCCTCAGCTCCTGCGTGCTTAGATCACAGGCCTTTGTGATCAGTGGGCCAAGAACTTAACTGCTGAGCTATGCCTCTAGCCTCTATTTTCTGTATTTAAAAAGATCATTTTGAGGTGATTTTGGAAGTGAATGACATTAGTTTTATTTTAATCCTTTGTCCTGTGGTGACAGATCTACTATTTTACTGAATTTCAACAAAATGTACTCCAGAAACTTTACAGCTTGCGGAGTAAACCTGAATGTCACAACCAGCAGACGGAAATGCTCCTTTGGGTGTGTCTGAATGTCACCGCGAAGGGGTCCAACTGAAAGGCCAACCTGGCGTGACTTCACTCTTTCCCAATACGCCTGGAACCTAGTTGCGAGTGATGGGCCTTCGCTCTGTTTTCATTTTTGAGTCTTCTATTTTCATCCTCAGTTTCACACGCAACACTATCCGTTTGCTTCTTTTATTTAGTTAGCTTAACTCCTAGTCACTTTCTCTTTGTGGACAAACTGACACTGACACCCACAACTTAAGGAAGAAGGGTTTATGTTCCCAGAGATCTCGGTCTGGTAGTGGTCAGCTGGCTATGGCAGAAAGACATGGGGGAGGGCCTCGCTGGAGAAAGGCTGTTCACAGCATGATTCAGCAGGAAGCAGAGAGCTGGGGGAGAAGCCAGGGGCAGCAATATGTCCTTCCAGGCCTCCCTCCGCGACCTGCTTCTCCCAGCCAGGTCTCACCTCTTCATAGCACAGGAAGAATAGATTCATCTGCTCACGCTCCTTAACCCCACAACGCAATCACATTGCAAAAACACAAGGCCTTGGGGGCGGGGGAGGGGAGCAGACGACCTTCCAGATCTAAACCACGTAAAACTCACATTGGCTTATCACTAAGGAGGGGGCATAACTCCCACCTTGCTGTCTGCACTGAGTTACAGATGTGCTGTGATTGGCCCCAGAGACACTGAGAGGCGTGGCAGGAGAGGTCACATTCTGGCGGGCACCTGACGCTGGGATAGGCCCTTGTGGGCTGACAGTGGGGTTGGCCATGGGCAATCTGAGCAAAGCAGCCTTTACTTTGCAAGATGCATGGGTTTCCATTTAGCCAATGGTATTAGTCCCTGGGAACACAGTTCAGACCACAGGGAGGCTGGCATTTCATGCCATGACAGTTAATAGGCCGCAATCACTGAAAGTTGAGGGAGATTGGTGGGAAGCAACGTCATGTAACTAAACTGATGCTCAGGTGCATCAGAGCGGTGCAAAGCAGGAACTGCTTCATTAATGTTGTTTCTGAAATAGTCCTGAGCACATTCAGAGCAGCTCACTTCACCCTCCTGTGGCAGATGAGCTCCCCACGAATGTGGCGTAGCCAAAGGGGTCTGATCAGACATTACAGTTGTTGGTTCCCTGTCAAACAAAGACAGCTCCTGCTCCATTAGCCTGCATCCCTGGACAGCTATGACCCACAGAGGCCCCCTGCTCGGGTATGGTACACCTGTAGCTTAAACATGGACCAACCTTTTAGGCCACTGAGATTTGGGCTGTGCTACGGTTCAGACCTGGAATATTCTCCTAAAGCCCCATGCAACTGGATATTGGGGGTCATCTATGGATTTCAGAAGTTGTTAGAAGGTGGGGTGGATCCCTGAGGGTGTGGTGTGACCAAGCACAGTCTACTCTTCCCCAGCTTCTCCCCCTGCCCCTATCCTTCCTCCTGCAAGGCAGCAGGCAGCTCTTCTCTGCCAGACTCCTCCTGCCTTTGCCAGCTGCCCCGGAAAGACCTGAGACCTCCTGACACTGTGAGCTATAATAAACTTCCCCTCTGTAAGTTGTGAACGTGGGTATTGTGTCTCAGCAATGAAAACGTAACTAAAACAGACTATTTGTGTCCACAGCACAACAGCCCGTTCCGGTTGGTTCCCAGTGTTCTTAGGAAAGACTCCAGGGGAAGGAGGACAGCAAGCCGGCAGAATCCAGAACCCGGATGCCGGCAACCGATGCAAGAAAGGCTCCAGATCTGGTGTTGAGGAAGAGCTGAGAAAAAGAAGCAAGGCGTGCACTTAAGATCTTGACGTGGTTTTGAAGAAAACAAACAGAGAAAATAGGTGCACAATGTAATAAACTATATATATATATATCTATATATACGGAACCGTCTTAGACCTCTACTTGAGCAGAGGCCAGCCAACACCCAGAAACTCCCAGCATGCCCTGTGCCACTCAGCCCCACCCACCCCTCTGCCTGCTATAGGTTCCCTTTGGCTGATTCTCCTTCTTCCCTTTGGCGCACGAACACGTCCGCAGCCTTGTGGGTCAGTCTATCTTTTAGATCTCACTCCTCCCTCTTTGTGAACGGGTCCGATCAACCGCAAGACTTCCAACCATGGAGATTTTGCATGTGTACTTCCGCCATGTTGTCACTGTGTGCCTCCTGCCCTTGTTTCTGCAAATGGAAAGAATAATTGCATCTATGGGCTCCACCCAGCCGGGATTTGATTATTTTTGGAAGATGACTTCGTAGGCAGAAGTGCATTTGCTCACCAGAAGGCACACGCGGTCAACTACAAAGTGGGCGTGTAACACCTGCAATCCACCAATATTCAATCCCAAGGTTCTGCCTAAATCCATGTATATGGTGGGTCTGTATGAGAAAATTCCAATTCAAAACACCCCCTAGTCTACTATTTGATGATCAATAATAGAGTTCAAACAGGAAAACTAGCCCTGGTCCTCCCCCACCCTCCTAACCCAAGGCACAAAGTTGTTATATCCAGGTAAGTTGCTCTGGTCTGAATTTGGCCACACCGTTTGTCAAGGCCAAGATGGCCGCCATCAGCCCAGCCACCTGAACTTGCTCTGTCCTCTGGCCCCGCTGAGGAATCCTCAGCTTCCGTCCTCACCTTTTCGCCCCTTTTAGCAGGGGAATTTTCCGGCCCCTTTCCCCACTACTCTCTCTTTAACGCTCCCACGGTCTCACGGCCCACTGCAGCACAAGCCCACTGGGCACATGTGTTTGGCTGAGGCCAGCATGGAATGCCTTTTCTTGCCATTTTGTGGTTCCTGAGCCGGAAGAGACTGCACGTAGGCAGAGGGCTGGGTTCTCTCTAGGTTTCTCGGAACCTCCACCTGCTTGTGTACACAGGTTGAGACCCTTAGCCTGCCCGGCCCACACAGACTGAGAGGCTTTGTTTTGAGCCCCATGTAAAATATCTAATATCGTGAATATAGATCAGTAACCAAAATTCCTCTTTATATTTGCATCATACTTTTTTTTTGAAAGGCCACATGAACATAAAACTGGTGAGACGCTTGACCTCATTTTCATGCAATGAACACATGTCAAAAACATCATTATGTCTTAAGAAAGTTTATGAATTTGTCTGGGGCTATATTCAAAGCTGCTCTGGGATGCAGGCAGCTCTCAGACCATGCATGGGACAAGTCACCTGCCCTGGGTTCCCTCTGTACTTGCTACCTCCTTCCCACGCAGAGGTAGGAAGGTGGCATCATGTCCTTTGACAGGTGAGTGAGGAAAATTGCTGTGAAGGCCTGTGGGAGGCACACAGGGACAGGAAGGGGACATGAATGCCCTGGCAAGAGTCCACAGGGCAGAGTCCCCACGGGGAGGAACTCCAGTGGGCCCTGCAGCCGGCCCAGCACAAGCTCAACCCCACGTGCGTCATCTTCCCCACAACAGACTCAGCTCAAGGAAGCGTGACCAGATGCGACCCAAGATTTGGGGAGAATGTTTGTTTTTTATGGTCTGCTTACATTAAACCGCTGGGCAGAGAGAGACGCAGAAAGGCTCGTCCCCAACGGCAGTGCCGGGGAAGCCCAAATCCAATGTCAATAGCTGGAAATACAAGTGTTTGGTTTCAGTGAACTTCTTCAAAAACATTTCTCCTTCCTTTTTTCCTGAGGCAGTCCTAGAGAGGGGAAGACAGAGACAGAAGGAGACGGGAGGGAGGCGGGGGCCAGCCAGGGCAGCGAGGGGACTCGTCTGGAGGAACACGGGACCTCAGCAGGTGTGTGTGTATGGGGGGGGGGGTGGCAGGTCTGTCTCTGGGCCTTTGGCTGGAATCACCGTGGGTCCCTGTGAGGTAAGCCAGAGTCTCTGCACATGGCTACCAGCAAACTTGGCAAAAAATGGAGAGAAAATGAATGAATGTTTAAATCAGAGTTGCCCAGCCTTCTGTGCACTCCCCTGGCCCCACTGGGTGACAGCTGTCCCCCTTTTCTCCACTGCCCCATGGTAACTCGTGACTATCCCCGCCATCCCCTCCCCCCAGTTAGAGGCCACACTGTGTAGGCAAAAGAGGATAGGGGATGACAATGTTTTGGGGTTCTGGGCCTGAATGCAGAACCTTCACTCTGAGCCACTTTGCAAGATTTTACCTTTTTTTTTTTTTTGAGACAGTGTCTCACTTGAACCACTGAGTTGCCCAGACTGGGCTCAAAATTTCCATCTTCCTGGCTCAGGCTCCCAGAGTGCTGGGACGGTAGAGAGGCCACCACCGCCACACCCAGCTGAGGGCAGGTGACGTATAGAGGCACAGTCACGCAGTTGGGGCTGTCAGGCTCAGATCCCAGCCCTGGCACGTACTAGCTGGGACATTCTCTGCACATCCGTTTCTCATCTGGAAAATGGAGACATGATAATATGTTATGAACAGCAGAAAGGAGTCACTTGCTGACCATGTAGCAAGTGTTTAGTATCCACCTGTTGCTAATTTAATCTTTCTAGAATTCTCTATTCCCCCGCCTCTGTCTTTCCATCACAGACGGATGTTCAGCAACCTCACTGGATTTTCCTAATAGGAACATGCACACAAAGAAACAGAAAGATATGTTCTCCTGCAGGGCGTCTGGCACCCTGGATGTGCCACCCTGCCCAGATTCATGGGGACCCTTGTTAATACATCCACACCTCGTGACACTAGAGACCTACATTGTCCTCTTCCTTCACTACCCAAATCTAGGCACAGCCCTCCCTTGTCACAGAATGCTTTCTGTCTCAAAGGTACCAACCACGTTCTCAGAAGGAAAAAACAATGCACTGGCTACATGGATAAAAAGTTCAGGGGTAGATCGGGCTTCGGGTATGGCGTGATGCAGAAGCTCACACAAAGCCCTTGGAACCTGGTTTCTTTTACGGTCTTACATCCTACAGGCTCAAGCTCAGGGGGGGAAGAGATATTGATTGCCACTTTCCTGATAGACCTAGCAGATGTTCCTTGACTATGAGAGGGTGACACGCCCACCCCGGATCAATCCTGTGGTTGGAGAGCTGGTAGGCGATACTCCTACCTACAATTTCCCTGGCTGTTCATGGGCTGATGAGACAGGAAGAAAGGTTTCCTACAAATAGATCAGTTTCCTAAACAAAGGAGAGTGGACGGAGGGGAGCCAAGCCCCCAAAACTACCCACAGTGCACACGTCTGTTTTAGTTACTTATCTTGTTGCTATGACAAAATACCCAACATTTACAATTTAAGGGAGGGAAGATTTATTTAGATCACAGTTTCAGAAGGTCTCACACACACACATCCACTGATGGCCAGGATGGAGGTGTATGGCACAGGCCGGCAAACAGAAGCCAAGTTAAGCTAAGCAAAGCTGATGAACTTTCCCAGGTGGAAGTTGCAGGAATGTTCCTTCATCCTTCCTTTACTTAGCTGAGGCTGCCAGCTCAGACCCCCACACCCAGGGTGGGTGCTGGTCTCCCACATCCTAGCCAGCAAGTCAATAACAAACATCAGAAATCTCTGGTGGATGCAACCCCCCAACCTCAAGTTGATACCATCCCTCCGGGTCAAACCCCAAACATCTGCCCCTTCCAGCCAAGCTCGGCCTCTTAATAACACACAGTTCCAAGTACATGAGGCTTTGAGGGACACTCAAGACCCAAACTTGTTCAGGATCCACTTGGGCAATCTTAGCCAGTTCTCTCGCTGAGACTCCCCACCTAATTCTTTGTGATGCCTCTTATCCTTAGAATGTCTTTTTTTCTGCCCTTGAATTGACAAGTCTTGTTGTACCACCTACTCTGGAGCTGTTTCCACGCGAAAACTGACCCTGAGTCCTACCCGTGGCACTGAACTGTGTCCTCCTGCCTTCTTAGTGGCACAGTAACATCTCATATGACATTGCGCTTCCTGTGGGTGTATGTCTTCCTTTCTCATAGTTATAACTTCTCCTGGGTAGGAGACAAAGATGCTCTGACCTAGCGGCTTGCATATAAATGTGGGCTCTTGACCCACAAAATGAAGGAACCACAGGGCATCGAATCCCTTTGGACAGCTCCTCCGAAGACTGCCATCACCTGCAAAGATTACCAGCAAAGCGCCTTCGTGTCCCAAGAAAACTCAGCCCAGGCCCAGGACGCCCCGTTGGCTAGGCAAGACCACCCCACCCAAGCCATGCTGAGCTCCAGGCATGGCGAAGGTGAGCACTGTCCCGCCCGGCTTTCAAGCCCAAGGACAACGATCCAGCCTCACTCCCGGGACAGCTGGGATCTGTCCCCGTAGCTCTCCTGGGTTCTCTCTGCCAGATGGAGGGTCCTGGGAGCCAGACTCTCAAAACCACCATTGGCGCCAACAATCGCCAGGGCACGGCCCGCAGGGACGAGCCCACAGAAGGCTGAGCCTCAGCAGATCCGGGCAGGAGGAGGTGGCCTGGCTGTCCTCACCCTCAGCTGGAAAGTAAGAACTGGTCCTGCAGCCTGGAGATTAGACCCTTCCCTGCCCTGGGCGCTAGGACAGTTGGGACAGTGTTACTGACCGTAGGATGCCAAACCCTGCATTGGCCCAGCGTGGCCTCCGGATGTGGCCTCCTTTCTCCGTGGGCTTGGGCCAGACGTGGCTCTGTTACCACGGGTGCATTTCGGGCCTGCTGTCTCGGAGGGCTCGCTTTCAGCTGTTGATCCCTCCCTTCCTCCCCTGCCACCTGCCCCAGGTGTTTGTTTTCAAACGGCCTGGACTGCAGAGGTGAGCTGTCGCCTGTCCTGGTGGAGACCCAGCTCAGACCCAGCTAGGACATCATCCCAGCTGAGGGACCCACTTCGTCTTCCCCTATCCCTGAACAAGCCATCTTCCATGCTGCTGAGAGGTTCAGAAGGGGCTCATCAAAATGCGCCAACTTCCCTTCCCAACAATATCCCAGCAGAGACAGAAGAAGAGAAACAGCAGATCAAGAAGAAAAAAGCAAAGGTTTGCGCTGAAGTTACGAACGTTAGGTTCACTGATCTCCCCACCTCCCCTCTGCTCCATCTCTCCTGAGCTGCCCCCCGCCTGCCCTTCCCCTTTGCCCCCTGAAGCTGCCCACCCACCACACCCCTCCCCGGACAGACAGTGGAGACCAGCTGAGTGGTCACCCCATGACGACCGGGTCAGAAAACTAACCTACGTTAGATTAAGTCTTTAGAGGAGGCGCCAGGCAAATTTCATCTTTGACTAAACAGACCAGTCTTTCACCCAAGGGCTCCAGAGAGAGGGCATTCTGGGGGAGGTGCCATAGGCAGTGGGGGATTCCCCTCCCCTGGGTCGTCTGTCCCCACTGGCACAATCCAGCCATTCCCATCGCCACCGCGTCACCTTGTCTGCTGTAGCCCTGCCCAGGGATGGGATGCCCCCCTACAGCTCCCCTCTGCAAAACTCAGACAGGCTGGAATTCTCCAAAAAATAACCGCAAGAAAAAAAATCAACAGCGTGAACAAAGAGAACACAAGCATCTGAACATCAGACACGCTCACCCAGGACAGGTACTAATCCTAAAACAACAGACGTCTCCCCACTGCCACTGGGGCCAGCTGGCCCGGACTCCTCCTGCTCACCCCTTACTTCTACCAGAAGAGCCCCACCCAGGAACTGCTTTCTGACACCCTTCCCCCTCCCAGGCAGGCAGAGGGGACAAGAGAAAGGGGAGGTGGGTGCCAAGCACTGCAGACAGCTGGCCTCATGTTTGAGA
Organism: Ctenodactylus gundi; assembly: GCA_004027205.1. NCBI lineage: Eukaryota > Metazoa > Chordata > Mammalia > Rodentia > Ctenodactylidae > Ctenodactylus > Ctenodactylus gundi. The sequence continues at coordinate 312,297 of PVKB01001996.1, read as the reverse complement.
AAAGGACGAAGGGCAGGAGGGTCCCCTAGGTCCCTGCAGGGAGCCGAATCTTGCTGGGCCATACAGCCCCCCAACACCTGGTATGACCTTGGGAGAGGAACCTTGCCAGCAGAAGGCAGGAACAGGGCCGGGTTTTGCACCAAGGCCAGAATCTAGAGCGAGCACGTCCAATTGATGGCCTGCCAGTTTATGGCTCTTGATATTTTTCATGTTATAATGTTAAAAGAAATTACAAAGGAAGTTTTAGTACTTAAATACGTTCGTTATGTCGTATTATAGCGCTCATTCTGTAGGTGGCCTGAGGCTGGTCCTCTTCACACACAAACACAAGGGGAGAAGAAAAAAAGGCAGCTCCAGGTTGGGCATGCCTGGCAGGGGTTTGGCCCAGGTGCCCGGCACAGCTTGGCTCTGTCACGGGGGCCCTTCCGTCTCTCCACTGAGAAAAGGAAGACGTTTGCGTTGGTGGCCTTCAAGGGCTCTTTCACATCTTAACACTTTCTGCCACTCCCCACCTGCCACTGGCTCTCAGAGGCTCAGGACCCTGGGCTGCCCAGGTGGTCTCCACCCCCGAAGGGAGGATTCGTGGCCTTGTCATATCCTTTATTTATTTTTTGTCTCTTTATTACTGGCTTGTTTGTGTTCTTTATATATGCTAGATGTAAGTCCCTTCCAGATACACGATTTGCAATTTTTCTTCCATTCTGGGTTGTCCTCTTACTTTCTTAATGACATCTTTTTTAAATAAATAAAACAAAACCCCTTTTAACTTCGATGTTGTTCTGAGTAACTTTTGCACATCGTGTGAAAATTAGAGGTCAAATGATCATGATTTCTATATAACAAGGTTGTATATTTCAAAGCCCAAGAGAATCTACTGAAACATTGTCACAAACAAGAGGATTTACTAGGAAGCCAGTTATAAACTCAATATCCTTAGACATATAAGTAAGGATTAGTGAGAAGGCAGAGTGGAAGGAAAGATCCTATTTTTGGTGGTAGCTAAAATATACTCCAGATTGGAATAATCATTATGACAGTGTGCAAGACATGTATGAAGAAAACTTTTTCTTCCTTTCTTTCTTCTTCCATCTGTCCCTCCTTCCGTCTTTCCTTGTGGTACTGGGGATTTTGAGCCCCGGACCTTCACAATGAAGTACATCCCCAGCCCATTTTCATTTTTGATTTTGAGATAGGGTCTTGCAAAATTACCAAGTGCCAGGCTGGGTTCGAAATTGCAATCCTCCTGCCTCAGCCTTCTAGAGTGCTGGGATTACAGGCTTGTGTCAACAGACCCAGCTAGAATAACAAAACAAAACAAAAAGTTGAGAAACTCCTGGGGACCTATGGAGGGTCTTGAAAAGTGGCACTGTATTTTCAGATAGGAAAATTCATCACCACAGAAATATCACTTCTCTATGTGGTTGTTTTCTAAATCCAATGCCATCTCACTAGCGAGACGTAGATGGGTTAGCTCCTCACGCCAGGTCCTGCCTGGAGTTTTGGAGGCAATTCTCCGGGCATGGGTGTAAATCCCTGGCATAAGATGTTGTAAGGCGTCCAGAGAGGAGATGGGAGTCGGACCACCTCCCAGAGTCCTCGCCCAACCTTGCACGTGGAAGCCATGCTTAGTGTCCCCGTGGGATCAGGCAATGGCTCCAATTCAAGTCATCCCAAGTCACCCCTCAACTCCTGCCATGCCTCATGCTGAAGGCCAGTGAGCTCAACAGAAGCCAGAGGTGGGCCCGAGCTGCCAAGGAGCTTGTAACCCAAAAGAAAAGAATCCCATGTAGGAAACTTGCAGGACTTCTGTCATCCTTGCAAGTCTGGAATGACCCAGACGCACAAGGAGAAGAGGCAGAACAAGTGGCTGGGCTGGGGGGCAGTGGGGATGAGCCGCCCGCACCCATGGAACCATGCCCGGTTCCCCGCACCCACCCCAGGCACCAAGGACCGCGGCAGAAGCCGGGCCAGGAAGGAGCAGTGCGGCTTCTGGGGGCTCAGGCGCAAGGCTCTCGGGACAACTGCCTGCTGGGCTATCTTTTTCACTATTGCTTTTGAGAAAGGAGCAGATTTTTCTGTGACAGCGGCTGAAAAATAAAAAATAAAAAAGAAAGCAAAAAAATCAAGAAAGGAGCGGCGAGGATGAGCAGGAAATGAAGTTAGAACGCCCAGGCCGAGGGACGTCCTGGTTTCCTCCTCACCGCGGAGGCGGCGCCTGCAGAGGGACAGGCTGGCGCAGCTGTGCCGCAGGGTCAGGACGCGTCCTCTGGGTGCTAACCTTCCCACCCTTCTTCCCACTCACTTCCCCCAGAAGCCTTTTGCAGATGGGGCCTCGGCTCCCAGAGTCGGTCTGGAGCAGTGATTAAAAGACCTATGTTCCAGGAATCTTTTTTTTCTCTTGCGTACTTGGGCACAGGCTTAAGTAAAGAGTGACACCTGGATGCCTGGGAAAATTAGGGATTTCCACTGGGCACGCGGCCAGCCCTCGGATAAGCAGCGGGGGGAGATGGTGGGACTCTGTGAATACTCTTTGGGGAGCTTTCACCCGCGCAGAGCCCAGGCATCCCCGGCCCTCGATTGCTACCCTGTGCCCTTCCCGTCCCTTCCCTTGGTCAGAACCATCTCCACAAACTACCAGCTCTCTACATACCATGTGCAGTAATAATGCAACCTGGAGAAAAAGTAATGAAGGACTTAGGGCCTTATGGGATCGGATAATCTTGAGACACCCTCAGGACAATACCCAACATATCACTGAAAGGAAATTCAGTAATCTTTGCCTGTTTTTATCTTTTTTTTTTTTTTCTTTTTGGTATTGGGCATTGAGCATAGGGCCTTCTCTCTGAACCAAATCCCTATTCCCTTTTATTATTTATTTGAGGCAGGGTCTCGCTCAGGCTGGGCTGGACTCTCATTCCTCTAGCCTCAGCGTCCCAGAGGGTTGGGGTTATTGGCCTGCACCGTGGGATCCAGCTGCCTGTGCTCATCTTGGGCAATTTTTCCTGGTATCTGAGAGGCTCTGTCCGAATGCAGCAGGGAAGGATAAACAGAAGAAAACGACCACAGAGAAATACGCAAGAGAGCGAGGGAACGGAGAAATCGCACACGCGGATTCTAGGGGATCTGAAGAAGCAACGCAAACAATTATCAAAATACTGACTTAAAAAAGAGAAAAAGATACACGCGAAGAGCGCTCTTGCTCTCTCGGCCTTCTGGGCTTTCAACAGCTGTGGTGATAGAGGGTCACGACCTGAGTTAAAACAACAGAAATTTGTCCTTTCACAGCTGCTGGGGGCCGGAAGTACATTACTGAACCTAACTACACAGACCAAATAAATTAAGAGACAAGGAGGCGTATCCCGGCATTTGCTGGTTTTCAAGTGCCTTCAGCTCCAAACAGCCAACAGACATGCGTGTGGCGTACGTGGGATGTACTTGCTGAAGTCCTTCAACTGGGGGACTGGAGCACAGCGTATTTTTTCCTCAATAAATATATGTAGTGAGTGGTGTGAGATGCAGGAGGCCTTCCTGGGGTCCGGCCACATTGTGTATTTGGGTGAGGTTAGTGGAGTTCAGGGTGAGACGCGGCACTTAGCCAAGGGGTCGCCCAAGACTTTCTGAAAGATACATGAGCGCAGGTCGTCTCAAGGGAATCGAGTTCTAGATCTTCAGCATTTCCCAGAACACCCACCGAGCGCCTGGGGCCTGCGTCACCTTTCACAATCCCGCTTTACAAAACAAAAGGACCTTTCTAATCCAACCCCATCTTAGCTAGTAGGGCACTGCCTTCTGGCTGGGGGCGCGGCACAGGGCAGGTGGGATGAGCCGCCTGCACCCCGCTTATGCCACATACTGGTGTACTGGTAAGGGGACTACAGCCTAAGGGTAGCAGACAAAGGGATAATTTAAGACCTGTTTCAGGGCTAGAGGAATGGCACACCAGTTAAAGCACCTGCCTTGTAAACTTGGGGCCTTGAGTTTGATTCCCCAGCACCACATAAAGCTGGGTATGGTGGCATACACCCGTAATACCACCACTCGGAAGGCTGAGGCAGGTGGATTGATCTGAGTCCAAGGCCAGCCTGGGCTACACCAGTGAATCGTTCAGGACCAGCCTGGGGTATAGCGCAAGACCCTGTGAAAAAAAAGAAAGAAACAAAAAAGACCTATACTAAACTCAAGTCTTTCATCTGCAAATATTACTAGTTTCCCAAAGGTCACTGTGCATATAAAATATTAAGAATATATATAATATAAAAATGTGTTGGCTCAAGATTGATTTGTCATGATATTTGAAGTCAAACTAATTCTACGAGAAAAACTACGCAAGCCTGGAAGTCACCATACACAGGAAATACTGACAAATGTTGGGACACCCTTTATTGTCAAAGCATGATCTTCTTTGGCGAAGAATCCCCCAGGAGCACAGCAGAGCGGGCCAACGGGAATGCTAGGAGTACAGTGCCTCCTTCCCCACGGGGGACACGGTCACAGCTGGCCCGTGTCATCTTTCACTCACCAGAATTGGAACTCACAACGAGGCCACCTTCGGGATTCGTGAGGACACGGTGACACAATTTTGAAAAGGCCGTCCGACTTTTTCTCAGTGAAAGTCTGACTTAGTCCCTTGGTTTGACAATGACTTTAGTCTTTCCGAGTCTGAAGAAAATGCAGACAAAATCCAGACGCCGAGGGAGCTTGGTCTGCAGCGAGAGCATGTAGCTGTATATCTAAGCTGAGAAAAGCTTTGCTTTCACAAAGTATGTTGACCACATTTTGGTTTTTCTAACCCAGTACAGCACGTGAAGCAAAGTGACCAGACATCACCGAGTCATGGTTGAGACTTTGTGATACACTTCCAAGAAATTGGAAATGTAACAGTGCCTAATAATACATTTTCCCAGCCAGGGAATTAATTCTCCATATTTTGCATTTAACAAAATCAAGAACCTACTTGAATGTTTCTTATCGGGTGGATCATTAAACATGATTTTGATCATGTAGCTGGGAAGGGGTTGAAAAGATTGTCACCATCTCTGCTAGAATGAAATTCTTTCTGTGCCTTTCACAGTTGTGGACAAATTTTCTCGGTCTTAGTTACTTTCTCGTTGCTGTGACTCAATATCCAACAGGCACAACGTTAGGAAGGGAAGATTCATTGTAGCTTACAGTTTCAGAAAGTCACAGGCCATGCATGGGTGGGCGGCCGGAAAACGATGGAACACACGCCCCTTCCAGCCAGGCCCACCTCCACACCACACGGTATCCATAGCACATGAGGCTTTTGGGGGACACTGCAGATCCAAATCACGACACTGCGTATGTACCAGGAAAGAAAATAGCAACAGGACTGCTGCCAAACACTGTCGTAGTCTTATAACAAGTGACGCTCGTCCAATACAGGGGCAAAGGAGAAAAAGGAACTCATTTTCTGTTACTGAGATGCATTTATAATAATATGGCATTTCATTACGTATTAAAATTTTGCATTATATTTATATTTTGATCAATCCTATAATAAAATTATTTCAATAAAGAATCTGGTGGAAAAATTCTAACATTTAGAAGTTTTGATCGCAGGTGGCTTGGAACACTCATTCTGTTATGCGCATCCGTGGCTGTTACTGAAGGCCTCGTGAGCATAAACCCATCAGGATCAAATTCTACAGAGAAGTGCAGTGAAAACGCAGGTTCTGGGGAAACAAGGACAACGTGAACTATCTGGAGCTAAGGCAGAGCCCGCACATGTGTCTTTAAATAGGTCGTGGTGTGGAGCAAACGGCTAAGTGTTGCATACTCTACTGGGTACATGAAGAGAGTAAAGTTACAGCTTTACAAAGGTTGAATTTTCAATATACCCAAAATAGCACCCTTTGCAATGACGATTTGAGTCTGTGATGGGCGGTCTGTTGTGTCCACGGTCTGTCGCGTCCATGGGCTCTGGCTTGCTCCTCCCTCTTGTGGGGACAATTCTTCCTTCTCCCGGCCCCTGCGGCAGGCACCGACCTGGAGGACCCAAGGCCCGTGAGGTCCCGTGAGACTGGGGCCCAGGAGGAAATTTGTGGTGCAGCCCCTGAGCTGAGGCGGCCCCAGGCAGTGTCTACATACACAAAGCATCCCTGGTTTGGGGCCACAGACCCCTCCAGGGCCTTCTGCCTTAGTGATGCTGGGATTCCTGCAGGCAAGAGGGAAGAGGAGTGGTGGGCTGCACAGGTGCCTACATGTGTCCACTTGTGCCCTGCACAGCCCACCCCTCTCCCAGCAGCCTGTGCAAAGAGAGGTGTGACCGATCCCCCAGCTGCTAGAGGAGACAGTTCCCACACAGAAGTTAGCCCTGCCCTCCCCCTCCTACCACCTTGTTTCTCCCTGAGTATAAAAGGGGACGGGAAGACAGGTGCTCTATGGTCTGGGCCCTAAAACTGTCACAATGTTCTGTCAGGACCAGCTACAACACAAGAGAACCATTCACATGACTGCGGGGCCTTGGTACAGGAAGCCGAGTCCTAGAGGCAGGAATGCAGGACAGAGATGTTGAGACTAGTTCGCAAAGGAGATTTGATAGAGGCTATCCGTGTTTACTGTCCCCAAATGGTCTCTCTGTGTCCTTGAGATTGGGAGAGGCAGCTGGGGGAAGCTCAGCTGAGCTTGGGGAAAGGAAGGAGATAAGTGGGCCCGGAAAAGGGGCAAGAACCCATCTCAAATCCAGTAACATTCTCAAGGATGGACAGGCCTGTTTGTGACATTGTGAGCTGAAAGGCGATCCCCTGGGAAAGGATGTCGCCTGCCTGGGTAATTACAGGTCTCCTGGGTGCCGACTTCAGAGCTGGCAGGCAGGGCTGTTCCTCCACCAATAACAAAGCCGACCCGCACGCCACTGGGCCTCAGCGGGCTGCCCTGGAGTGGGGCTTCAGCCCCAAGTGCCGCAGCGCTGCCCCGGTGGCATGGCTGAGGACCACAGCAGGCCTGTGCCCAGCCGTCCTCTCCGGGGCGAGGTGGTGGGCACAGAGCCGTGGCATCGCCCACTCCCCAGCCCAGGTTGTCTGCTCTCTTGGACACTCCTGCTGTGGTCTGAACCTGGAAAGTCCCCCCCCCCCAAAGCCTCAGGTATTTGGCAGGTAACTGGATGGTGGGATTAACTGGATCAAGTACCTCCACCCACCGATTTTACCTGCTGTTAAGAGGCGAGGTCCGGTGGGAAGAAGTGGGTCGTATGAGGGTGTGGCCTGGAGGGATGTCCTCTCCCTCCATCGGAACCCTGGCTTCTCTCCACACACTCTGCCTCTAGCCACGGCGTGATGAGCAGCGGTGCTCTGCCAGGCTGTTCCACCATGCTGCCTTGCAGCCTGGACAGAGACCGCTGGACTCTGACCTAAAATAAACCTCTCTCCCTGAAGTTGTGGGTGTTGGGTATTGTGCCCCAGGCACGAGAGAGTGATGAGGATGCACCCCTTCATGTCCTGCCTCTGTAGCCCCTCCTTCATAAAGGTCTCCCAGGTCTTGCACCCCTTCCCTGTCCTCAGGCCAAGGATCACCTGCCGTCTTCTGAGATGCAGCCCTGAGCTCTTGACCAACGATCCTTTCCTGGTTATCTGTGCAGGCAGATTTCTCCTCTCAGCCCACAGCCAGAATAAATTACCATCCCCTCCACTCTACAAACATCAGTGAGTGCCTCCAGGATCCCAGGAATAAGAGAGAAAGACATGGCCCTGCGCCCAGTGCTCCCATCCAGAAAGACCAGCCAGGGCGGCATTGGCCCGGCCAAGGGGGCCGAGCACAGCCCACAGCACCACCCCCATGGCCACATTCGGTGCTTTTTCTACTGCAGCCCGGAATGGGACTTAAAACCAGACAGTGGAGACAACTTATCTTGAGCTGAATGCAGGCCAGCTTGAAGCCAGGAGACAGGCCGGAAGCAGCGGTTGGAGGCAGGTCCAGCAAATGCTACTCAGCATGCAGCCACTGGACACAGGTTTCCGGGGGAGGTGGCCACACCCTCTGCCATGGTAGTTTATCTACCAGGAGGGACTCTGGAGCCAAGGCCTGCTGGCCCTGGGGGAGTACAGGAAGAACATTCAGTTCATGAGCAACAGGTGGTTCCCGGCGTTCCGAGAAGCTAATGGAAGTTCTGGGTGTTCTGCCCAGAAGTTCTTAAAGCCATGCCGGGGTGTCTGCTTTGCACGCAGATCCACCTATTCTCGGAAGCCATCCACGGGGCCTGCGACAGCAGTGCCGTGAGATCCGAAGTGTCCCCAGTCTTGTGTTTGGAAGGTGATTAAATCAGGGAGGTGCTGTGTTCATGAGTGGATCCTTCCACAGATGAGTTCAGTTGCTCAAAGTCCTCTTAAGGAGGAAAGGTCGGCTAGAGGAGAGTCACTGGGGATGCGAACTGAAAGGGCATATTCTTGTCTCGGCTCCTCCCCTGGCTCTCTGCTTCCTGGCCACCATGTGGTGGGGGACCGACTGTCTACCACTGCCTCCTTCCAATCTGCCTTTTCTGCCCTGGAACCAGCCAGCTATGGACTGAGTGCACTAACACCCTGAGCCAAAATAGACCTCTTCCCCTTTAGGTTGTTCAAGTTGAGTATTTTGTTCCAGAGGTAGGAAATTGACTACCTTGGTCTAAAAACAGTGGATGTTTCAGTGTGATCACTGTGGAACACTGGGTGGGGGAAGTTCACCCACTTGGAGGACCCTGCCCAGGTTCCTTCACTCCATGCCAGCTACAGACAGCCAGGGGTTTGCATTAGGACAGGAGCAGTGACAGAAGATGGGGCTTCCTTCTGTTTTATTTCTTGTCTGTTTTTTTGTGCTAGAAATTGAGATTGTACCCAGGGCCTTGTGCATGCTAAGCACATATTCTGCAACTGAGCTCCACTCTTGGCCTTTTTTTTTTTTTTTTTTTTTGAGACAGAGGTCTCGCTCTATAGTCCAGGCTGGTTCTGAGCTCACTATGTATCCCAGGCTGGCCTCGAACACTCAGCAATCATCCTGCCTTGGCCTCCCAAGTGCTAGGATTACAGGTGTGTGCCACCACACCCAGTTTATATAGCGCTGGGGAATCGAACTTGGGTACCTGGCGCTAGCTAGGCAAGCACTTTAACGGCTGAGCCATTCCCCCAGCCCTTTATTTATTTATTTTTAAAGTAGTTCTGTCTTTCAGAACAACTCTGTTAAATTTAATATTTTACTTCATCTAAAACAATTGAGGTAGGGCAACTGTCTACTTTAAGCCACTGTGACCTGATCTTGATATCCTCACAATAAAATTTCATCTAGTTTAAATGTCTTTTTATTTTATTTTATTTTTTTGGTGATACTAGCAAGCAAACTCAGGCCTTCACTGAGCTACAACCCCGGCCTTCTACATTGTTTATTTGAGGCAGGCTCTGCTGAGCCGCTAAGTCGCCTAAGTTGCCATCCTCCTGCCTCAGCCTCCTGGAGTGCTACGGTGATGGCATGTGTCACCACGCCTGCTTTCTTTTAAATGTCCTAACTGAAGATGACGGACAGGCAGTCTCTGATCGTTGCCTATTCCTAAGTGTGATGGACTCCTCACACGATTCCTAACTCGCTTCGCACGGCCCTGTAAACACACCTCAGGCCACGCACGGACTTGTTTTCTGTACTCAGCAACCACGGGAGAGCGCAACCAGGGTTGGGGTTACACAGCCTTACAGGCAACAGGTTCTATTTGGGTCGTATAAACCAAATGAAGTCTCACAGCAGTATAACCTTGTCCTCCTATGAGCTAAATGTGGTACTCCCCAGCAGGTTCAATGATTCCTCAGGCTTTTTAATTAGATACCAAAGCCTGAACAAGTAAAAATTTTAATCAAGCTTAATAGTAACCAAGAGGAACTGTGAAGGCGGAGAAACAGGTCTTGGAAATTTTTTTTTTTTCCTGTGTGCAAAAGCTCATAGAGCTACCAGGAATTCCTCCTCTCCCCTCCCTAGAAGCCTTACAAATTCTAGACAAACGACTTCTCTGTCAGAGTTCAGAAAGAGAACGGGACATCAAAACGAAGCTGACACCGCTTTTTGCCCATGATGTCATTTTCTGTCTTTCAAAGCCCGGGGGTCTGCCGCTGATGCCAGGCTCTGTCACGCTGTAGTGACAGCCCCGAATGTGTTTGAGGACGGGAAATAACCTTTCAGCTCCACAGCCCTCAGATGCCCCAAGTAGACAAATATAGCCCAGGCTGAAATCACTTAGTGTCAATCAAGGTAACCGGATCGGCGCAGCGTTCATAATGCATTCGGTCACGTGCCCCCATGGGGGAGAGAACTCTGAGATGGCTGAGCCCCTCTTCCGAGGGACACCCGGCGGCTTCTCTGTCGGGCCACGGTGCACCCGGCCCAGCTGGAAGCAACAGCGTAATTCAATCTGCCATCTACTCTAATTGCTAAGCTGAGAGAAGGATCGGGATTGCTGGAAGAGGGGTTTCCAGGGCACCGGCCCGGCTGGCAGCTGCACGCCTGGGGTCCGCGTGACGGGGCTCTGCCCATGTTTGGTGGGATCTAAAGCTTGCACAGGCTGAGGTCTCTCTTTAAGGAAAGCAACCTGAATTCAGGAGGAGCAGGGCCTCGGGAGGGGCCAGGCAAACTCGTCAGCTTCCTCAGCATCAGGTGGAGAATGCCACCTCTGGTTGTCTTGGACACGAGAAGTTCCTGAGCCTCGTGTCCGGACCCTTGATCATGTGACTCCCTGATGTAATTCTCTGTGATTTTTCACGACTTTTGTCCCCCAAGGATACGTCTCAAACACATGAAGGACTGTGGGTACAATAGGTACCAACCATCCCTTGGTGTGCCCGGCTGTCCTCTAGGGTGTCAACTTGGAAAGGTTAAGGACGTGTCCCCAGGGCCCCCAGTCCTCCCAGCCGATCTTCAGGAAACCGCAGAAGACAACAGCTGTAGGTTCCATCCCCAGAAGCAAACAAGGGCCCAGGAGAGTCGGGGAGACCCACCGGCAGTCGGCTTCCACAGGCACAGCCTGGCCCCTTGGAACGTCCGGCAGCCAGCTCAGCGCACTACTGCCACGAATGAGAAAGACCCAATGGACTGTGTTCCCTAAGACATCACCACTTTCTCAGTGTTAAAACAGACTAACAGAGCGGGAAAACTGTACGATCATCCCAACCCAGCCAGAGAAACAGTTCATGAAATGTAACGCCCATTGCCGAGAAATGCCCACAAAGCCAGCGAGACGAGGAGCTCTTCTTCCCTGAAGAATACCCGCAGGGAACGAGGTCTCATCATCACCACAAAGTCACAGATGTGACCTGCAGCGCCAGGGCTGGCTGGTCACCTGCAAGACAAAGCCAGGCGGGGAGCTGCAGCGTAGCTCAGTGATGACAGCGCTCGCCTAGGAAACGTGAGGCTGTGGGTTCAGTTCCCCGCTACCACATGTTAGCTGGGTGTGGTGGCGCACACCTGTAATCCCAGCACTCGGGAGGCTGTAACAGGAGAATCGCCGTGAGTTCAAGGCCAGGCTGGGCTATACAGAGTTCAGGATTAGCCTGGGCTACAGAGCATTACTCTGTCTCAACAAATAAAGAAATAAATATGATTTTAAAAGGTGATTTCCACAGGGCCTGTTCAGCTGTGTCTTTCTCACCACCCCCTAACCCCCATCAATACCTGTTCAAAGCTGCTGTCGGGGGCCACCAGCGCCTGCCCTGTTCCATTCCAGAGCAGTGGGCGGACTGTGTTGCATGAGCTGGAGGTGGGGCTGGACACGGCACCACGCGTCCAGATTCCAGCTGAGACCCTCATGCATCCAAGGGACCCGGCTGCACCGCGTCCTGCACCCCACTGTGGGTCTGAGAGGAGACACGAGTCTCCCTACTAGCACCCTAACACCATCTGAGTCCATCTTCAAAGCCCCGGGATTGGCGACCCGTGGGCCTGTTTCTGTGGTTCTTGCTTGACATCTCACCTACTTGGCCGTAGCCTCAGAGGCCAGTTTATCTCACCAGGACAGCGGGACCCGGAAGGACAGGGCAACTTTCCTTTGCATAGCAGACACCTCTGGGCGCAATCTTCACATCAGAAGTTCGCGCCAACTTGACCGAACTGCACGCAGCCTGGTGGTCACTGAGCACAACGAGGGCCAGCAAGATGACAGGGCCAGCGGTGGGTGGGACGGGGCAGAGAGGACAGAGACAAGGACCATGCCCACACTCCCTGCAGTCCCGTCTCCACCCCAACCCGAACAGCCTTCCACAGATTCCAAAGAGTCTTTACAATCCTTACGTCATTCAATCCCGGTGGGACTGAGGAGGTGACCGGGCATAACTCACCATCATGGCTCAGGAGGTGACCAGCCAAGGTGACAAACAGGCCACGGACGCTCAGACGATGTGAACGTCGCAAGGGCGGACTGCCTCGCTCACCCAAGTGCCTTTGGGGCTTGGCATGCAGACCACAGAAATAGTGGCTGGATTTGTGGAGCTCCAGCTTGGCTACTGAAGTCAAACAGAAGCAGAGCCACAGTCCTGGCAGTGCCCAGAGGTCCCGGTGTGTCTCTGGCTTTGCTTCCTTCCCTTCGCTCCCATAGCTGACTCTACTCCGGCCACTCTGGCCTTCTCACCGTTCTTTAAACATGTCAAACTTACACTTGCCTCAAGACCTTGGCACGGCCTCGTGCTAGAACACCCTTCCCTAAATACTGTCATGGCTAACTTCCTTTTCTCTTTAGAGTCTGTGTTCAGGTCCAACCTACTCCATACGCCCCTCTCCACTTATCCTCCTGCGCACGTGTCCCGTCCTCTCCTCCAGGATTGCCGACATTCTTACCCTGTTGCTTCTATTCAGTGGCTTTCTGTCCCTTCCGTACATACTTCCTGATTTGGGATTATTCACGTTGGTCTGCAATTACTAGAATGTAAGCTCTACAACGCTTATAAAGCTTTATAAATTATAAAGCGATAAGCTCTGTATTTCATTGATGTGTCTCACGATCCAGTGTTTGACACATAGTAAAATCTCAAGGAATAGAACAGACTGGTTTGTCACCCCAACCTTAACTAACCCCAACCCCGATCCCGACGGCGAGCCTAACCTTAATCCAATCCTAACCGTAACTAACCCTAACCCTAAATAAATGGTGATGTGCCATACCATCTGTCACTTGAGGTGTGGAGAAGGGGTCAGGCTGTGGCACCAGAGCCCCTGGAGGAGCCACATAGGCGCCAGGGTGGGGACCCTGGGGCAGCTTGGCGGGCGGACATTGAGCTCATGGCTGTGACTTCTTGCCACCCTGGGCTGGGCCAGACCCGAGCAGGGACAGAGGTCGGAGGAGAAGGAAGTTTCTAGGAGTCGTGCTGAGCCCAGCCCAGGCATTGGCAAGCTGGGCGGCTAGATTCTAGCACTCTGGTGTCACTCCCAGGCAACACAGAGTCTTTGCCATGGGAAGCTGAGGTCCTGGGTTGGTCGGCGGGAGGGATGCGGCTGGGTCTCAGAACCACGCTCACACCGTGCTGGGCAGCTGGGGACTTGGCCACAGGCACCCCCAGGGCCTCCTGCTTCGCCCACCTTAGACTGGGGCCTGGGGGCAAGTTGACCTCACGTGAGAGGTAGCAGGGGGCAGCCTGGGCTGCAGAGAGAGAGGGAGGGGTGCAGGACAGGGCTGATCCAGGCGCCCTAAGCCTTCTGGGGAAGGGTCAGCCGTGCCTGGTTCCTCTGCTTGGCAGGGTGCTGGGGAAGGGGACCCTACCTCAGGCTCCCTAGAAGGGGACCAAGCCCAGCTGCTGATTTGGAGCTGGCCACGTCCCAGCACTTTGCCTACTCTGTCCTCATGGGAATGCTGGGAAAACTCGAGGAGAGTGCCGGGTAGCCTGTAGCGTGTGCCTCAACCCCCTCTTGGGCACACAGAGGGGACCTGGGGGGCTGCCCTAAATCCCCCGCCACCTCCTCCTCCTGAACTCACCCACAGTCCAGGCCCCAGCAGGTTAGGGAGGGGGCTGAGCGGCCCGGGCCCAGCAGCTGGCTCTCTCCTCCCTTGGCCCAGCCTGGGCTGGTTTATTTGAACTGAAATTTAAATATAAATAAGCACCTTCCTTCCCCTCTCCAATCCCCCAGCGTAGTGCTAGGGCCAAAGCGCCCGGCACCCAGATCCTATCTACAGGGACCCAGCAGAAATATTAGATGTAGCTAAATGAGAAACCCCGGATCGTTGCCGGAGACCCCTAAGGCCTACTTCGTCTGCACCATAGTTTGTTTTACTTTTCACAGAATTTATTTTGGCTGCAGGCAGATGGATGGCGATTCTATCTGCAACCCCTCCCTCCTATCTGTCACATAAACACTTCGTTTAATTCAGGTTTGCGCAAAAACATCGGCCTATGGGGAGCCGGCTTGCAGATTAATTAGCAGACGCTAATGCCAGGCATGTCGGTCACGGGGTCCGGGGTGCGGGGGTGGGGGGGGTGAGCCTTTGCGGTGGACTAGGGAAAGGAAGGAAGGGATCATGGGGAGGGGTAAAGGGTGAGGGTGGGGAAGAAAGCTGCCATGGCCAGGGACACAGATTCTGGGCTGCATGGGGCCAGAGTCGTCTCTCCGGGCCGGCCTGACGGGTGATATTCATGGGAGTTTTGAAGTTGATACAAAGTAAACCTCCAAGTTTCCTCTGTGATAGCATCACTGGACGGGAACTTCCTAGGCCAGGTGGGGACACAGGCCCCCAGCCTTGGCAACCTAGACCCCTAGACTGTGCGCTCCCGGGGATGGGCAGGGTTTCCTGGCCTGGTGAGTGCATCCCCCAAGTGGCCGCATGTGCCCGCCAGCTGTTGCGCTGCATCCACTGCAGGCCCAGACAAGGGGACCATTATTCCCTCGGCCCCTGGCTTCTCAGGCCCTACCACCCTGATAGTGCCACTTTCTGGAACTCCAAAATCGCCCGTCTTTAACCCAATATTTTGCTGAGTCCTCTGTCCCAGCCACAGAGCTTTCTCTGAGCCGCATTTCACAAGTGAGACACGGTCGTGGGCAGAGACGGGGAGCGATTTGCAGAAGGTAGCCCAGCCAGCAAGGAGCTCAGCCCTTGTGAGAGCCACATTCTGGCCCAGCCCAGGGCCGTCTAGAAAGGCCAGCCGGGGCTGGATGCCAAATTTTTCCACTCTGGCCTTGAGCTAACCATGATGACTGGAATCAGGTCCCGGCCCCGTCCTGGGCCTCCGTTTCCTTCTGAGGAAAGAAAAATGGGCAGCCCTTCTCAGAGTCCCCCACCACCCCCCCCCCATCTTCCAGGGCGGCTGCCTCCAATTCACCTCCGAATAGCGAATAGCGCAGCGAGAACTGGGCCACCCCCCATTCAACCTGCAGAGGGGACCCGAGCCAAGCCTGGCCCGGCCATATCCAGTTACTAACCAAACACTTGTCTTTCTTTCCGACTGAAACTGAACGTGCCTGTCTGTCGCGTGGGGTTCCTGACCAACAAGAGCTTTTTTTAACCCTTTTGCAACAGCATAAAACACAAGGCAGTAAGACCTGGCCCGCATAACCAACTCGGGGCCCCGTGGGCACACCGCTGCGGTGGCCCAGGGAGGCCCCAGCGCAGGCTTGGCCTGCCCTCCCCTCTCTCCTGTACCTGTGGGTGAAAGTGTGATTATTTCATCCTTCTTTCAAAAACAAAGAACAGAATTGTGTGCGGGATGGGGGGGGTCAGAGGTCACCCTCAGCCTAGGCCTGGGTGGAGCTGGGAGGCCCAAGACTTCCGGGGCCCCTACTCGAGCCGCTCCAAGCAACAGCACCTAAATACTTCATAGAGCCAGGCCTGGTGCCTTGGGTCTGTAATTTCAGCATTCTGGGATGCTGAGGCAGGACGATCACAAGTTCAAGCCTCCCCAACCCACCCAGGGCAACTTAGTGAGACCCTGTCCCAAAATAAAAAAATACAAATGGGTTGAGGATGTAGCTCAGTGTGAAGGCCCTGGGATCAATTCCCTATACTACGATAAATAAATAAATAAAATGAAATACAATAAATACTCCACAGGGCCTTCTAGCCCTTGGTTCCTTTTTTTCCCTTCCAATAATTTTAAAGCTCCACGCCAGCACCCAAACCAAGCAAAAACAGAACAAAATCTAAGCCCAGACACCCTCCTGTCTCCCAGCTTGGTGGCCCGATGGTGAGGCCGTGTTTCCAGATACAAACTTTCAGCCTGGGCACGAACTCCGTCACTAACAGACCCTCCTGCGGTCATCCATCAAGGCGTTAGTGCTCATCTGGGAGGGGAGGACGGGCCCCCATTTTTTCTGGCTTTGTAAACATGGAAGTCACGTGTCTGCAGAGGTGTGGTTAATGAGCATGGCTCCCTGCCCTCCCCTGGGCCCTTGCATACACCCGAGAGGGGCCTAGTGGCTGCACCATTCCCACCCTGCTCAGTGGTCCACGTCCCCATCCAGCGTCCTCCTCCCAGAGAGCAACAGCCACGCCCCGAGGCCCAAGGGACAAGCTCTACCGCACGGCGTTAAAGGAGGAGGGTCACCCACAATTCACTACTACTCGATAAAGGGGGAACTGGTGGTCAAACGTAGAGCACCAGCGGCTTCAAGAGAGCCTTGGTCCCCAGGCGGTGGAAGAAGTGGGTGAGTCCCTGGTGTCACGGGCAACAGGGACTAAGGGCAGCCTCTGTATGCTACCATGCAGGCGGCTGCCGGGCTGGGGAGAGAGGAGCGAACCACCACACCGGACCCAGAACACCGTCCACTCTGAGACTGGACAGACACGCAACGTGTTGTCTAGGTCTCTGGTTTTTTGTTTGTTTGTTTGTTTTTTGAGACAGGGTCTCTCTCTGCAGCCCAGGCTGGTCCTGAATTCACTATGGAGCCCAGGCTGGCCTTGGACTTGTGGCAATCCACCTGCCTCAGCCTCCTGAGTGCTGGGATTACGGGTGTGCACCACCATGTCCAGCTTACGGGGTCCTGGGACATCAAACCCAGGGCCTTGTCCTTGCTAGGCAAGTGCTTAAGCCTCTGTGCCATGCCTCCAGCCCCTGGGGCTCTGTTTCTTGAGGAAATGCTCTAAGCGGGAAACTAGCAGTGGCTCCCAGCCCATCGCCTAGCTTTCCTCACAGGCCCAGAGGGACCCGGAGCTCCAGCCCCCATTCTTTGCCAGCTTCTCCTCCGTGCCAGAGCCATGCCGGCCATGCCAGGGGATGGTCCTGAGCCAGGGAGGATGTGACCTTTGTCCCCAAGAGCCTTCAGCGGACTCGGGAAGACCATCACACAGCCAGCCACACAGATAGGGAACCAGGACTGCTGACACGCTGCGCAGGTCCCCCAGGAGCCGTGACGAGGTGGGAGGCTCCCCGTCAGCCTTCCCTGAGGAGGTGCGGCTCCAGACACCCTCCCAGGATGAGCCAGAGAGGGATGTCTCACCTCCCGGAGATCAGCACGGGGGAAGGCCCACAGCAATGGGAGGGGCACCCCACGAGCAACGCGGGGGGTCAGTGTGGATGGGCCAGCAGAAATAAACACCCACAACAGGTAAAAGAAGACAAGCGGCGCCTGTGTCAGGGCCCCCAAGCCCCCGGGGCCCGAACCGGACCTGGGCCACACGGCAGGAGGTGAGCAGTGGGTGAGCAAGGTACGCCTACTTATATTTACAGCCGTCCCCCTCATTCTCATGACCACTCGAGCTCTGCCTCCTGTCAGATCGGCCGTGGCACTGGGTTCTCACAGGAGCACAAACCCCGCTGAGAGCTGCACATGCTGAGGATCTGGGCCACACGCTCCTTCCATGAACTGCACGTGTGAGGGATCTAGACCGCACACTCCTGACCTAAGGTGGAGCCGAGGCGGTAATGCCAGGGCTGGGGAGCAGCTGCAACTGCGGGTTAACATTCGTGGTTTGACGGCACCGTCTCCTGTCACCCCCAGAGAGGACCATCCACTTGAGGGAAAATAAACTCTGGGCTTTCACTGACTTCATACTGTGGTGAGTGGTACAACCATCGCATAGTACAACGCAATAACAGAAATAAAGTACACGGCATATGCATCCACTTGAGTCCCCGGTGGCCAAAGGGTTGGGGCCGCTAGCCCATATCATCTCCCTCCCCTCAGGCCACACACTCTCTACATCCAAGGGGCACACGCAACAGGGCGGGTGGGCAGTGAGAGGGGTGGGACTTCATTAAAGAGCACCAGTGTTGACCGTAGAGGGAGGGGACCACGAGGCTGAGCTGGGGACAGGGGAGGTCAGGCAGGCTGAGGCCTCTCAAGCTCCCTGTCCCACGAGGCCACCAAGGCACAGCTGCTGATGGCTCCTGTCTGGGAACTTCCTTCCCTCTCCTAATGGTTCAGGAGCCAACGGAGTGAAACAACCCTGGGATCACTGTGCTGTCCCCCTCCTGGCCCCTACCCGCCACCCCAGCCAGCCAGAAGCAGCCTGGATCCCACGACTGGCTGTCATCACCACCCACTTCATTATGAGGCCACGCGAGCGTTCAGGGATTCTGAGGGAGCCTTCTCCTGGGCCTCTGCTCTCCCAGGCCAGTTCCCGCTCACTGGCCCACGCTCCACACTCTTGTCTTTCTCTCTAAAAGCCCAAGGGCGCAAGGCCCTGGGTTTGATTCCCCAGCACCACTTAAAGCCAGGCGTAATGGTGCACACCTGTAGTCCCAGCATTTCGGGGGCTGAGGCAGGAGGACTGCATTGTGTTCAAGGCCAGCCTGGGCTCCACCGCGAGTCTACGACCAGCCTGGACTACAGAGCTAGATCCTATCCCCCTACCGCCCCCCCCACCCCCCAAAAAAAGTCCAAGAGAAGCCAGTGCCAGGTGCCTGACTGGTGTAGAGGGGAGGAGGAGCCTCCTCTGTTACCCCCCATCCCCCATCTCCCCAGCCCCTCCGGGCCCCAGATACTATCTCCCAGGGCTGTATGAGCTGCAGAGGGGAAGCCGTCATCAAGGACTTCCTGAGAGGAACCGAGGACCGTGGGGCTCAGGGGATGTCGAGGGCCTGGTCTGCGCCGCCCGCTGCCTCGGGATCACCTCCGCCAAGTCAGCCCCGTGGGATGAGTGGCCAGGTGTCACCTACTGGTTTGGCATTCTAACCCCTCCCCTGCACCCTGCCTCATCCTCCTACGCCCCAACGCCCCCACCCTCCTCTGTCCCCGAGCCCCAACCTGCACATTTGATTTGAGAAACACGCCTCCTCGGCTGTGGCGGCCCCTCAAACAAATGTCATTACCACGGGCGACAGACACCAGCACACGTGTACAGATAAATGTGTGTGCCGTGTGTGTGCGCCGTGTCTTCAAATCATTTTAAATAAACACTTCCACCACACCACTCAGCTACATAGTCTTTCTCTTCCCCCACCCCCAGTCAATCCTGCCTGGAGCTCGCAAATAAGGAAGGAAACCCTGGTCATGCATAATTCATGAGCTGGGAGCCCAGGAGGGAGCCCTAGGCGGCCCAGCCCCAGCGTGAGCGGCTGGCCCATAGCTCCTATCCGGTAATCTACCCGGCTGGCTTCCTGTGTTCACCCATCCCTCTCCTCTTCTCTTTCGTTAGGGGAGTGGGAACAGAGCCTGCCTTTCGCTGGGGTCACGGCGCGCAGGGAACAGGACGGAGCAGGGGGAGCAGAGCAGCAGGTTCCCTCTGGGGACACCGTGAGGACGCATTCCAGCTGTGTCCTTACAGTTCTGGAGCGGAGTTCTACCACTGGACGTCACCCACATGGAGCTGTCCCCTCGTGAGATCACGGGATAGGCCCCAGGAGTCTGGGCACAGATGCCCGCGTCCTGGGCACCTGTGGGCGTCGCGGCTGGGGGGAGGGGAGGAAGGGAAGAGAGTAAAGGGGAACCAATTTGGGGCATGTAGAAAGTACGTAATGCAGTTAATGTTCGCGTGAAAGTACGTAATGCAGTTAATGTTCGCGTGAAAGTATGTAATGCAGTTAATGTTCGCGTGAAAGTACTAAAACTTCCGCTTTTTTCCTTATACCATTAAAAAAAAAATCAAAGTCACTAACACGGCTTGCCATGGGCTGGAGACACCTGCCTGCTGGGTCCCTTAGGCAGGGCGGTCGGTCCCTCCACTTTCACGCCCCAGAACTTCCACCCTGATAAAGTGAGGGCTCAGGGACTCCCATGCCGGGCATGGCCCGAAGGAGCAGACAGGGGTCTCTAACGTAGGGAAAACTGTCCTACTCAAATGAAATTCCAGGTCATAAAACCTCTTCTAGAAAAGTCCGGTCACCTCTGCAAAAAGTCTGAGCTACGTCTGTCCCTCTTCTTCATGCCGCTCTGCTAGGTCCACACACATGCAGCACTGGGACTCTGGTTAACAAAGATCCCAAGGTAGAAATCTTGACACGTCCAAAGGGAAAAGATCCAGGCCTGGTGGTGCACGCCCGTGTCATCCTCCAGGAGGCTGAGGCAGGAGAAACACGAGTTGCAGGCCAGGCTGGGCAACTCAGTGACACCTTGTCTCAAAGGAAAAAAGAAAAAAAAGAGGGGGGGGGATAAAATAGCTCAGTTCAAAGGCCCTGGGCTTAATCCCTCGTACTGTACAGAGGGAGGAGACGGGAAGAGGGAGAGGGAGGAAGGGAGCCTTCCCAGAACCATGTCCCTACCACGTGACAACTGCTCTCTACACCTGCCCGCTGTTGCCTTACTCTCGCGACGACAATGACCTGAAGAAAACACAGAGATAGAGTGGCATCCAGTGGGCAGTGACTGAACGACCTGAGGACAAATGGCTCTCTCCAAGCTTGGGCATGTACCCTTCAGCGGGCGCTGCCTTCAGCCTCTTGCCCACACCAGCTCCTGGCATCTAGGGCAGAGGCTTGCAGAGCACAGGGCCACCCACCCAGCAGCAGACAGCTCCCGAAGAGCCCGCGAGAGGCTCTGCTGTCTGTGTCCTTCCCAACTGTGAAGTGGGTCCACTTCATGAAGGAATGGAAAACACCACTGGCATGTGGTCCCGGGAACGGCACATTCCAGGGGCATCCTCCATTAACAAGCCAGCACGGAAAACCGGAATGTGACCTTGAGTCACTCTAAAAATTATTTGCTCTGACATTTCCAAAACTGGGCTTTCCCAGCACATTTTTCTTAAGAGATGGGAGGAGGGCGACAGGATAACAAGAATCTCATTGTCAAATTAGTTTTGGAGAATTACATGCTGACCCCCCCCCCCCCCCCCACAGAGGCAAGGCTGGCTGAGACACTGAAGGCCCGGAGTGTCACGGCGGCAGGCATGTCATCAGGCGGTTTATTCATCCTCTAGCCTGTTCACTTAAGAATGGAACAACTTGTCCTTGGTGTACTCAGTCACTGTTGCACGACACTATTGTAGGTAAATGCACATCAGCCACCCGCCCTCGTCCCTTCCTTTGGGGTGGGGGCAAGCACCTGACACCCACAGCTCAGAGGACAGATTTGTGTTGACTCATGGTTTCAGTTCACGGAAGAACAACACGGCAGCTGGATCTGGGAGAGAGAGGCCGTCCAGCCACAGCAACCCAGAAGCAGAGAGAGCAGAGAGAACATATCTTCCAGGTCATCCCTCCAACCAGCACATGCAGCTCCAGAATTCATCCTCTGATGAGCCAGTACCCCACAATCCCATCATCTTGCAAACACATGACACTCTTGGGGGACGTTCTAGATCTGGACCATAACCCTCCCCCTCTTCATTTAATCCTCAATGGACACACACGTCCCAGTCCCCAAACCCTCCTCCCCCACAAGACACACACACACACACACACACACACACACACACACACACACACACACACTGAGTCACCAAGACCATAGAAAGCATAGGTGAATTCACAGACAAGGCCCGCAGAATGCCTGCTCGAACACGGCAGCCTGGTGCATGTGATTGGCCATTCTGATGCCCTCCGCTGGTCCCGCATCCACACCCTCTGGTATATAACTTCTCACTCCCTCTCCTCATGCCTTGACTCTGAGTTCACCACGTGACTTGGCTTGGTCAACAGAAACGATAGTGAGCCCGTGCCCATGCTGAGCCTCCAGGGTCCCACCCCACCTGTGCTGCTGCCCCAGGAACCCACCCAGGCCAGCCTGCAGAAGGTTGGGAGACAGGTGGAACAGAACCAAGTCACCATTGCTCCCCTTGGTGAGGCCAGCTGAAGTCAACCAATGATGACCAGGTGATCTTGGGACATGTCAGCAAACCCACTAAGAACAGCACACGCGGCTGGTGACGCTTAGCTGGTCCCAGAAGGCCAAGCAGTAGAGCTGATGGTTGGCCACTGCCGAGGTCGCGTGGGACCGGCCATGACTCCCGCAACACTGCAAAATAACAGGGGCCACATCATAGGCAGTGTGGGGTCTGTGGAGTCAGCATGAGTTACAGTGGACCCTGGGGACGCTGTCTGTCAACAGTGAACTTGAGGAAGCCAGCCAGCCTTTCCCACTGTGGCTCCCTCACCTGTCAGGCAAGGTCAACCTCACGGCATGTGACCAGAATGGGCAGGAACAACACAGCAAAGCTCCTACATAGTGTGTGGCCTGGTGGAGGTCCTTGGCCAGGGTAATTTCCGGTGCTGGATCCCTTTGACTGGGGACACCGAATCCCAAACTACCAAGGCTAAGTACGCCAGCATCTTTACGGACAGATCGGAAGAGCCTGGACTGAGCTCTCGCCAGCTTTCCCCACGAACACTCGATTCAGCCACCAGCCGTGGTGCACAGACTCCCCCAGGGTTGCGACGTCACCTGGGTTGTCCCCCACGTGGTTTGCAAAGGCCACTCGGCGGCCCCCAGAGTGAACTCATCACCCCTGGCTTTATCATTTGCGACACTTCCCTATTACAATTTTGGAGTCAATATACGTTAAATACTCAGATAGCTGAGAGGTACAGTTGTAAAATAACTCATAAGGAACACAAGGATTGGGAAGGGAACACGAAGCCCTCAAATTTGGTGTCAATGTGACGGCCCCGCATCATTCACGGACACGTTGCACCTCAGGGACAGTTCTGCTGCAAAAGTGGGGGAACAAAAAAGAAAAAGAAAAAGAAAAAGAAAGGGCCGGGGAAATAGCTTGGTGTGAAGGCCTTTAGTTTAGTCCTCAGTCCTTCGAAAGGGAAAAAATTTTAAAAAGTTTTGGTGTTTAAAGGAAAAAAGCCTCATGTTTCTGAGAAACTTCATTTCTGAGACACACGAAAGTGAGAGAACTCCTACTGCCTGCCCCCTCATGAAAGAGGTGTAACAACGCAGCCCGCCCTTTCCAGATGGGGAGGTTTGGACACCCTCCCTGCCCCGCCCCGCTCCCGCTCCTGCTCCTCTCAGGATGATTGACTAACAGGACCAGTGGCCTGGAGGTTTCAGAATCGGGGAAGAGAGGGAAAGAGACGTCTGCCTTTCGAACCCCCCTTAGTGAGCACAGGTCCCCGGGTGTGCACCACCTCGTTGTTTCTGCCAGCAGTAGGTCTGAAGCTGCCACTGCCAGCCGGTCAGCGGGACAGCCACCTGGGCCCCCCACCCCAGTCCCTGCTCCTGTATCCTGCAGGAAGTCCTCGGGCCCAAGCGGAAGTCTATTTACAGTGATTACTGCTGGACAAGTGGCTTTCAAATTACATCCTTGAAGGCTGAAGGGCCATTTGTCTTTGCAAAGAATGGCACAGAAACTCAGTGTCACTGCCATCCCAGCCCGCTGAGGGGGAAGGTGGGAGGGAGGGCAGAAAGGGGCCCATCAGGCCCAGTCAGTCACCCCAGGAGCCTGGATTTGACTCTGGAACACGGCAGCTTTCCTGGAGCCAGATGGAGGCAGCATCCTGGTTTGACCTCCAAGAGGCAGGGACAAGGTGGCCTTTTCTGACACCTGAGCAGGTAACAGCGTCATGAGTCAAACTCCCAGTGCCACCAGGCAGGGGCATTGGGGTCCACATCTGGGGGCATCCTGCCATCCCAAACAAGGAACCAGCAGGACACACAGCAGGGAGGAAGGCAGAGCTTTATGAGAGGGACATCTACCCCCAGGGTGACCTGGCCTAGGGGGGCTCAGGGCCCCTAGGAGCAAGCCCAGGGTCACTTACAGTCCTGGAGTTCTGGGAGGAGTCAAAGCTGGGGAGTGATGGGAATCATGGTCCCAGGACATGGCTGTCTCAGCCTACCTATTGGGAAGGGGAGTTTTTAGCACAGAAGGCCTTTGGAGGAAGTATTATGGTGCCCAGAGGCCTTTGGGAGGGATAAAACCTCAACTCACATGAGGCGGGACACAGGCTGAGGCCATGAGTTTCTGGTGGTGTGCATCCCGGGATCTTCTGGGAGCCGGAACCACCTGGGACCATGAGCTTGCTGACAGGCTCTGACGTCACTGCCCTCCTCCAGGGTCGTTCCTCACCTGTGCCCCACTGGCCTCGTCCCACCAGGATGGGGCAGGGAGGTTGGCAGAGGGGCACGGAGTACTGGGCATGACTAGGCCTCAGTTGCCAGGCCTGGGGAATCTGGACTTTCTCCTCAGAGACGTGACCTGTGAGGCCCAGGAAGCGAGTGGCCAGGCGCCTGGCTGGTGGGCAGAGAGCGCAGCTCTGGTCTCCAGGCCTCTCTCCTTTCCTTGCCAGCCCCGGGGACATCTGAGCCACCAGGAACTGTTGCTCCGAGCAGCTCAGTGACACGCCGTGAGCGTGAGGCGCTAAAGAAGACTGCTCACATTCCTCCTCGGGCCCTGAGCCTGTTTGCTTCTCGGTTGGGGCCTGTCAGTCCTGTGAGCCGATGACGCAGGTGACGGCAGCTGTCACCACACGGCTGCCACCCTGACAGTCTGTCTCGACATCGTTTCAGCACCTAGCCGGCCAGCCTCGAGGCACCACGGCGTGCTCCATATTTCAGACCGTGGCCTCCCAGGGGCGCGGCAGGACCGAGTCTGAGTCCAGAGGCTGCCGGCTTGCAGGGACGACGCCACTGTCTAGTGTGGCCGGCCCCTGCTCCTGCCCAGGGAGGGGACGCTTCTCCTTTCTGCCCCCTTTCCCTACGGACACAAAGTCTACCCTGCACGGAAGCGGCGAGCAGCCCCCCTCCAGGACGTTCCATGTCCTAATTCCCTGTCCCTCAAACCGTACCGACCTGTGCAATGGGTGAGCAGCGAGTGTGCCCAGGAGAGCTGGCTGTCGAAAGATAAAGGGTTCCTGCCTCAGAATGAACACCGATACCATTAAAAAAAATAATAGGTCGCAAAATTTTCATGTACTTTAAATGATAACAGAAAAGCCTGAAGCATTTGGCTGACAAGAAAGGAGTCCAGGCCCGACCGAGGTCCTCGGGGTGTGTTTCCGCCCTGGCCTGCTGCTCGCAATGCCCTGGTGAATGGATAAGAAGCACTTCACTGAGCAGACAAGCCTTGACCGAGTTTCCTGCGAGTCTACGAAGAGGACTGCGTCTAGTTCTCCATGGATAGCAATGACAGGTGGGTATTTATATGCCCGCTCCGCTCTTAGCACTTCTGTGGATTATCTTCTTTAACCATGGCTACCACCCAATGAAACAAGAACTACTATTATAACTGTTCTAAGAGTCAAAGTGACCTGGCCAAGGTCACACCGCTTTTGGAGTGGCGACAGTAGGATTTAAACCCAGTAAATAGGACACCGGGACCAACCTACTTAGCGTTTTGTCTATACTGACTGTAAAAGGAGGGGGACAGGTCAGGTGATTTTCAAGGAGTCAGTAGCCCTGTGGTCCCAGAGCTAAACCACAAGCCACAGGATCCAATCAAGAGACACTCCGGCTCTCCAAAATGGGTCACCATTCCTTGGTTGTACTCCAGTCTGGGCCGGTTAGACTTTTGAGCTGGGCTTCCTGTGAGTTCTAACGTGGGATCTGGAGAGGATCCCTGAGGAAACCTGGCTTGGAGTCAGAGGTCACGGATCACCTGGGCTTCCCACCCCTCACACAGTGCTGTGGCTGGACCAACTTCTGTGGACTGGAAGTGGCTTCTCAGCAGCCACACCCACCTAGAAAGCAAATGGAGGGAAAGGCCACCAGGTGAAGAGCCAGCAGAGCTGAGGAGGTGACCGCCCACCCTCCGACAGGCTCCCCGGGGGCCCTGAAGGACAGGGACACCCGGTACTCAGACCCTCCCCTCCTCCCGCCGCATGGGATAGCCGGTCCTAAGACCCTATCCTTGGGGCGGTCTTGATGCAAAGCACAATAAAGGCAGATTTGACCCACAGAACCAAAGGAGAAGAGGAGCATCTGTGCCAGAGGGGCAAGGACAAAGCAGAGAAGGTAAGCATTCGTGACACCAGCTCATGGGAACTTGGCCAGGGATGTGACACAGACAGGACTCGAAAATCTGTCCCCACTGGTATAACCTGGCATCAGCCCCTCAGAAGAGGATTTTCACCAAACACACCCTCCCTCCCTCCCTCCGTTTTTGCTGTGACACTAGAGACTCAACCCAGGGTCCTTGTGGGTGGCACCCAGCATCCATTTTTTATCTATTTTTAATCATCGCAGGTGATCCCAGTGCTACATCTCGCTGGGTTCAATTGTCAAAACAGTCCCATGGGACTCCGCAAGGAACACTGAGTCGGACGGTGCTCCAAGCAAGGTCATCGCTGAGGAATGCTAGGGCTCTTACGACATACAGGAAGGAGATGGCTGTAGCGCTCACTGCCACCAGAGCTCAGGCCCAGCCACTGGCAGGCTCAACCCCCTTGAGTGTGTGTGCAGTACCGGGATCGAGCCCAGGGCTTCACACTGTGCTACATCTCCAGCCCATTTTTATTTCTGATTTTGAGACACAATCTTGCTATATTACTGAGTTGCCCAAGCTGGACTTGAACTTGTGATCCTCCTGCCTCAGCCTCCCAGAGTGCTCGGACGACAGGCCTGTGCCACTGGGCCCAGCACTGGGCCCTTTCTTGTTCTTAAGTGATCTGAACCTCCAAAGGACACTGAGACCTCAAGGAAAGGGTTAAGGCCTCTCCCCAGACCCGACCCCTCCCCCCAGCGTATTTTGTGAGCTTGAAAGTGTCAAGGAAAGTTCAGGATTGCTGCTGGCAGGTCGTGCCAAGATTCTTGCCTGAACAGATTGGATTATAAGATATGTGGATACGAGAAGCGTACCTGACAGTGCAAACGCCTCGCGCTGAAGGAACATTTCAAAGAAAGACATGTTGCTTTGCTGTTGTGGTTTGAGGCTGAGGATTGTTTTGTGTGTTACCTGATTGTTTTCATTCTTTTTGTCTGCTTAACATGTAGCCCTGACTTTGAGTCCTGACACCAATTAAAACCTAAGCTAAAAAAAAGACAGAAAGAAACCCTAACCCCACCGAGAGCACCTTACAGGCCATTAGGAAAGTTGGTTCCGGCTCCCTTGCAAAGCCGAGTCCTGGATTGCAAAATCACGTTCAACCACAGGCCAGGGCGCCGCTGGGAGCGTTCCTTGCGGGGCTGCCTAAAAGGGGCGTGTTCATTCCACCCCCTCCTTCTCCCCCGTCGTCCCTTTTCCCCCTCGCTTGTTGGAACAGGTGAAGTAATTGCATTAACAGATTGCCAGGATTAACTCTGGGTTCAAGGCGGAGAGCTCGGTTCGAGTGCGTACCTGTCATTAGTGGTGGGCGCAGCTAGCTGGGGTGGAGCAGGGCCTGGGAGACAGTCCAGGCTTCCTGCTGCATCCAACAGCAATCGCCTCACTCACCGGCCTCGCCAAACAAATTTCGACCGATGCAAGGATTCACCTAGTAGCCCGTCAGTGCAGTTGAGGCCGCCCTCTGCTGCGCATGGAGCAGGAGGAGCTGGCCGGTCTGGCTGCTGCAGCGCAGAGGGCCAGGGCTGGGACCCACGTCTCTCTTATCTCTCCATGTCTCTCCAAAATGCACCGTGCGCAAATTAAACTCACGAGGCGAGTCTGTGGGAGACGCTGAGCCCATGTCCACGTGAAGGCCTGCGTGCCCGCAGCCTGGCTCCTGGGCTCACCTATACTCTCTTCCCCGAAGCACCCACTCAGGATCCCCACTGCCAAACCCCTGACCTGAATCCAGCTTCTCCACCACCTGCTCTGCCAGGTTGGTAGGTGTACCCATATTACCAGGTGTAGACAAGGCAGCAGCATCCAGATTGGAAATGGGGGCAGATCCAGCCTTTCGGCTTGCCAAGACCACACTGGGTCCAAAATCTATACCCACTCCCTACACCACAGCTGCTAAAGGAAACCCTACTTTAATTTATTAAGTTCCTTTACCAAAAAAAATTCTGAAGTTTAATAATTACGCACACCCCCCCCCCCCCTCAAAACTTACATGTCCGCCTTTTTTGTTTGTTTTGTGGTACCAGGGCTTGAGCCCAGGGTCTTCGTGCTAGGCCATCTCCCCAGTCCATTTATTTTTATTTCTGATTTTGGGACAGAGAATTGTGAAGTTGGCCAGGCTACACTCAAAGTTGCGATCCTCCTGCCTCAGCCTCCCAGAGTGCTGGGATGACGGGCCCGCACCACTGGGCCCGCTCATGTCTGCTTGGTATATGCCTACCCTCACAGGTACACACATGTGACCACTGCATTTTCCTCACCGAGTCATATAGCACATGTGATACCCAACATGCACAGGTTCAGATCCTGCAGGCTTCCGGGGTGGGCACAGGGGGTGAAGCTCAGCTCCCACACAGCTGTCCAGCGTGCTCTCTGCTGGCACACCTCAAGATCAGATCATGAAAATTGCTGCTGCAAATCTAAGTTTGCAGTCCTGCGGGGCCATGTTCCTAGCTGGCCAGGGCCATACGCGGCCCACAAACCTCAGCTTGGGCACGCACGGTTGTAATTTCACGCTTGAGAACTGCACAATTGAGTTGCAAAAAAAAAAAAAAAAAAAAAAAAATCTCATTATGTTTTAAGAAAGTTTATGAATTTGTGTTGGGCCACATCCAGAGCCATCTTAGGATGCGCTTGGCCTGCAGGCCGGGGTCGGACAAGCCTGATCTCGTTGCAAAGGTGACAGCGAGAGACGACACTAATGTCCCTCTTGCCGCCTGGCCGGGAGCCCTGCTCTGCCCCAGTGGAGCGCGGAGGGCCTAGCAGGCTTCGATCTCCACTCTGAGCTGCAGACCAGAGGTTGCCCTCTTCACAGGGCCCAGGAGGAAGAGGCTGGGCCACAGCAGAGCAGGGCCCAGCTGTGCACAGAGCCGCCTGTGCTGGGCTGTGCCCAGCTTGAGGACATAAAGGCACAACCAGAAAGGCCACCAGCCCATCCCCCATGAGTGACCCCCGGCGCCTGCGCACGAATTAAAACTCTCCACCACCGGAGTCACCCACGGTTCAGCTCAAAGCCCATGTGCTCATCCTGAATGTGATACTTAGAATGAGCCTCTAATCCAGGCAGGAAGAGGAAGCATCTGTATCGGGCAACGCGTGCCCTCTCCCAGCCCCTCACCTGAAGGGCTGGGGCGCGCAGGGGGGCAGCAGGGGCAGGGAGGGACAGCTCAGACAGCAGGTGGAAGAGCAGAGCCTGCACCTTAACCCTTCAGGTGCCGGGACACTCCCACTCCAGGGTGGGGAGTGACTGCAGAGCTCCGCCCACTGCCCTTAGCTGGTGTAGAGCAGTTGCCAGCGGACAAAGCACCTCTCCTATGTCTGCATTAAATCTTCAAGGCCCGCTGGGATGGTGAATTTCACATGCCAGCATGGCCGTGGTGTCCAGGTGTCCTGTCAAACACCATCTTTCTGGGAAGGTATTGTCCAGGTGAGATTATCCTTCCCTTCGATACTCTTTGTAGAAGGCAGATGATTCTCCACGGTGTAGGTGGGCCTCACCCAACCAGTCGAAGGCCTTAAAAGAACAAAGAGTCACTCCCAGAGCAAGAAGCAACTCTGCAGGGAGGCTATCTGAGGGCTCAACTGCTAGGTCTCCCTGCGTCTTTGCCAGACTCCCCTGCTGATTTTAAATTTGGATTTCCACGACTGTGTGGGTCATAATGCGGGGTGGGGCAGCAGGGAGGGGACAGGGTCTCGTTAAGTCACTAAGTTGCTCAGGCTGGGCTCAAACATGTGATCCTCCTGCCTCAGCCTCCCAAAGTGCTCAACAAGTGCTCCATCCCAGAACGCTCCGCATCAGAACGCCGCACACTGAGCGCTTCATACTGGAATGTTCCACACTGAGTCATCCATACCAGAATGTTCCATATGGAATGCCCTGTACTGAGTGCGCCAATACCAAGGACCACACGCTGTCATGCTGGGGACAGGGCGGTCCTCTAGAGGGAGTCTGTCAGTCCCAGCCACGATGGCGCATCAGGCCCGATTGTGGGTTGTGGTGCAGTGACATCTAGACGTGTCACTAACCATTTCCAGCTGTGCTGAGCCTGGGTTCTACATGAGGGCCCACAGCAGAGGTGGGGATGCCAAGGGGCAGAGTCCCTGTGCCTTTCCTCCTGCCCTCTCTTTGATGAAAGGCCTGTGGTTGGACCGTTATCTTCCATAAGTCCTGAAAACGCAGTTATCTCAATTTCCATGTCTCATTGAAAAAAAAAAAGGAAGAGAGAGAAAGAAAGAAAAGGAAGAAAGGAAGGAGAGAGGGAGGGATGGAGGGAAGGAGGGAGGTCCCTTCGGTAAAACACTAGATGCTCTGATGTTCAGCCAAAACCAGATGCTGCCCCACGTAGCAGACAGGCCCACTCAAGACACGTATACACACGTGTGTCTCATGAGTGGCTGCGGCAAGGCTGCCGGCCGCCGGGGCATAGAGTCTGAGCAGCCCCAAAGCTACCGCGCTGGGGTCTCCACAGCAGTGAGAGCTTTGACAAAGAAAGCTCTGGTGAGTGGGGCTCAGTAGTACAAGCCTGTCCTGTCTGCAGCTTGGGAGGCTGAGGCAGGAGGATCACAGTTCGAGCCCAGCCTGCATAACTTCATGAGATCCTGTCTCCAAATCAAAAATGGGAGGGGGGCTGGGTATATGAGCCCCAACACAGCTCACTGTGGGGCTCCCCGAGGCTCCTCTCATGTGGCACCCAGCTCTCTCTGCCACTTGGGGGACGGGGCAGGGCTGATAACCCTGAAGGCACCATCTCTCAAGAAGGACCTCAGCAACCACATCCCAGGGTCTGCCAGGCCTCCTGGTGGCAAAGCTCCGAGCCGGTCCCTCTCCCATCTTCCTCTTCCTGGTCTGTCTGGCAGCCCTAGGCTGCCAGGGCCCCATGGGGATCAGGCATTAGGAAAAACCATGGTGTTTGGCACTGGAACAGCCTGGCTCACATGTGTCCCAGGAATTGGGGCTCCCCTAGAACCAGCAGATGCCCACAGCTCTCTCTTACCAGGGACAGTTGTACTTTCCCTGACACCACTAAAGAGAAGTGATATCAAAGACCTGGCTGGGTCTGGTGACACAAGCCTGTCACCCAGAGCTCTGGGAGGCTGAGACAGGAGGATCGCCAGTTCAAGCCCAGCCTGGGCAACATCGCAAGACCTTCTTTCCGGATCGAAACTAAAACTGGGCTGGGGGTGTAGCTCAGTGTGAAGCCCTGGGCTTGGTCCACAGTACACACACACACACAACAGGAGTTGGCCCCGAACCGAAGCACCAGCCGCACAGTAGGTCCCGCCTTCAGCAAGGGCATGGACGGCCGGACCACCCCTGGAAGACTCAGATGTGAGAGCGCGGACACGGTGACATCGCCTAACAGGCGCTGGTGGCCGTAAAACTAGGCCAGCCATGGAAACCGTCAGCATAGTTCCCTCCCAAGAGAAGGTCGCCCACCTGTCCTCCTCTGCCAGCTCCTCCCTGTGGCCAGGCCAGTGCTCTGAGAAGCAGCTGCCCGCTTGCTAGCTGGAAACCAGGGCTCAGGCAGCTCCTCGCCTCCCTGAAACCCCCCAGATGCCCATCAGCCGCTGCAGGGACAACCCAGGCCGAGGAGCTCTGACCTCAGCACGTAAGGCCAGCCCCGCCCCGCTCCAGAACCCGCGTGCACTGTTACGAAGTGGTACCCCAGAGGTCATCACCACAGTCCCACCAGCAGGAAACCTCAGGGGGTCGCGGCGCATTCCAGATCCAGGGCCCCGCACGGCAGGTCTGAGAGGGGAACCGCGACCTGGCCTCCAAAGTCTGTGCCCTCGTGTGCCAAATGGGCTCATGCCCCTGCTGGGCTCCTGGTGACTCTGCCAGGCCCGAGCGGGCCGTACCCTGACTCCGTGCGCTTCCTGTATGGGCGTGAAGAAGTCGGGCCTGGGTGGCGGGCTGGGCGCTGGGACCGTGACCTGGCAGGATGTGTTCCGGTCCCCGGCTGCTCTCTGCTGTGCTTCCCAGCCGCCACGGGATCAGCAGTTTCCCGTGCTGTGCCCTTCTGCCCTGCCATTTCGGGCTGGCTGCACGTGGACAGAGACCTCTGAAAATGTGAGCTGAAAGGAACCTCTGCTCCAAGTGGTGGGTGGCGGGTATGAAAACGCGTCTCCGTGCTAGGAGAGTGACCGGCACTGCCCCGGGAAAGGCCACAGCCACGTCCTTTGAGGATCTCAAGCTTGGGCTTCTCCGTGCCCCTGGGGGTCCTGTTCTGAGGTCTCTGTCCCACCTCCCGGCTCTCGTTCCCGTGTAGCAAATCATCAGACCACGCGGACCATCCCGTCCCCAGCTCCCTGGAGAGGGGCGGCCCGCTGGCCTCCGAGTGGTGCAGCTTCCCAGCCCCCCTGGAGCCCTAGCTGTGGGGACCAGCTCACTGCTGCCCTAATCGTAACAAGCCTTGCTCTCCCATTCCATGGCTTTAATGCCAGCTTTTATGTGGGCATATGGGGATACATGTGCTTACGAGCCATTTGTAATGAAAAAAACACCAACCTGCAGTGGGCTGGGAGGAGAGGGTCCTGGAGCGCCAGGAAAGACAGACCCCTTCCCAGGGGCCGCCCCAGGCTCGGGCACAGGGCTGCTGCTGCCCTGAGATGTTTAAGGCATTATTTGATCTCTTGTTAAGTCCCAGCTGGCTTCAATTTCCACACGCTCTGAAAGAGAATGAGATTAGTGTCCACAGATCCATCCCGTCTCTCCCAGGGTGAGTTCTTAATCCAGGAGGAGAAGAAAAAAGGGGAATTTCCATTTACAAAAGCCCTACTAAGTGCTAGGACGTGTCACGAGCTTCACTGAATCGCAGGGGCCTTGCGCTCAATCACAGAAGTTGTATTTGTGTTATCCTTTGTGGTAGAGGGAATAAAAAAGCCACAACGGGCTAGGCCTCCTCCCAGCCAGAGGGGCTCTGCTTCTCCATCCTGTAGGTCAGTCGTCGACTGTCTTCTCGCCTTGGCCAGGGAGGAGCTGGGAAACGCAACGCAAGGCACAGACAGGGGCTCGGCGGTGATACACCATCAAGGTTTCTCTCGCGTGGCTTCGAGCCCTTTGCCACCAGGTAAATAGGGGCAGCCCAGCATCCTGGAGCGTGAAGGACCCCGTGGATGAAGAAGTCGCCGCTCCAGACAATGAGGGATTTGTCAACTTTTCACCCCGTGGAACAGGGACGACGGTCGTGGGGGAGTTGGCATTTTCAGAGGATTTTCTTTCAGGGACCCTGCTGCATTTCCGGGGAGTCCTGGGGTGAGGGGGAAGCTGGGAGTTCTGTGCACATGCCAGGCACACATGGCCTGCTCTGCCACTTATCCCACACCCCAAGGAATCTGGAAAAGGGGACTTGAGCTCCTTGAGTCCAACCCCCGGTCCTGTTAGGAACTGAGCCACACAGCAGGAGGGGAGCAGCGGGCGAGCAAGTGGAGCTTCATCTGCAGTTATGGCCACTTCCCATCCCTCATGTTGCCGCCTGGGCCCCACCTCCCATCAGGTCAGCAGAACTGGCCCACGGTACCAACAAGGTTGGTGATCACTTCTGAGGGGAATCATTTCATTCAGACCATCACACTGATCTCTAGAGAAAATTGCGTTCTCTCCCGACCTTGTGTCGCCAGGAGGGTCTGTCTCAATGTGGAAACACCAGGCTCGGGGACTCTGAGGCCAGTCCTCAGTGTCCCGGTGAGGGGGACTGGAGGAACTACAGACAGGTGGAAAGAGACAAGGGACATGATAATTACATGAGGCACCTGGAGTAGCAAAACTGATGGAACAACGTCGGAGCCCCCCCAAGGGGGCTGCTACATGATGCCTGCAGTTTCCGTTTGACCTCCACTACCAAACACTCTTGAAATGGCCAGGACGTGTTCTTCATGTGTTCTTGCATTTTTACCATAATTTCTAAAAAGAAACCCCAGCTCGGGGTCTCCACGGAGTGACTTACTGACCTCAGAAACAGAAGGAACGAGGCCTTTGTCAAGGTGATGGCAACCTCATTCCAAGGCCAAGAACAAAAAACCTGACACAAAATTTAGAACAAAAAACTATAGAACAAACACCAAAACACGGCGAGTGTAACTCAGGCACCACGAGACATCTCCCGTAAACCAACAACTACCCAGACTCCTTGTGTGTGAAAGTGGAGTTTGAGCCCAGCGATGACGTGTCCTTCAACAACCAGTGGCCAGGGCCAAGCTGGACCACACCCGCCTGGCATGTAGCTCCCTGCATTCCTGGGGCTGTGAGACCTTGGAATCCCCATTTGATAAGCTATGTGATGCACACTTTTGGTTTTTGATAGCTTTTTAACCAGAGGAAGAAGACTGCTTCCTGGAGATACTTGAATTTCGGATAAACTATGAGTGTTCTTTAGTTTCATTACGTCCCAAATATACGGGAGACACTCTTGGAACAGAGGACTTCCACGGAGTGCTGAGGGAACCCGCTGTCGGGGACAATAGTAACGGGAGATCAGAGATGCTGATACCTGAGGGCCCCTCCGCTCCAGGGTCCTGTGGTTTCCACACAGAACGCAGGTCACAGTGTGGTCCTTCCTGGAAAAGGGGCTGCTCCTCCTTTCACCAAAACCTTTGTCCACAGTGCTGTCCATAATACCATCCAATTCTGCTCAGGAGCCCAGACTCTGGCCCCGGGTCCCTCCTCCACACGCCTCCTAGAATCATGTCCGAGAGATCGCTGGCCTTTGCTCCCATCTGTTACCTGCCCTGAAGCCTGGGCTGTGCTAATTTTCTTTTCTTTCTTTATTGTGACATTAGGGATCCAAAACAGGGCCTTCACATTGAGTTACATCCCCAGCCTATTTGTAACTTTTTTTTTTTTAATTTCCAAGACAGGGTCTTACTAAACCACTAAATTGCCCAGTCTGGGATCAAACTTGCAATCCTCCTGCCTCAGCCTCCCAAAGTGTTGGGATTACAGGCCCGTGCCACCGGGCTTGGCTTGCGCAAATCCTTAGGCTTATCACCTAACACCTCTGGTGGTAGCATGCAGCCTTAGGCTCCCCTCGGAGCAGCACAGACCAGCCCTGACCCATAGCAGGAAGGCCTTGGACCCCAGAATTAGAGTCCACACCAGGGAAGTAAGCGAGGGTGGCCGTCTCCGCCCTCAATGTGCCACACCACCACACGAGCAAGAGAAGTGCTTAACTTGGCGAAAGTCAGGTCAAAGGGGGAGAGAGTCTGACAGCCACCTCCAGGCTCAGGGAGGGGAAAGAGAAGCAGGCCTGAGCACCACGGGCCAGGATGTGACTGCCGAGAGGAGACACGGTCTGAGCGCAGGAATGTTCCCAGCCCTCGTTCACCAAACAGGTTGACACAGGCACACCGATAAAAAGATAAGGACACTGACAGTGCCAGCGTCATCCTGAGCCTCGCCTTTGTCTCAAACCTGCGGACAAGAGAACCAGAAACACAGCAAGTAGCTTTCCTCCACGTCTGTCCATTCTGTGGAAACAGGAGGTAATGCCTCAGTCACATCAGCTCAGGCCCCGAGCACCCGCCTTGACCCACCAAGGAGCCGATCGCTGCTTTGATGGACAAATAAATGAAGGTCCTGCCAGTACTCCGTCATGCTTGGGACCATAATATCTGTGCTCAAATCTCAAGGTCTCCACTACAGCTTTGGAGTCCCCCAAAGCCTCGGTTTCCCCGTCTGCAAAACAGTGTTCATACCTGTAGTAAACTCTAGACAACAGCAAGTATTTGATGACATGACGGAGCAGATGGAACATACCGAGGGAACAGCACCCAGTGTCATCTGCCCTTAAGCGCCGTGTCGCCTACCCCAGCCCTGTCCCCGCAGGAGCTACCTGTGGCCACTGAGAGAGCCCTTGAAATGTGGCTGATTCAAGGTGCCATGTGCTATTGGCACAAGATGCACTCTAGGAGTACGTGGATTTTAACATAAGACATGCTAAGTAGCTCACTAGCACTGAACACACATTCACATGAGAGTATTCTGTCCCAAGGGGCTTAATTAAGTGGATTATTAAGCTTTCTCCCATTCTCTTGACTCCTTTGAACATGGCTACCAGAAAATTTTCAATTGTGTATGTGACTCAAGTCACCTTCCCGTTGGACTGTGTTGGTTTCGACAGACCACGAGACATGGGTACAGAGGATGTCAAGGACAGTCCAGATGATGGCCAGGAGCATGAGGCCCACGGCTGTCCAACGCCGTGCTAACGTCCATTGGCTGGCGTGGCAGTGGTCTCTTGGGGCACTAGTCCTGCCACCAGTGTCCTTGACCTGCAAACCAATTGTGCCATGTCTGTGTGTGTGTGTGTCTTTGGGCCTGTTTAAGTCAGAACAGCATACAAACATTTAGAATGCTAAGCCACTCTTGGGGAAACCCAACCTGATTCTTTTTGTTGTTGTTCAAACAAAGACTCCAAGGTCCAGAGAGGGTCAGGACTTAACCGACGTCACACAGCCTTCTGAATCATCCAGTGGACTTTCCATTACACCATGCTGTGGTTTTAGTTTGTCCAAGTTTTTTTTTTTTTTTTTTAAGTGAAGATTCCCCAATAATTCTGAGAATAGCAACCACCCCCAAATTGGGCAGATGAGAAAAACAGAGGAGCAGAAGGACTAAACACACCAGCTAACTGGTTGTATCCCTGAGTCGGTTGGAGCGCCGACTTTCCACCCCACGCACGCCCACCCCCACCACAGGCTTCCTCGCCAGGTTCAAAGGATGTTCTGGTGACGGGGGGCATCCCCGCCCGCTGGCAGCCCTCTCCTCGCTCAGGAAGAGTGCCCACGAGCATTCTTCCGCCTAATTGAATAATGGAACCACACCGATCCTTCTTCTGAGCTCTGGGCTGTTCCCCCCCACCCCAGCTCTGCTTGGGAATGTTGATTTTGGAAAACAGCACCAAAAAAAAAAAAAAAAAAAGTCCTCTGGCTGCAATTTCCAAATCAGAAACAGCCTCCAAATCCTGATTCAGCAAAGAACAAGAGACTCCGATAGGGCCGGGAGAGCCTAGAACTTGTCCCTGAGGAGCTTCGGAGACCAAAGAGGGACCGGTCAGCTCAGAGCCACAAACGGGCCACAGCTGTCCCTCGTCATCCAGTCAAAGGGACTGACAAATAGTGACTCCGGAGGTGAGGCAGGAAGGTCGGTACAATAGAGGCTTAGAATAAGGGGCTGCAATCTAGATAGGCTTCCTGGAGAAGGGTTTCAGCAAGGACTCACAGGACGAGAAGGACCCTGTAGGCCAAGAGGAGGACCATTTTTTTCTGTCACGGGCCATTTATGACATCATTTGCAGGCTGTACAAAATGATCAACTTAAAAATTAGCCTGCTGTACTTGGTAAAATGTTTAATTAACTCCTTCCTAATGTGATGGCTGAAATGGCTTATCTGGTGAATTCAGAACAATCCTCCTGCCTCAGCCTCCCAAGTGCCGGGATTCCAGGCATGTGCCACCACACACTGTTTATGTGGTGCCGGGGAATCAAACTCAGGGCCTTGTGCTGCTGGGCGAGTGCTTTCACTTGAACTTGAACGGCCTCTGCTTGGTGTGCAGGAAGCACAGCTTCAGACTCGCTCAGCAAGCGCCCTGTGCTCTATCCCTGCGAGGCTCTTAACCCCTCGGAGTTGCACACAATTGGTGGGTACCCGTGTCCCCTGTGAGCAGCATCTGCCACGTGCGGAAGCTCAGAACCACGGAACTTGACTGCACCTGATGTTACTGAGAGCCAGATGCGTCTCCTTACATGACCTTCCCTGGCCCCTGAGCCTGTAATTCTAGCACTCTGGGAGGCTGAGACAGGAGGATTTTAAATTGAGATACAGCCTGGGCAATTTAGCAACCCAGTGAAACCACATCTCAAAATCAAAAAACGGGCTGAGGTGTAGCTCAGCACAGACGCCTTGCCGCCAGTCGTGGGCACTGAGGAAAAAGGGGGGGGGAGAGAGAGAGAGACAGAGAGAGAGAGAGAGAGAGAGAGAGAGAGAGAGAGAGAGTTGCTGATTGGTAACGCATTAACCCCTAAATGTGTTATCTGTGACACGACCTGGTAGCGGTGCCCCATGACGAGCCTCTGTGGTCTGTGCAGGGTGCACACTTCGGCCCCCGGGGCCCAGAGCACAGGTCGCGCCAACAGTAAGGCAGGCAGCAAAGCCCTTCGTGTGTTTGTTGGAAGATCTGGAAGGGCAGGCCCCAGGGAGGGCCCCAGACGGGTCGCGTGTGTGACCCACAAGGCTGGGGAGCCCAGGGCAGATCCAAGTGGCCCTCACACAAACCAGGGTGCAGACCGGCCGGGAGAGCCACCCAGACCCCCGGGGTACTAACAAAGGGCACCCAGGGTGAGGCGTCGCGTGAACGGGACCCTTGGGGAGAGGCTGGCGCAGAGATGCAAGCTCACGGGGTCAGCCCTGCCAAGTCCTGAGCAGAACCTCAGAGTGGGCAGCCTGAGCAGGGCCCCCCAGCTGCAGCAAGCGGGTCCGAGACGGACCAGGCTGAGGCACCGCGCAGAGGTCCAGCAGGAAGGCGACGGAGCAGTGCCAGGGGCTCAGCCTCACAGAGGCCCCCAGACAGTGACAGACCCTAAGGGAGGCAGCAGCTGGGCATGGCAGCACTCTTGTAATCCTAGCCCTCCCAGGCTGAGGCAGGAGGATTGCCAGGAGTTTGATGCCAGCTTCAGCAACACAGTGAGTGCAGGACCAGCCTGGACCAAAAAGCAAGACCCTGTCTCAAATAAATAAACAAAAGACGCACGAACGTGAACTCATGACCCGTGCTGTCCCTCTGTCCCTAACTCTGAGAAGGCCCGGCCCCCCCATGCCAGCGCCCTGCTCGGTGGACAGTGGTATAGAGTGTGTAGTGAATCTCTGCGTGCCCATGGCCTGCCCAGAGTGCTGGAAGGACGGGTCTGCGTCATCAGGCCCAGCCTGAAGTATCTTTCACAAGGACAGGTTATGCTTGCATGACCAGGGCATGACCAGTGAGGAACTTTAGAGGCTCCTGTGATTGAGAAGGTTTTTCAGACCCTGGGGAGACACGTGACCTCTACCACACCCGCATAGACATACAAAGAAGTTTTACTTCAAAACCTGCCTCACCCTGCACCCCAAATATCAGAACCCGCTGCACACCCACCACAGGCCCCGCTGTGGGCACAGGTCATGTTTGCGGCCAGTGTAGGCTCTAAATGTGTTTCTCCAGGAGGGTCTCACCACTATCCATGCTGGAGCAAACCCTCAGAAGAAAATGCCAGAATGGAATAGATTAATAGTCTGTTAGTTTCTTTCTTTTCCTTCTTTCTTTGCCCTGGGGACTGGACACAGGGCCTCAACTCTGAGCTATATCCCCAGCCTCTTTTTATTATTTATTGATGCAGAGTCTTGCTAAGTCGCTAAGTTGCCCGGGCTGAGCTGAAACTTGCAATCCTCCTGCCTCAGCCGCCTGAAGTACTGAGATTACAGGCCTGTACCACCTGACCTGGCTTGTCTATTGTTTACTTAAGAAGGATTAATAAAGGAAGGAAAGGAAGATCAGATTTAGACAGACAAATTCACTGGTGCTGAGGACACCCTGCAAAATATTTTTGAACCTTGTATTTTAGAATAATTCTAGTTTTATGAAAGTTGTAGCGATAGCAAAGGGGGCTCCCGTGCGCCCCCCCCTTCCGTCGTCGCTAAGGTTAACGTCTTGCATGATCAAGACTCATGTGTCAAAGCCCAGGAATTCACATGGGCACCTTATAATTCATCAAACTGCATATTTTACGTGGATTGAACCAGTTTTTCCACTAAGGTCATTTTTCCTGCTCCATGATCCAATTTGGCAACCCAGTGGTTTTAGTATCCAACTTGTGTGGCTCACCCTGGGCACGGAGAGGCACTACACGGGAATCCGCTGTCAGGAAACAGGGCTTTTGGTAGTAAGGACGCATGGTACCCCATCTCTAGAAGGGGCCAAGTGTGACTACCCAGCAAGGCGGCTCCTGTAGCTGTCGTCCAGACATCAGAGACCAGGAGCCGCTTTGTTTGTGATGCACTGTGACGGAAGCCGGTGACGCCCTGGGAGGCTGGCAGAGGGCGGGCAGGGTGGATGGGGTAGCATTCCAGCCAGATACTGACTGGCATTCCTGCTCTGCCTGGCTAAGCATGGGTCAGAAGATCCACGTGCTCCTGGTGTGTCCTCCTGTAGATGTGGCAGCCACTTCTGTAGCCCCAAGCTCCTCCATGTCCCTACCTGCAGGATGAGCGGGCAGGTGGGGTGATCCCCAGCCTCCCAACTGCCGATGCTGGCCCTTTGCCATGGCAGCCACAGAGGCTCCTTCCCAGAATTCACTGGCCTCCTAAACTCTTTAGAAGAAAACTAGAAAAGATTCATCTTTCTGTCTTTAATTCTCTCTCTCTTTTTGCCTCAAAATAGAACCTATCGAGTTTTAAAGGCAAAGATTTAGAAAACATATTGGCTGTAGAACAGAACCCCTGAAAGCATGAGCTGAATAAGCCCCACCTGTTTCGCCCTGCGGTGCCCATCACAGTGCCCAGCTCAGCTCCCCCATCAAACGTGGAGGACACTGCCTCACAGGGCAGGCCGGTCCCTGGATGCGGAGAGCAGCTCTTCCGTCTGGCCCGGGGTGAGGGCCCTTCTGGCCGTGGAGGTGGCCCCTCTCAGCCGCAGGGACCCAGGCCTGCTGCTGGGCTCTTCAGGCTGTCAAAGGCACTTGCCCCCCTCCCTGAAGACCCCCAGCATCCCAGGACATGCGGCCAGGGGGGTCCTCGAAGGCGCTTTGATCTCAAATCCACTGACACGCAGGTCCATAAATATTGTGCTACCCGCCTGTCACCCGCCCTCCCGGGTGACAATGTCCATGCTGCTCATTGTGCCTTAGATTAACAGCCGTTAGGTCCTGTTCCATGATTCCTCTGTCTGGGCTTTTACCCGTCACCTGACGGAAACGTTCTTTGGAGTAGACACCGAGTCGTCCGTGTGTGTGTGCGGTGCGGGGGGCGGGGGGCGGGGGGCGGGGGGGGGGTGCTGGGGACGGAATCCAAGGCCTCTGAGACACGGAGCTCCAACCCGAGTTCCCTTTTTAATTTTGATTTTGCGACAGCATCTCACTAGGTCACTAAGTGGCCCAGGATGGGCACGAACCTATGATCCTCCTGCCTCAGCCTCCCAGTGCTGGGAGGACAGGCCCGAGTCTCCGGGCCCGTCAAAAGATTTTCAAAGGGGGAGAAATTAACCCCTATTGCTAGGCAGGGAATGAGCAATGGAAGACGTAGGACAGAAGCAAAACCGCAGTCGGTGAGAGGGGACGGGGTACAGGCGTGTCAGCGGTCGGTCCCTGAGCGCAGATCCGGCAGGAGAGCAGACGCGGCTTGTCCGTCCTGCCCTTAATGCCGTGTTATCAACTTAAACCGAGAAAAGCAAGCACCGCTCTAGGTATGTGGATGATTGAC
Organism: Ctenodactylus gundi; assembly: GCA_004027205.1. Taxonomy (NCBI): domain Eukaryota; kingdom Metazoa; phylum Chordata; class Mammalia; order Rodentia; family Ctenodactylidae; genus Ctenodactylus; species Ctenodactylus gundi. Next base: position 270,609 of record PVKB01001996.1, on the reverse strand, counting down.
ATGTAGGACAACAAATTGAGGAAAGACCCGCCCCGGATGTGGGCGGCAACAGCCAATAGGCTCGTAGCCTGGTGCAACGAGAAGGCAAGGCAGGGGGCGCTGTGCTCTCCTTTGAGGAGAGCGCCGGTGTCCGCCTTCACCCGTGCCTGCGCATCTCCAGGCTAGACTCCCAGCCCCGCGCCTTGCACTGCAGCGGCGTCCTGGTCCCCTCGCTCTGCGGCCGCCATCTTGCTGAGCAGCCCCCGCTGGTCCCCATTCTGGTGGCCATTGTGCACTTCTGTACCTTCAGTTCTGTAAGCTGACCCGATACTTCCCCTGACCTAGTTTTACCTGTAGAGTCCCTTTCCAGATGGTCTCCTGCCTGGCACACTTCTGTTCTTCTGGAGAACCCTGAGTAAGACATCCTTGCAGAGGGCAGTGAGGCAGGAGGCACGGGCTGCAGCGTCACCGGTGAGGTGACGGTAGGAAGTGGCCATCCAGGACAGCGCGGGTAGGAATTAAGGCATGTAGGGTGGCGTCAGGGGTAATATGGCAGCAGCAGCGGGCCTCTCTGAAAATCATGGCCCGGCTTGAAGATGTCGGGGGTTGTACGCTCCCCCCAGACAGGCGCAGAGCTCCCGGAGAGCTGGGTTCAGCCGTGGTGGTGGTTCCACCAAGGCAGGCAAAGTAGTGAGAGTGTCAGAGGTGACGATGGAATTGGCCAGTGACGAGAGTGACTGACTGTGGACTTCAGCCTCCCCCTGGGAAGGAAGGACTTCCGATTTTGCAGGTGGAAACACATGAGGCCTCTAGCTTTGCCCACAGTGAGCTGTGCATGGATGAAGGCCGAGCCATCCTCACGCCAGTTCTCTTCTGAACTGCGCCCTTAGCGCAGAAGCCACAGAGGCCACAGCGGCCTTCAACGTCTGCCTCAGCTAGTCCCAGTCCCTTCCCTGGGCCTCTCCAGCCAGCCCCACTGTCACACATCCAGACCTGGGATTTGGTGGCCAGCCTCCCCTGTCCAGTGGCTGTCTAGAACCCTGGTGCTAACGTTAACCCCAGCAGCATCTACACTGCTCTGCTGGCCTCCTGCTCCCAGAATCTCGGCCAGGGCACCGCACACCGCAGGCACTCAGCACTTATCAGACGGATGAAGAAATAAATCAGCAGTGTCCGGAAGTGTTTGTGAAGGCCCAGAGTGAGCTATGTCTTTCTCACACGTTACCTAGTCAGAGCCTCCCTGCAAACTCACTTCACAAAGGAAATCAAGATGCTGAAGAATCAAACTGCCAATACATGGCAGAAGCAGATTTAGAACCCAGCTCTATCTGCCTTTTAAACCCACCACCCTTCCTGGATATGGCCCAGAGCGTCCCCAAGGTCACGCTGGCTGGACATGCTGCAGACGGGAGTCCGTCTCAAGTCTAGCAACATCTTATGACATATGACAGAGAAGTAGAAGCCGAGGCTTCCAGAAACATCCCTGTTTCCCCAGCCCTAGGAAGCCAGGCTCCAATGCTGGTGGCCCAACCCTCCTGGATAGGCTGGCCCAAGTGTGCCAGGAGACCATCTGGAGACTCCTCCCACCGGTGCCTCCCCCGGCCCTTCCCTCCGTGGACACGCTAGGCTGTGTTCCTGGCTCAGCTGTGCGGTGGGACTTCACTAAAGTGATAGTCCTAATTTCTGAAACAGACTATGTGAGTGACGCATTGTTTTTGCTTATTTAATAACAGAATGACTAGTGTTGGAGGTCACGCGGATGCCCAGCACAGTCCCGAGCAGTGGGGATGCTGGAAGTAACAGGTGCTTTTCTGCAGATGGGGAGGATGCGGCCTCCCAGGACACATCTGGTAGCATCCGGAGCCATGCATGCCTCATTGCAGCACCCGGGGGGCACAACTGCAATCTTGTGAGCAGAAGCCAGAGATGCTAAATGTCTCACAGTGCACCAAACGGCCCCTCATGGCACAGGACCACCTGGCCCCAAGTGTCACCAGTGTCAAGGCTTAGGAAATTCTCTCTCCTAGACTGTGCCCTCAAAAGCCATGTGTGTGACCCCTCGGATGCCTCCCGCTCTCCTCCAGCTGTCAGGTGAGGAGGATGAGAGCAACGTCTCAGACTTGGACATAGGAACTGCAGCTCAGGGGTAGCACGACAGCCCGGGACTGCCCACCTTGACTGTTACTGGGACCCCGAAGCAATGTTCTCTCTTGCCCAAGTCCCTGGAGCTCAGGGTCCTCTTTCACGGCAGCTCAGCCCATACCCCACAAATGGGATATTGTGAGAAACCTAAGAGTTTGTCGACCTTACGCAGGCCAGTCTGCAATAAATTCCCAGCTGCCACGCACGTGTGTATGCACGCATGCGTGGCAGCTGGGACAGAGCCCAGGGTCTTCGCGCAGCCACTTCATCATCCCATTTTTAATTTTGACTTTTGAGACAGGATCTTGCTGAGTTGCCTCGGTTAGACTTGAGCTTGGGATCCTCCTGCCTCAGCCTCCCAGAGGGCTAGGATGGTATGCCTGTTCCATCAGGCCTGGCTTGTTCTTTTATTTATTTATTTTTTGGAGCGTCCTACTGGACACACGAATACAAAGAGGACAGCCACCTGGATCCTCTGCAGTGGCTTCCCCGTCACCGAGCACCAGTCGCCACCCTCTGGCCCATCCTCCAGTGCCAGCCTCCGAGATGATGTCTGAGACAATCTCCAATCCCAGGAGAAAGAGGATTTCAATGCAGCCTAATTCCTCTCCTTTACCCCTTTTCTCTCTTGCCCTGTCTTTATTTTTTTCAAATTTAATTTTATTTTTCATAAATAAATATTTTGCATTTGTAGATGTCTGCATCTCCCTTGGGGAGCTGGTGCCAATCCATGCCACATCTTTATCATTGTCACCTCCCCTCCCCTGCCTGTCCTCCCAGCTGCCCTGGTCCGCAGCCCCTTGCCATCTTTCTGTGATACCTGTGGCAGGCAGAACAATGTCCCCTACCAAATTGTGGACTCTCTAAAGCCTAGGAATCTGTGGCAGTACGTGAGAAGAGGAAAGAAGGCTGCAGGTGACTGTAGGTGCGTCGGTTGACAGACTGGCGTGGTGGCCTGGTCTCTAGCTCTGCTCCATGTAATTGTAATGACTCAGGCCCGAAGGAATCAGAGGCGCCAGACAGGCCCAGTCACGCTGGTGCAGAGCGAGGAAACCTTGATCAGCCATCACTGGCTTTGAAGTTGGAAGAGGCCGCAAGCCAAGGAATGCAGGCAGCCTCTGGGGGTGGCAAGGAAGCTCACGCTCCCCTCCAGGACCCCCAGGAAGAGTGCACTGGCTGACACTGAGACCCGTTGAGGGCTCCTGCCCGCCAGCACTGTGAAAACAACGTGGTCACAAGAACCACTGTGTGGGGGCTGGGGCAAAGCTCTGTGGTTAAAGCGCTTGCCTAACACACGCAAGGCCCTGGGTTCAGTCCCCCAACATCATGCAAAGATTCGTCAGGCACGTTAATGCGTACCCATAATCCCAGGATTTGGGAGGCTGAGGCAGGAGGATTACAGTGCATTCAAGGCCAGCCTGGGCTCCAGCGTGAGGTCAGGACCAGCCTGGACTTTAGAGACCCTGTCTCCAAAAAAAGGGTGGCCATTTGTTAAGCAGCCACCGACAAAGAACATTCTGGTCTCTTCCCCTCCTCTTTCCTTCTGTGCCTCTTTTCCGTTTAGCTTTTGAGGATCTACTTTTTCTCTATGAGTCTGAGTTGCTGTGACAGAGACACAGGCTCCAGGACCCCTGTTCCTGTGGCCTCCTGGAAAGCCCCCAGAAGAACAGAATGAGCAGACAGATCTAGTGTCCTGCTCACCGGAGCCAGGGCCAGCCCGGCCCAGTGGGGTGTGGATGTGGGGGCCCGTTCCTCGTGCAAAGCATCTGCTCCCAGAAAAGCATCCCATCAGGCCCCAGGTCCCGCAGCAGTCCTCCCAGGCGGCCCCATGTGAAACCCAGGTCGCCCACCGCCAGTCCGGCCCACCTTTCCAACGGTGCCCTGCCTGACGCCACGGGACCAGTAGGCGAAGCTGTACCCGACAGAGGCGGGATTAGCCAACCCTCTAATTCCAAAGTGTTTAGCTTCGGAGCACCAAAAGTTAAACACCTTCTCGCCACACATTGTAAACATGTCAGTGTGTTTAACATGTTCCCCGTGTCCTGTTCTCCTGCTCATGTGTTTAGAAAAGAAACAGGTTATGATGTTTAACTAGTAAATGGACGATGTGCTCATAGAGCTCACACTTTTTAAACACTTGTGGATGCTTAAAGTTATGATGTGTTTAAGATTCGAACACGTTCGCTTTTCTGCACTCCTAATCCAATCAGCGCTGCCTATGCGTGCCGGGATTGCAAGGCCGGGCCACCTCGCCCTGGCCCACCGTGGCCCGCAGCTGCCCGTGGCCCTTGTTTTACATGTTGTTTTCTCAGCATTTGCTTTCGGAGATGGGCCCCCGCCGCCTTCCCTGGGGCCAACACTAGCCAGGAGAGGACCAATAACAGCCATTTTTGGAGAACATTGAATGGGTTTCGCTCATATCAACTGTGACGCTTTTTCCCACCAAAGCAGCTCGAGCCCTGCGCCAGCCACAGGGCAGCAGCAGGTGTCCAGGGCCAGAGGGGCCCGCCAGGCTGTCCACACACCACCAGAGCCCACGAGAAGTCTGCCTGACTTCTCTCCCCAGCCTTTCCAAACCCAGAACCAGAACTAAAAAACGCCCGACACCTGCCCCAGCCTCCCGGGACAGGCTCAGGGTGGGCAGTCCTGGAGGGACGCTGGGGGCAGGGGACCATCACCTTCTTCCGCTCCTCCCACCCCAGGGCCCATTTCTCCAACTAGAAGACACCTGTCGCCTGCCTTCCAGTTGCCCCACCCCACCCCACCCCACCCCCTTAATGTTTACCGCTTCTCCAGACCCTTCTGGCCTCCAGCTGACCTATAGGTCTGTGCCACTGACACCTTCCCAGGCCCTTAATTCCCGCCAGCGCCTTTCTTTCTTCCCGAGGTTGCATCTTGCCCCAGGCCATTTGCATGGCCCTTTCTGTCTGGCCTGCGAACTCTTCTCAGCCGGTAGCTGTTTGAAACTTCATGCCTCAGTAAAACTTTCAGCCCAAATCCAATCTGCTCTCTATGCCTCCACACCGGGCTCCGCCCCTCTGGCACCTAATTACCATTCACTTAGGTTAGTCTCCCCCACGGAGCTGAATTTCCTGTGAGGCGGGCTCTGCCACCTGGCTGGCCCCACCATAGCCCAGCCGCCAAGGCCCGGACCCGTAGTTAGCACCTAATGAATGTTTGCTTGGTGGTGGCTGGGGGGACAGAGGCCACGCTGCTGCCAGTCCGGCAGGAATGGAAAGAAAGGCGGCATTATGCGTGGGGCTGGGAGGGCCTTCCGCCTGTCACAGCGCTTGTCCCCCTCAGCCTGGCTGAGTGCCCGCTGACACCCCACTCCAGGCTCTGCCGGAATGCGCAGCGCGGACCCTACCCTCCTGGGGCTGGGAGTTGAGTGTGCACAGTGACACTGACCCACCGCGACACAGGGCAGGCAACAGCGCTCCCAGAGACTGCAGGGGCTAGAGGGGAGGAGGGGAGGGCACGCGCCCCCAGGTGACAGGCCGAGAAGGCCTCGTGGAGGAGGGGACTCTGGGCAAAGCTTCAGACAGGCAGGACTTCCACAGGCCCACAGGTGGGGAAACGAGGGAGAGGCCTCTGACACGGTGACACTAGAGGCCCAGAGACACAGAGGCTTGGGACGTGCATGTCCCTTGGGACACGGAGGAACACCTGGAAGGGGACAGGAGCCTGGAGGCCCCTGGAGAGACTGGCTCCAAACTCCAGAGGCAGTCAGCAGCTCCTGGGAGGGGCAGGGCGAGGGACCCAAAGGACTCATGGTAGAGTGGCTTGCCTAGAGCAGGCCTACAATCCTAGCTTTTCTGGGTTTGTGCATGACGTCAGCAGTACCGTTCACACGGGGAAACTGCTTGCAGAATCCCGGCCCGGAGCCGATTGTGCTGCTGGGCCTCCCCTCTGCTCCACACAGGCACTCCCTAGCCATGGCCCAGGGCAGCTGGGGAACAGGAACTCCGTAAGGACCCCGTGGCCTCCGCAGGCCCCTTCCTCCAGGTACAAGTTATTCTTCTATCAATCGCACTTCCCTGTACCATGTCCCTGTTGGGGGGCTTTCTCTCATCTTAATTGTTTCTCCCAAGAACTGGTGCCATGTTACAAGTGGACTCGGGCTTAGCTTGGCTAATTATATCGCTTACTAAGGTGTCTGCACACAGCAGGTGGATTCACCAGCTGGTCACAGTCAAGGGGGTGTCGGATTGATGATGGATACAGAATCTTAACACTCAGAGTCAAGCATGTGAACATCCCCTGGCCCATCTCCCCACTGCCCCCCGGACTGTAGTGAGCTTGGTGCAAGAGCCGTGTAGGTAAGGCACCCCTGAGCCCGGTGTCGGACCTGGGTCCACAAGTGTCCTGGCTCTGTCCTCTTCCTTTGAGTACTGCTGTGTAGAGGTCAGGACAATGTTTCATAAATGGCAGATGAGCAAGTTCCTAGGCAGTGTGACCTGAGTGTGGTCCCTGCTCTCAACCCCACAGCCCCTTGAGGGCCTCGGTTCCTTAAGTAGAAACATCAGTCAGTTCCTCTGTTAAGTGACAGTGCACGGGGAGGACAGATGCCATGGCCTGGAGGTACACCATTAACGGGGATGACTATTAATCCTGCCATGTCAACCTCATTGGATTAAGAAAACACCCAGCAGATTAGCAGAGCACATTCCAGGTATGACTGGGTGGGTCGCAGAGAAGGAGCCCGGGGCCCATACCTCCTCCTTTGCCAGCTCCTCCCTGGCACTGTCCCCTACTCTGCTTCTGGCCCCCACCAGCAAGCATTTCTGCACCCTCATGCCTTTCTACCATGATGTTCCTGCCTTTCTCAGACAGCTACCCCTGGACTGAACCTCCCCAATCCATGAGTTAAACTGAATCTCTCCTCTTTAAGTTGAGTGTGTCGGGTGCTGTCCCAATGACACAAAAGCTAATACAACCGCAGCAAGAATGCCAGCCATGGACCATGGCCAGCCCCTCCTCCTGCTCCCTGCCTCCTTCCCTCCATCCTCTTGCCGATCCTGGGTGCGTCAGCCCTCTCCCTCAGCTCTTCATCTTGGCTACCACTTCCTGCCCCCAAACCTGGTCATGGAACGAATCCACTCATCATCCAACCCTCAACAGGGCTGAATCATCAGCTTCGCCCAAGGGGAGACGCTGCCCGGGGCAGGAAGGGGCGAAGCCTGAAGCTCTGCTCGGCCCCTCTGACCCAATGGCTGCAGGGCCACAGTGGCACTTGGTGGCTTCCCTTGTCATCAGCTTTTATACTTTAGGTTCTAATCCCCAAGATCCATTTGCAAGGGTATACCCGCTATGATTTGAATCCAAAATGGCTCCCAAAAGTCTCGTGAGTTTGAAAGGCGACTGGATCACGGGGTTGCTGCACCTGTCAGGGAACTCATCCACTGATGAGTTGGGGGGGGCGGCGGCTGGGGGTGGTCCCTGGGGCGTGGCCTTGGGGCTCTAGCTCCACCCCTGGCTCCTCCCCTCTCCCTCAGCTTCCAAGTGGCCATGCTGAGAGCAGCAGCACGTCACCTGGCTGCTGGGAGCCTGCCGGCCGTACGTGGCCTGGCACCTCTGACACACGCTTCAAAATAAATTAGATCGTAGGTGTCAGGCGTCGTGTCCAGAGACGAGAAAGTCTCGGGCCGTGAGCTACTCAGAAAGAGAAACAGAGCCACCCTCAGCATGGGACCAGGCATGGCAGGAGTGAAGGCTGCGAGGGAAGGAGGGAGAGGTAGGGAAGAGGGGAGGAGGAGAGGACCTCCTTCAACCCAGTCTCCACACCCTCCCTCTCACCGGCACCACCAGAGGTTGGCAAATGTGAACCCTCACTGAACACCCCGCTGGTCCTCGTCCTGCCTCTGGCCGGCCCCTCGGCCCCGGCGTGGCTGCAAAGCCTGCCGGCTGCAGCTCCTTGCTGTACGTGATCCGTCTGGGGCCCACACCTCCACGGTGAGCCATTCCTCTCGCCTCGCCTCCCTGTGGTGACCAGTGGACCCTGGCTGTGGCCTTGATTGATTGGGTGACAGAGTAGCCCAGGACTGAGGCACCCTAGTGGCTCTCTGCGGAGGAAAGGGGAGTGTGGGGCACATTCCAAGCCCTGTCAGCGCTGGCTTAGCCCCGGTGGTGTAAAATCTCGCGCCTGGAGCCCCAGGCCAGCTGCAATTTTATTGGTGGTCTGTGACTTCAAAGGCCTCTCCTCCGCACGGCTGGGCCAGGCAGGCTGCCGAACAGAAACCTGTGCCCAGGGCACTGGGGAGCTCCCGGAGGACCCAGACCTGCCTCCTCCCCAGCCCGCCCTGCCTGTGTCTCTCACAGCCACAGAAACCGCTGCGTGGCCCAGCAGATGGAGTGGCACCACCCACTCAGGAGGCTCTGATGCCCCAGTTTGCAGAAACGCAGTCTGGCCATGCATCTGTTCACAGATCCAACGAGATAAGGTTTTTCTCCCTGCAGAAAGCTCCTGCAGCGGCAGGACAGGGAAGTGGGCGTGGCACGGGTGGCCACTGGGCATCTCTCTGCCTCATCCATCAAGGACAGTGACACCAAGGTCTAGCCGTGGTCTCGCAGCTCTTTGGAAGTTGGCAAAGGTCAAGTAGGGGGAGCAGGCACCAGAAGTCACTGCAGTGCTGGTGTCCCACCCCACCAGTCCTGACTCTTAACACCCATGCCTCCCTGCTTGTGCCTTTGAGACAGCGACCCCCCCCCCCCGGTGCCTCAGTTTCCCCATGGGAGTCCTCAGTGCTGATGAAGCACTCACATAGTCCCTTGACGATATAATGGAAATATTTACTGTTACTATGGTCACACACCTGCCTCATCTCACTTATTATTTATTTATTTATCGGGAGTACCGGGGATTGAATGCGGGGCCTTTGCCCTGAGCTACATACCCAGCCTTTTAAAATTTTTATGTCAAGACAGGGTCTCCTAAGCCATTACATTGCCCAAGTTGGGCAATCATCTCTCTGACCGATTCTCCATGAGAACACAGTGTTGACCAACGCAGGAGACGGGAGGTTTGCAGAGCACTTGCTTTCCTTCCTCCAGGTCACCCACAGGCGGAAACGCACGCCGGCCCAGCCCGGTGAGGTGGCCGAAGCCGTCCGTGCCTGCCCTGCCTGTCACTCACGACGTGAGCTTGGGTGAGTTAGAAAGCCCCAGCTGCCCAGTTCATCCCAGTGTAAAGAGGACCCAGAATAACCCACCTCCTCAAGCCATACAGAAGGTGCATGAATGCTGGGCCTGTCCTTTTGAGACTAAAACAGGATGATCACAAGTTTCAGCCCAACCTGGGCAACGTAGTAACTTACAGACACCCTGCATCAAAATCCATAATAAAAATGGGCTGGAGATGTAGCTTAGTGTGAAAGTCCTAGGCTCGATCCTCAGTACCAAAATAATAATAATAATAATAATAATAATAATAATAATAATAATAATAATTTCAGGAAGTCAAACCACCAGTAAATCTGCACAAAACTGTGAACCTGGCCTGTAGCAGACACGGAGCAAATGTCTGTCTCCCTGGGGCTGGGCGCATGACAGCCCAGCGAACACTCAGTGGGAGGAGCTCCTTTCTGCTCCTGGGTCACTGCGTGACACAGTGGCCAACTGTGGAATTAGCAGATATTCCCCTCAAAACTCCCAGGTTCAGTTCCACGGAGGTGTTGCCAACTGCGAGGGCACTGTCCCTCTTCGACTCCTGACTTCTTAAACTGTTTTGTAAAAATAGAAGGAAGCCAGCCGCAGTGGCACAGGCCTGCAATCCCAGCACTTTAGGGGGCTGAGGCAGGACAATCACGAGTTCGAGCCCGGCCTGGGCAACTTAATAAGACCCTGTCCCAGATATCAATCAAAAAGGGCTGGAGATGTAGCTCAGAGTAAAGTTCAATCCCCAGTACCAAAATAAATAAATAAATAAAATTTAAAAAATAAAAAATAAAAAAATAAAGGAAATCATGGCAATATTTGGTGTTAGGCTACCTGAATCCAAACTTTAGCTTCAATTTCTTTCTAACTGTGTAATTTTGAGAAAGTTACTTTGTATTTTTCTATCTGTAAAGTCGGGTAGAAGAAGTATTACTCCATATAGATGTCTGGAAAGGAAATGAGTTAAGTGCTCAAAACCACTCCGAGTGCACGCCCAGTGCGTGTGGCCCTGGGCCACAGCACGGTCACTCTGCTGTCACCTCTGGCCACACACTGTGGCCACCCTCAGAAGACAATTACGTGGTTTGGCGGGCACAGACTCCTGGAACACCAGACAGCATCTTCTCTCTCATGGTCACCTGCATCTGGCCCAGTCCACCGCACCACACCCCACAAGATCCAACCCCAGCGTGAGTGGCCCTCGGCATCTGAGATCTCGTCCAGGGAGAGAGTGAGAGAAGCCACAGAAGGAAAAGCTACCCTCCATCCTCCCGGCATTGTGTTGGGCTGGGGACCAACACGGATGGAAACGTGACAGCAGAGGAAGCCCCGTGGTTTTGAAGTCAGCCCACCTGGGAGTCAAGCCACATTGAAACTCAATAAGGCATCGAGGCCGGGAGCTTGAAGCGCCCACTGGATACCTGCTTGGGCCTCATTTAAAGCAGGGACCCTTTGAAGTCGCAGATGACCAATAAAAATCCAGCTGGCATTTACAGCCTCCATCCTGCTGCCTCTGCTCTCCCCTTGTCGCTAGGGCTGCAGGCGCACAGCTGCCCCCGGCACGAGGCCAGGCCCAGGACCACAGACCGTCTTTCCACTCGGTCGACAGCGACAGTGGCTCCTGGTGTCCGCTGGCCAGGGGTGCAGGCACCTTCCTAGGGCACCTTCTTACGCCTGTCTGGGATGTGGCCATCAGAGACCGTGGCCAAGGGTCCCCAAAGCACGTAAGACGCAGTCTAAAAGTTCCTGGCCCCATGGGAGACCCCCACTCCATTTTATATGCTTCCCCACCTGCCGTCCCTGTGAGAGGGGACAAGGAGGCCAGTTAGAATCACCACCTCCCTCAAAGATGGAGTAACCGAGCTATAGCAGAGCCAGGCAATTCATCTGAAAGGCAACAAAGGCCACGGGGAAGGTGCCCCACACCCTGACTCCCACCCAGGACCGAAGCTAACAAGCATGTCTCGATGCTCCATTCTCTCATTTTCCTACTCACCATTCACAGAAAACTCCATGGCCTGCCTGTCATTTAGTAAGCGCAGTGACAGGTTCTCAGAATCAGGGCCTCCCGGTTTGGTCAGGGCCGCAGTCCTACAGACACAAAAGAGCCAGGAAAAAGCTGTCTCCGAATGAATGGGAGACGGGAGACGATACAATATATATGAGCAATGGCAGGCCTAATGACCAGGCCTAGCTAATGTCAATAAACAGAGAACTATTAGGAAATTCATCCATCAAGGTCTGGTTTATACTCCTATTTGTCAACCAAATTATTTGTTTGACTTGTGGCCTCCTTTGGTTTATTATGGTCATTTCTGTCACCAGTCGGGCAGGGCTGCTGGAATTTCACACATGGGTGGGCCACACATGGCACTGTTCTGCGGCCTGGGTGAGCCTTCCCGTGGAATCGGCGCTCCCTGCAGGTCTAAGGTCTGTCTGCAGTTAACAGCCAGTCTGGCTAATCCAGTGGCTCCATGGGCCTTAATTGATTTGCTAATCACTGCTTCTGGATTCCAGAAATAAGTCTCAGAAGTTGACTTCCAAAGCACCGCCCTGTTCTTAGGGGGATATCAACAGGAAGCAGCTCCAAGCTAAGAACACAAAAGCTGGGTGAGCAGAGAACTCACAGCTTTCTGGGGACACCCGGGCCCTGTCCCGCCCGCCTCTGGCCTCCACAATGACTTCCCTCACTTCATCTCGTCTTACCTGGTCCCTTGTTTCCCTCGGCCTTGTACCAGCCCCGAATTCAGCCTTCCAAGGCCCCGCCTCCAACCAGGCCCCACCTCCAACCAGGCCCCGCCTCCAACCAGGCCCCGCCTCCAACCAGGCTCACTTCCCAAGAGTACATCTGGCCATGAGCTCACTCACAGGTGAGTCCAAGAATGAGCACAGTGCCCCATGACCCAATCACCTTCTACACACATGAGATCTTGGAGGTACATCTTAGATCTAACCACACCGGTGTCCTTCACAGTGTGTACTTAACTGAGGATCAGCTGACCTCGTGTGTTTCACTACTCTGCAGTCTAGTTCCTGGGCCTGATTACCCTATGAACACACGTACACATATATGTCCGTGTGCAATACTGGAGATTGGACAGCTTTCTTCTCAGAGCAAATGTAAGATGCCACTGGGGGTTCGCCTTTCCAGACCCAAAGGTGCCCCGTTCAAAGTCCTGCCCTTAGCGAGCAGGGAAAGGCAATCCCACTGGTGCAGGGTTTCTACTTTCCTGGAGCTGATGCTTCCTACTTCGGAACGTAAACGTGAGATGCATTCCCCGTGACAAGAGACAGGTCATGCATGGTAGGTTTCTGAGTAGAAGGCAGGGAAAGCTGCCCCATAAAAAGCAGCCATTATTACTTTGAGGGGAAGGGAGGAGGGCCTCGTGGGGGCGGGGCTGGGATTGGATTTCTCTAGAATCCCGAGGACCTATCTCGCTCCTCAGCAGCCACCCTGTGGATTCTGACACATCTCAAAAAAGTCAGAGTCTGGAAAAAGCAGCCAGAACCTCCTACCTTCTGCAAAAGCTACTGTGCAGCCTGTTCCTTTGTAGTTGGGTTTTTAAAAAACAGTCAAGCCATCTTGGAAAAATCAGAAAGCAGATGCGCCCGTAATTGAACTTGGCAAGGGTAATAGAAAGCTCGTTATGGGTGTTACAGGCGCTCACACCTCTGTTAACCTGGGACTGGGGCTGTCGCTTTCCCGGCACAGATGTCGGGGCGTCAGAGACTCATGAGCAAGAGACTTAGGCACCTGAGAGCCCTCCCAGGGCACAGGACCCCACCCAGCACTGGTTGGGACCCCTTCTCCAGCTTTGGGAGCTTGTGTGGGACGCACCCCAGGGCCCATCTCTGGTGAAACCCCTTCTGCCTGCCACTCATGCCCACCCTGTGTGGACACAGCTCAGCCTGAGGCTGGCTCCGCTCTGACAGCTACGACTCGGCGCTGAATTTTACTATCCACCATTTACCGCTCTGACGGGGAAAACAAATGTAAAACACCTGGAAATTTATGTCTCTGATGGGTCGAGTTGCACCACTCCATTATATTAAATAATCCAGGCTGTGTGCTTCAAAGGCTGCCAGCCTCCGGGAGGCCGCCAGGGCGCAGGGCCTTTGTTGGCAGTATGGGGTGGGGGTGGCCGGTACCCACCTGCACCCCGGTCCATGAGCACACAGGGACCCAGAGGGTGCTCAGACCCAGGACTCAGTGCCATATTGGAAGCCCAAGCCTGGAGTCTGCAGCCAGGGACAGGGCGGCCACTGGACTCAATCCTTTGGTACTTTGACTCTCTACAACCCCACCTTGCCTTTCCTATGCCTCCACCGCCCCCTCCCGTCCCCGACTTGGGCAGGTCCGGGGTCACCACCACATGCACGGGCTTGAGTACCAAAGAACTTACAGACTCTGTCACTTGAAGACATGACTTTCCCTTCATGCCTGCAGAGTATCGGTGGCAGGGCAGCTGTGGGCCTTGCCCAGCCCCAGCCACACAGTATCCTCAAGACCTCCCCACCCGCTAGACTTATGCAGGGGCCAGAACCTGAAATTCATGGGTTTAATTTCCTCTCCTGGAATTAAAAAAAAAAAAACAAAACAAAACAAGAAGAAGACCTTAAGCCTTAAAAGTGATTTGTGTCTTCAAATTATGGCCCTAAATAAAGGTAGGCCACCAGCAGTGAAACAGGGGTCAGAGGGAGGCCTAGCTGGTTGGGGTTCAGGTTGAGATCACTGGCCACACAAATACCCAAAGGAAGTAGCCTCAGCTTTCCACGGGCTCACCCAGACCCTCAAGTGGGAGGGGGTTTTTGAGTCCCCGAGGGCCCTCATGATACCCCAGGAGGTGCCCACCTGTGACTGTAGGCAGCCACTCCTCTAAACCTGAGGGGCCTTCAAGAGGAGGCCTGGTTTGCCCCAACCCTGGGCCCAGGTGAGATGCATCCCAAGTCACACCCCTGGACACCAGAGTGGGGAGGAACCTATAGTGTTCCACTGACCCTTCAAGGACGCCAGCGGCAGATGTTGGAGTTGAAGAGGCCTCCAGGGAGCCTGTGGCCACGTCCTGCCTGCAGCAGAGGTGTGCCACCTGTGCACTGGATGCCCAAATGCAGGGCTGAGGGAACAAGACTCACTGGGCCACCTGTTGACCTGAGTCATTCATTTCTCTCTCTGGTGTGGTACCAGGGATGGGGCCCAGAGCTTTCATGCTGAACTACATCCCCAGCCCATTTTTATTTTTAATTTTCTTGAGACAGGACTCTCCACAAATGTGTGCGATTGATTGACAGGCAGTCTACTTTCTTGAGCGATGAGGGCAACACTTTCCCTGCACTACGGGCCATTTCCAAGGCACTGGGTGGTGGGGCGCCGCACAAACCCTGGAGACACTGAGGCAGATGCGTCAGTGTGTACCCCTCAGCCTCCTGGCACAAGGAAATGCCAGGTGGGCCCACACCGGAAGTGGCAGTTCCGATTACCTACCAAGCCTAGCCCTACCCTGCGCTGCTGAAAAACTTTCTCTCCCCAGGTACAATTTGTTTTTAATTGAAGGCCTGTGTTGCGTTCCCCATCACAATGCTAAAATGCATGACGTGAGATTATGTCTACAGTATGACCCCAACTTTGAAAAAAAAAAAAAAACTCCATGGCTGTCAGGCTCACATAGAATGAAACAAACAAACAAAAACCAACCCAACCACGAAGCATGGTCATCGTCGGGGCGGGGAGGTGGCTGCCTTTCCCTGGCACCCTTTTTCCTTTCCGTGCATTTGAAGACCTTCGAAATGAGCACGCATTAAGATTTGGAAGTTAAAAACAAGCAGTTTCCAAGGTCGCACTTGGGCTCAGCAGGCCGGGCAACAGTGAGCTTGGTTGGGCTCAGCTGCCCCTGCCTCCTCGTGAGCTTCATCATGGCACCGATCCAGGCGGGGGAGGGCAGTTACCCAGGGGGTGCTTGTAGGTTGGCACCCCAACCAAAGCCCTAAATTAGTGGCTGCTCGCCCACCCGATGGCTGATTTCTCAGAGATCACTCCAATTAGGGTCTTCTCTGCAGCTGATCCCAGCAGCCCTCTGCCTTCAGACACGGGGCATCTGGGGCACAGCTGGAGCAGCTGGCTTGGGAAATCAACCGCTGCCCAACAACCGCGCAGCTGATGGCCCATCAATCAGAAACATGAGGCCTCCGCTCCGTTTATAAAACACATCCATTTGCTTGCAAATCTGCAGCTTCTTTAGGCAGCGTGGGCTACCCCAGTCCTGGAGGAACGGCAGAGCCAGGCACCAGGGCCTGTGACCATCCCAGACTGGCACCATCCCTGGGGAGTCCAGCCCCACTCCCACCGGCCCAAAGCCTCTGCCATTCACAGAGAACCCGTATCCCCTTAACACACACAAACCCGCCTTTGAGATGCTTACGGCCCCTGACACTGCCTCCCCGCAGCCCTGGGAGAGCCCGCCAGCGCCTGGAGGGTTTCTTTGAGATCTTTTTACATGGCCTTCCTAAGGGTGCCTCCCTCCTTCCTCCTAAAGTCCAAAAACTAAAGGAGAGATGACGACGGTCAGAGGCAGACCACACTAGTGGAGCACGAGTTCCTGAGGAGAACATAACTTCCTCAGAATCGAGAGACGTTGCCACCAGGCCCACATGAGGCGTCCCTTTGTATAGCTGTTAGTGCATTCTGCACAAGTGCATACACAACACACCTCACCACAGCTAAGTGTCCTCTGGGGGATGTGCCCTAGCCACCTCTGTTCCCTCCAGAAGCCCTGACATTATAGGATGATGTTTCTCCCCAGCCTCTGGAGAATGTGTACGGCCTTTCAGTTTGGATTCACACCGGCATGGAAAGACAGCCCAGGCGACACCTCGGGTCCCTGGAGCCACCGCTCCCTCATTCTGTACCCAGGGCTAGGCCGTCTCCTCTTCATCCTACCCACTCCGGTGCCCATGCAGGCTGTTTGCCCCACAGTGGTGGTGTTCCTGAAACCACAGTGCCCCTATCTGCCGTGGTTGGGGTCTGGAGAGCCTTGGCTTGAAGAGCCTTTCCATGTCACGGGTCAGGTCTAAAACGTCCCCAAAATCTCAAGTGTTCGGAAGGTGACCGCATCATGAGGGTCACTGCTCACCAGTGGGTTCCCCCGTCTATGATGTCATCTGCTGTTAGGAGACGGGGCCTGGCTGGAGGCTGGGTCACAGGAAGCCTGGCCAGGGAGGGCACAGTCACATCTCTGCTTCCCGCTGCCATGGGGTGAACGACTCTCCTCCTACCAGGCCCTTCTGCTATTGTCATTTCTGCATTGCAGCGGGTGACTGCGTGGACCACAGACCTCCGAAACTGTGAGCTACAGTCAGCTCTACCTCCTTCAGCTCCGGGTGTTGGCTACTGTGTTGACCGGTAAAACATGAGTAGTAAGGCAAGGGGACCGAGGAGGCACTGCCGGAAACTCCTCCCACTGAGAGGTGGGTCCCACTGGTATGACACCAATACCAGATAACTCCAGGCAGCCCAGAAGCCACCTCCAAACCCCATCATGCCTGGGGGCAAGCCAGGGACGGCAGGGTAGGCGCTGCCTGGCTGGGTTAGGGACACTCAGAAGCAGTCCATCGTGAGGGTCCTGGGGGGAGAGCGGCTGAGTTCTTCCATACAGCCCCAGGAGGGTCGGAGAGGGAAGAAGAAAGCCGTGCAGAGGTGGAGGAAGCTCAGGGCTGCGTTGCTGGGCAGTGGGCTTGTCTTCACAGAGGGTCCTCTCCGAGAGGGGACCAGCCCTGGCTGAGCTGCAACAGGTAAAATCAGGATGGTCTAGGGGAGCGCGGGGCAGAGGGGGCTCGTCCATGTTCCTGTCAACAATGACATCTCCATAGCTCCGCTTCTGCGTCCCAGCCATGTGCATTCTCCTGTCCCTCTCCCAAACTTGCTGGTATTTTGCCAGCAGTTGTTGACATGTGCCATGTTCCAGAAGCTCCTGGAAGGGCAGGACCATGAGGACAGCTTTTCCCTATGTCCTCTCAACAGATTCAGACTGCGCTCCAGGATGTCCTACCAACACGGTGTCAGTAGTTTACGCCTGGAGGTCGTCCCGCTCCCCGAAACACAGCTACACGCCAGGCCCAGCGGGGCATGCCCGTCACCCCAGCACTCTGGGAGGCTGAGGCAGGAAGACTGCAAGCTAGAGTCCAGCCAGGGCAAATTAGCAAGACCCTGCCTCCAAATGAAGAATACATATATATATATATATATATATATATATATTTCCCCCAAAGACAGACCTCTGGAGCTCAAAGTCACATAAAATCCTGAGCTGATCTGAAACAACTAGAGAGGCAAACAAGCCGGCGGGCTGAGGCTTGGCTCCTGCAGCTCAGCGGGCCCTGGAAGTACCCCCGGGCGCAGGAAGCTGGCTTCACACCCACCACCTAAATCCAGCGGTCAGGCTGGGGCTTTCCTGCCCCTGCAAAGCAGCCCTGCCTGCTACTGTAGAACCTGGCTCACATGGAGGGGCAGGTGAAACACTGGCATTCCAGAGCCAGGCCCCTACGTGGCTCTCACCACAAACAGCCGGCCTGGGCTGTGGGAGACGTATGTGTCGCCACTGGACCCAGCACCCTGGCACAAGTGCTCAGAAGGAGGATAGATGCAAAGGCCTTTGGGGGGGGGGGGGTGGGCGGGTAGAGAACCAGCAGGAGAGGCGACCAAAATGAAAAATCAATCGGGAGCAAACTGACTCTACACGGGAGGCAGGTGACGGAGAAATCTGAATGAGAATTTAAAGTATGTTTAGGTCAAGGAAGGAAAGGAAGAATTCACACTTATATCTTTAAAAAGATGTAGCAGAATATAAATCAGAGAGAGAAAATATAGACAGGAAGACAACCATGGCTATAAATACAGCTAATGAAATAAAAATTAATAGAATAAATTCTCTATAAGAAGGCTGAGGCAGAAAGATTCCAAGTTCAAGGGTAGCCTGGATAACTATCTCAAAATAAGACAGGTTGGGGGTGTCGTCTGGTGTTAGAGCAGCTGCCTAGCGTGTGTGGGGTCCTGGGTTCGATCCCTGGTGAGGCTGAGGAAGAAGGAAGAGGAGAGGAGGAAGCGGGAGCAGCCACAGGCCCCTTCCACCACCATCGCGGGGTTTATTCAGAATGCGGAAACTCTGCACGCAGTCAAGAGACCTCAAAGACTATCTGAGAGACCAAACGCCTAGTAGATGCTCTGTTAAAAATATACAGAAGTGAGCCAGCAATATTCAAAGAGACAGTGTTGGGGATGGAGCAAATTTGAAAAGAGGCTTGGAGCACAGCTCAGTGGTTAGAGCGCTTGCCTGGCAAGCACAAGGCTCTGAGTTCAATTCCCCAGCATTACATAATCTAAGTGTGGTGGCACACGTCTGTCATCCCAGCACCTGGGAGGATGAGGCAGGAGGATTTCTGTGAGTTCAAGGCCAGCCAGGGCTCCAGAATGAACTCATGACCAGCCTGGACTAAGAACAAGACTGCCTAAAAAAAATCAAAAAGAGCTAGCGCATGAGCTTGGCAGTAGCCGCCAAGCACAGATGAAGATAAACACCTCAATGCATTCTGGGGAAACTGAGGATCACTCAGGAGACAGAAGCCAGAAAATCATCCTGGCAGGCATGCACAGGGACATGGCAGCCTAGAAACTGTGAACTCCTCTGCTTGTGTTTGGCACAGGAAGCATGGTACGCCCCACACCAGGCAGGAGCAGGGATCCTCGGTCCCCGGGTGGTGCACAGAATGTCCCCACGCTGGGGAGGTGAGTCTATAAGGCCCCACTTGCATTCCCTTAATGCAAGTCCTTGAAGCAAACTCCCACGGTAACTCCCCCAATTTTACTGATGATCCCAGGATCCAGAACTCTCAGCTCAACTGCTGGAGCTTTCTGGAAAGCCAGGGGTTCCTGCTCTTCCGCTCCCAGCTGCTGCTGTGCCTTAATTCAAAATTTCTCATTTTCCTCAGTTTGTCACTCAGGAAAAAAACAAATTGTGTGAAGTGGGTTCTTGGGGGTGTCCGGAGCACAGGTAGAATGTGGAGAGTAGACTTGAAGGCATTGGTATGAACAGCATGAGGACTACAGAGAGAAAGCAAACCCATATTAAGTGCAATAAAATAAACTGCTGTAAACTGCCTAAAGCTCTGTATGATACTGATAAGTTGTAAGCCATCTGCGTGTGGACCCCGTGTGACAAAATCACTATCTGTAGCCTGCGGACAAAGCCCTTGTATGATCGATAACCAGAACACCTGTCCACCTGCTGTGGACCCCGACGAAATCATTGTCTGAGCTTGCGGGCATAAAAACAGCATATAAACCGTCCTGGCCCTAAGCTCAGGGTCAAGGTAGGAGTCACAGACTCTGAACACCAGATGCGTCTTGCTCCCTGACTCCCAAGGACGAGACTACAGCTTTCTCGTATCCCGAGAGCGAGAGCCCCTCCTGGAGAAGGAGTGTTTGCCCCTACCGGCGGGTCCTGACCCAACCATCGACTGGTGAGCCTCCTACAAGCTCAGACGCGGGTCGGCTGTGGTTGCCAATAGTCAAGAACACGTCGCACTGGTGAGCATAAGGGACCCAGGATGGGAATAGTTTAGGAGGAGAATGACGCTTGCTTTCCTGCTTTATTAATTAATTGATCGATTTAATTATGGTTTGGTTTATGAATTGGGTAGATGGATTGTCGTGTGAATAAAGAACACTCCCAGGTAAATTCATCTGCCCCTGTCCCATCTGTCTCCTCTATTGGAGTGCTCGCGACAGGGGGTCTGTGACAGATAACACAGTCCTGCTGGAAAAAATAAAGTCTCCGGCTGGAGTCCCCAGTGCGAGTCCAAGTTTCCGCAGAACCAAGGTCTCACTTGCTGCCTGAGAGGCCAAGAGAAGCTGTCAACACTCCTCCTCCTCCCGTGCATCGCATCGCGGCAGCCCAGCAGAGCGCCGCCTCGGATGGCTCGCCAGCCAACGCAGAGGCAACTTAATTACCTGCCAGGAACTAAGTCGGGCTCGTTTTATGGAGTACTCCCAGTGTGCAGGACAGCCAGGAGAACGGGCCTGATGTTCCATCGCTGCTGCCCGCAGAGGCCGAGGAGCACCCAGGTGCCCTGCGGGCTGCGAGACGCTTTTGCTCACTGCTCTGCCCAGGGCTCCTTCTCAGCCTGACCCAGAGCCGCTGCTACCCCCACGAGGTCTTGCATCTGCGCCTTAAAAATACCCCCTAGTCTTTCCTTTCAGATGTCAAACCAGGCTGGGCAGGCGAGTCCCAGGGCTTTCTGTTTGCCACAAAGGATTGCTCACCTCTCACAAGCACAAGTCACCCGAATCCCCAGGCCGCTTTTACCCCTAGCAGCATCACAGTGGGGAGAACAGCTCAGCTTTCAGGACAAAGGCTAACATCAAGTCCAGGTTGACAGTGCAAGCCTGGACCCCAGCACTCTGGGAGGCTGAGGCAGGAGGATTGCAAGTTAGAGCCCAGCCTGGACCCCAGCATTCTGGGAGGCTGAGGCAGGAGGATTGCAAGTTAGAGCCCAGCCTGGGCCACTGAGTGATTCAGAGAGACCCTGGATCAAAATCCAATCTAAAAGATGGGCTGGAGAAACAGCTCAGCACACAGGCCATGGGTTGGATCCTCAGTCACACACACACACACACACACACACACACACACACACACACACACACACAGAGCTAAGGTCACGTGTACTTGTTCTACTCATGTCCACTCCCTGTCCTCACCGACCCGCTCAGATCACCTCTCCCAGCCACCGCAGTGTCCCATTCCACGACCTCATTCCTCACCTGGCCATGTAGAGGAGACCCAGGTGCCCCAGCCCAGCTGGCCCCAGCTATGAACTACAGGCTGGGGAACAGACGTCACCTTCTAGAGGGTCTCCCACCACTTCTCCAAGAGCACGGCCGAGAAAACCTTCAAGGCTCATGGCAGCTTGCAATTCTCTCCAGTCAGGCCCTGGGCGCGCGCCTGTAGTCCCAGCACTCTGGGAGGCTTAGGTAAGAGGAGGATCCCAAGTTCCAGCCCAGCCTGGGCAACTTGGGAGATTTTAGGAGGTCCAGACTCAAAAATCAAAAATCAAAATGGGCTGAGGATGTAGCTCAGTGCAAAGGCTCTAGTCCCCAGTATCACGCTCACACAAAAATTCAAAAATTATAGAAAAATAATCTTTCCTGGGTGTTTTTCCCCCCAAGCAGTGCTAATAAAATCCTAACCCACGTGGCAGCCCCTCTGCTCGCTAGCTATTAGCTGCCCTCAGGCCGCACCAGTCTGGTCATATTGTAAATCGAGGCTCAGATATGCAGCTGGCTCCTTGGGGGCCTTGGAGTGAAGCCAGCCCACCCCCTTTGCTGCCGGCACCCCCAGCTGGGGGAGGGCTGGCCCCGCAGGACCCGCCAGAAGGCAGCTCCTTCCCAGGGATGTCAACAAACCACTACAAGGACCGGAGGTGTGTCCTAGTATCCTCGGAATCCTGCTTTAATTATTTAGGAGGAAAGAGCTCTGTGGTCCCCAGGGCACCCCCCCCCCCCATTGTTTGATGCTTATTACCGCCGCGGGCCCCTCATTTCAATATTTACCACTTAGATCACTTAAGGGCTGTCAGCTTTAATAACATTTTATCAATTGGATACTTATATTATTCACAGCTTCATAAAAATAACAAGAGCAGCCTCGGCTTCATTTTGGCAACAGCTCAGGGATTTCGTGTTTATTAACAGATCTGCCAGTGTGGTGGGGGCTCTGCCAGGACGGGTGGCAGAGGTGGCCACTCGGGCAGGCTAGGGCGGTGGCCTGCGGCCTGTGGTCAGGGGAGGCTCTGAGCTGACCCACCACTGTGTGTGACTCAGTGTCAGGAGCAGGTGGCTCCCAGATGGGTTGGTGGAAAGGTCCCTGCTGCATCAGGTGACAACATAACCTGGGCTCTCCCTCACCCACCTGGCCCGCAGGGGCCCCTCCTGGGGCTCTGCAAGGAGCACAGCTTTCTACAGGGCTTGTTTGGCAAAGTCCTCACCTTATCCTCCCAGCAGAGGCCCATGTCACCTCTGCCACCCAAAGCCCCCCTACACACCTACATTCTGGGCAGAGGTGGGGTCAGTGCGTGTCCGTGGAGTAAGCGGTACTCCCCGACCTGGTGCTCACCCCACACCACCCTCAGGGGCCCAAGTCTGACCTACCTTCTTCCTTCCTTCCTCCCTCCCTTTTCTCCCTCTCTCTTCTTTCTCCTTTGTAGAACCCCACCCATGGCCTTCACTCTGAACTTCATCTCCAGCCCGTTTATTTTTTTGAGTTTGAGACGGGGTGTTGGTAAGTCCACTAAGTTGCCCAAGCCGGGTTCAATCTCGTGATTCTCCTGCCTCAGCCTCCCAGCGTGCGGAGAGCACAGTCCTGCTGAAGCCACCACTGCCATCTCTTCTGTCATCCCCTGGAAGCCACAGTGCATGCGGCGTGATTACTCTTGTGTTCTGCTGTCTGAAAACTTGGAAAGCCCTTTCCGCCTCCAAAGTGCCGGCTATTGCTGGTGTCCACAGGGCAACACCATGACGCTGAAGGCTCCGTCGCCTGGGCAGGAACGCAGAGGTGACATCCTGGAGAGCAGGGTCCCACAGCGGAAAAATCATCTTCCTCATCTTCCGTGAAACCCGACTGAGTGCAAAAGAGGTGGGGCCTGTTGCTTCAGAGTCAGCACCCTGTGTCCCTGCTGTGTACCTGGACTCCTGCCTCCGCCACGGCGCCTCCCGGCTCAGGGGCCCCATCCCCCTGAGGGTCTGTGTGCCCTTCCTGGAGTGCCACCTCTCCCTCCGTTCTACACGCAGCCTACGCTGGCCCTGCACGCTCCCGCGCACCGGCTTCTCCTTCCAGCCCCATCATCTCCTACCTGGTCTCTTCGTACCCTCCTTGGGACAGATCACAACTCACCATTCTTTAAGCATCTTGGTTCATCGCTCTGCTCTGTGAGCTCTGAGACTCTGCTGCAGAGCCGCTGCTTAACTAACGCGTGTTGAGTGAATGCACGAACTTTTCCATCGTCTTCATTCTTTTCCTTTATGAGAATCCTCTGCGCTCACTTTCTCCTTGCGTCATCTTGAGTACAAACACGGATGAAGGGAACCAGACTCATGAGGACAGTCACAACCCCGGAAAATGCCACGCACCTGCCCAGAATCCCCAGATAGCCAGCCTGCACCACGGCCAAGGATGGTGGCACAGGAGGCAGACTGCACTCCCGAGGCAGCTGTGGGCTCTCGAGTTAAGATCCCCGGTCCTCCTGTGCCTCAGTGTGTTGCTCTGTAAGTTGGGTGGGCAGGAGAAACCTGCCGGGGTCTCTGAGAGAATTAAAGGAGCCGGGTCCCCATAGTGCTCAGAAGAAGGCCTGGCACAGCAGGTGGCTTGTAAGCAGCAAAGGGGCTGAGAGGTCAGAGTGTCCTGATTCCTCCTCCAGTCACCTACCTGCCTGCCAAAACTGTGGCCGCCTACTGATCTCAGGAGGCGTCCAATGAATAGGCCCCTGGCTCCCTGCCTGTCTACGATGCCGAGGGCCGGGGCCGGGTGCAAGCGGGGTGGGCCCTGTTGCAGGCCCACTGTCCTCCTTGGGAGAGACTTGCTGTTGTGGGGCAGGGGGAGCACTGGAAGCCTCCCTTCGCACGGAGCTCCATGCTCAGCCCGTTCTTATCACTGCTCTTGAGGCAGGATCTCACTAAGTTGCCCAGGTAAAGCTGGGACTTAGGCCTTCCTGCCTCAGCCTCCTAGAGAGCTGGGATTCCCAGCCTGGCTGAAGCATGGTTTCTTCCAAGACGTCTCTTGTCTCGTCTGCTCTGCAGAGGGGGACCCTCTCTTCAGTCGGGGCTCCCACAAAGTCAGTTCTCACCACGGCTCCCAGGAACAGGCCACAGCTCTGTCATCCCCAGAGGGCAAACTGTGCCCTGCCGAAAAGGCTGGCTTCTCTGGCCACCTGGGAGGAGGGTCAGGTCCTGGCCTACCCCCTCTTTGGCTGGCGTCCTCTGGACAGAGCAGCCCCCCGGGGCTACCTAGTTCCACTGACTGCAGGTTAACCTGTCCATTACTTGAAGCTTCTACTTCCAGGGTTTGTTCTTTCTCTTTTTTTCTTTTCCTCTCTCTCTCTCTCTCTCTCTCTCTCTCTCTCTCTCTCTCTCTCTCTCTCTCTCTTCCCTAGTACTGGGGACTGAACACAGAGCCTTTGGTCTGAGCTATATCCCCAGCTTCCTTTTTTTATTGTTTAAGCTGCTAAGCTGCCCAGGCTAGGCTTGAACTTGCAATCCTCCTGCCTCAGCCTCTCAAAGCGCTGGGATTCCGGGCCTGGGCCACCGGCCCCAGCCAAGCTTTTCCTTCTGTTAGAGATATTCCCCGGCTCCCAGGCAGCAGGGCCGCAAGGTTCCCAGGCTCCCAGAACCATGTGCAGATGTGCCGAGAGCTACGGGAAGTAAGACCAGACCCTCCACACCTGGGTCGCCTGGGTTCTATCCTCCCAAATCTCCCAAATTGCAGGAGAAATGACCCTGGCAGAACCGCCGGCAGGCAGACAGT
The DNA here is from genome assembly GCA_004027205.1 of Ctenodactylus gundi. Taxonomy (NCBI): domain Eukaryota; kingdom Metazoa; phylum Chordata; class Mammalia; order Rodentia; family Ctenodactylidae; genus Ctenodactylus; species Ctenodactylus gundi. The sequence goes on along the minus strand of PVKB01001996.1, from coordinate 245,770 downwards.
GGCTGTTGATACCAGCAGAGGTGTTGATCCTGCTGTCATCAACAGCTTAATTAAGTCCCCCGAGATGAAAGAGCCGCTCTTACTTCGGGAGCTGCTTTTATAGACGGCCTCTCCCCTCCCTGCGCTGGAGGTGTTAACAACTTGAAGGCTAAATCAAATAAGAATTATAAAACTCATTTCTTCCCTCTACAAAAATTACCGGCAAACCCAGCCAGAGCGCGCTGGGCTGCGAGCAGGGGCGTTCACACCGTCAGGCCTGGCACAGGCCTTGACGTCGGGTGAATGCTCGGGCAGTGCACGCTGAATTTGCACAGAGGATACTCCGGCAGGTCTCACTGTGGCAGTGTGGCGAAGAGTCCGGCTTAGGAGGCCCATCCGACTGGCCACACCTGTTAACCTCTCTGCGCCTCAGCTTCAATGTGGCTGCAAAATGGGCCCACATCAGAGCGCCCATCCTGAAGCCTGGATGACCACCCCGGGCACCCAGAAGCCCGGTGACGCGGCTGCTAAGAGCAGAGCTGGTGGCTGTGGAGGCGGAGGTGACGCGTCAACCTCAGTCAGCCTTGACTTCTACAGGAAAGCCTTCGGGGAAGCTTGGAAGATGTCCCATTCCTAATCTGTTCTGTTCCCTTAGGAATGGACTAAGCTCCTTCACTAGGGGGAAAAAAAATTGAAAACCCAGTAAGATGTCCCACCTTCCCACTAGGGCCCGCTGCAGAACGGGAAACTGCCAAGCCTCAGGTTGGAGGTGCCGGAGAGAAATGGGGACCCCTGGATATGGCTGGCGGGGATGTTCAATGGAGCAGCAAACGGTTTGGTGGTTCTTCAAAAACTGAACTATGGAGGGGCATACCTGTAATCTCAGCTACTTGGGAGGCTGAGGCAGGAGGATGGCAAGTTCTAGGCCAGCCTGAGCAACTCAGTGGCTCAAAATAAGGAATAAAGTGAGTCCCTGGTGGCCTAGTGACTAGGACTCATAATAAGAAATTGAATGGCTGGGGATGTTGCCCAGAGCAGAGTACGCCTGGATTGGATCCCAGGACTGGAAAAGGAACGAGCTAAATGTAGCACCAAGTGCTAGCAATTCTCCTAGGGTCTTAGTCTGCACAGGCTGGTAAAAACCAGATTGCTTCAGACTGAGTAACTAACGAATGACAGAAATTTATCGTTCACTATTCTGGGGACTGGAAAGGAGCTGTCGGTGTCTAGGGAAGTCTCCTGCCCGTTCACAGGGCTCCCTTCTGTCCCTTATAAGGACATCAGTCACAGCCTTAAGAGAGGACTCTTCATGACCCCACATCCCCCCCATGAGGATGAGGAGCAAGTGACCCAAACATCCAGAAAATAGCAGGACACGTCCAGAATATTTGAAAATGGACCCTGACAGACCCTTGCGTACCACTGTTTATAATGGCAGTCATCTTCCCAATAGTAAAAATGTAGACACAACCCACCTATAGGTCAGCTGACGAGCTGAGTGACAGTGAAGAGTACTCCTACAATGGAATATTGTTCAGCCATACTGGAAATGAAATTCTAATACATGCTACAACATGGATGAACAACATGCTAAGTAGAAAAAGCCAGACATGAAATACCAATGTAGGATAGTATTTAGCTATATGAAATGTCTGTGTCTTGGTCAGTGTTCCCACTGTTGGGACAATATACCAGGCACCTACAACTTAAAAAAGACCAGGTTTCCTTGGCTTATGGTTTCAGAGGAGTCAGTCCATGGCTGGCTGACTCCAAGCTGGAAGCATCATGGTGAATGGGTGTGACACAGGAAAGCTGCTCTTCCCATGGTAGCTAGAAACGGAGAGCAGGGGAAGGGCCACAGAAGGAGCCAGGGACCAGGCATCATCCCCAAGGTCACACTCCCATGACACCCTTCCTCCAACTGGCCCGACCTCCAGATAAGTCATTCAACTCTATGAACTCATCAGTGCGCTAACCCTTTGATGGGGTCCAGGAGTCTCCTGATCCACTCAACGTGACAGTCAAGGTTAACTGGCACAATCTGGGACAGACACATCCACAGAGAAAGCAAATCGATTAGGGATTGCCATGGTTACCCACTCTGCACAGCTGGAGGTGTAGGGAGATCCTGCAAATGAGTACGGAGTTCCTCTGGGGGAGAGGAGAATGTTCTGGAAGTAGACAGTGGTAAGGGTTGAACATCACAGTAAATATACTAAAAGCCACTGAGTTGTACCCCATAAAACAGTGCATGTGAATTATATCTCCATTTTTAAAATGTAAGGCCCTCCCAAAGGTCTTTGCCTGTCCCTCTGCACTGTAACCTGTGCTCACGTCCTGCAGGAAGGCTGGCCTTCGGCAACTTGTTGGCTGGGACCAGAACCAATTATTCTCTTCAAAGTGAGGCCTATACACTTCTCTAATACTTTGTCAATTTGCAAACTGCCTTCCAGTTTGTTCCTTAATTCTACAGATGTGGACACTAAAACTCATAAGTAGGAAGAAGCTCAGGCCACTCAGCTAGCAAGTAGAGGAGGCTGGGGCTCGTGCCTGGAATTTCAGCATTTGGGTGGCTGAGGCAGGAGGATGGCCCGGGCTACATTGTGGGTTTAAGGCCAGCCTTGTTACGGATTAGATCCAGAATGTCCCCATGTGATGTAATACCCATAGCGGTTCCACGTGGTGTTAAGAGGTGGGGTTTGATAGGAAGGGGCAGACCACTGGGGCTTGACCTGGAAGGGGCAGAGCACTGGGACAGGATCTGGAAGCCTAAACTCTAGCTCTGCCTTCCTCCTGCACCCCGTTTCCTGTCTGCCATGCCATGAACAGGTCTTCTTTGGCTGGGTCTCTGCTGTGTGCTTCCACCATAGCTGAACACCCACGAATGGATGAAGACCTTCTGAAACCATGAGCAAAACTAAGCCTTCCCTTTAGTCAGGGCTGTCGGACATTGCATTCCAGCAACAAAAAAAGTTACTAAGACAAGCTGGGACTACATTGTGGGATGTAATTTTAAAAAATAAATAAAGCTGTCAAGTCTCAAGATTGGATTATAATTGCCTTAATCACTCCTGCCAAATAACAGGACGGAGGAGCGGAGCCCATTGGGAACACTGGAAGGGAGACTTTCCAGGCTGAAGACAGCTGGGTCACAGCAACAACCTCTGGGTCAACAGGAAGTGTGGCCATTTTTTAACTCCTCTGAATCATGCTGATCCTCGGCTCTCCCTCCGCAGGTGAGGGGATAAAGCTTTGTGA